>CM048044.1:4188407-4543880 GCA_026259375.1 Verasper variegatus | reverse complement strand
GAGCAGAGGGGGAGAGAGAGAGAGAGAGAGAGCGCAGAGGGAGAGAAGAGAGAGAGAGAGCAAGGGGGGAGAGAGAGAGAGAGAGAGAGAGAGAGAGAGAGAGGAGAGAGAGAGAGAGAGAGAAGAGAGAGAGCAGCGGGAGAGAGAGAGAGAGAGAGAGAGAGAGAAGGAGAGCAGAGTAGGGAGAGAAGAGAAGAAGAGAGAGCAAGGGAAAGAGAGAGAGGAGAGAGAGGGAGAGAGAGAGAGAGAGCAGAGTTGAGAGAGAGAGATAGAAGAGGAGAGAGAGAGAGCATAGGGAGAGAGAGAGAAGAGAGAGGAGAGAGAGAGATAGAGAGCAGAGCAGAGGGAGAGAGGAGAGAGCAGAGGGAAGGAGAGAGAGAGAGAGAGAGCGAGAGAGGAGAGAGAGAGAGAGAAGAGAGAGCAGAGGTAGAGAGAGAGAGAGAGAGAGAAGAGAGAGAGAGAGAGAGAGAAGAGCAGAGGGAGAGAGAGAGAGAAGAGCAGAGTGAGGGATGGGATTTCTCAAAACTGGAGGAATAAAACCTCATCCACGCAAAGTAACACACATGCAAGGACACACACCACACACACACACACTTAAACATACAGTGAGCAGCAGTTAAACAGGATCATCAGAATTAATATTTTAACCAAGTGAGTGACATGCCTGCGGTCTCCTGATGGGTGTTTCGCTTTTGAAGTCCACACTCTCACACACAATGTACAAAAAACCATCACCCCGGCTCCCTCTGCTCCTTTTCTCATCTATGCATCTACGCACTGAATTCTAATTGCCTCCTTTGCCAGCCAATTAAATGGCAGTATCTGTCACCATGACAGCTCATGAACAAATCAGCACTCAGCTTTCAGGCAGTGTGTTTTCAGGCGCGCGTGTTTGTGTGTTATCCTGTGGATGCATGCAGCAGCAGCAGCGGCGGCGGCGATGCCTCATAACTTCGCTCAGTGCTCGACAGCCGATCGCTGACCCGACCATGTGTCTGTGTGTCTGGGAGCATTTCGCTATTAGCAGAAAATGGATCGTGTTGTTTTTTTCCTCTTGTGACTGTGCCACCCAGATAAACGAGTGAAATGTGAGCTCTGGTTTTTTTGGGAGGTTTTGTTTGCTCCTGAATTCGTGTTCATTTGTTCGGAGGATAGATTGGCTCCATTGGACCAAACCTTGTTGGGAAGTGGATTTGACACCCTGCCAGACAGGAAGGGGCCCAGAAGCATGCTGGGAGTAATGACTAAGAACAACAGGGCTTTGCCTCATAGCTGAGGGAGTTCAATTATGGCATCCACTGCGTTTTTATATTAAAGTCCAACTGAAATTAAATTTGAGTGGTTTTTTTTCAAGCGTACAGCTCTTCTGTGTGAATTAGATTACAAAAGATTAGTGCTTTCTTTTTCATGACTGGGCTCATACTCTCTGTGGATAAACCAGTTTGACATCCGTCCATCTATTATCTCTACCACTGGAGCTGACATTGGGCAAAGTGCTGTAAATGCAGGATGTGTTTTAGCTGCAACCTCCGGAGAATGCGCAGAGCCTATTACTCGGACATATGCGTTCTCGCCCCTCTGGAGAATTTCAGGAGATTATCTGGAGTTCAGTGCATGTCTGAAAGCAGCTTAATTAACCTAACCCCCAAACTGAACATCTTTGGACTGTGAGAAGAGAAAGATACCCAGAGAAAACCTATGCAAACATGGGAAGAACATGCAAACTCCACACAGAAAGACCCTTCTCGCTGTGAGGCCACACTACGAACCACTGCCCAGTTTCATGTTATAAAACCAGTAGTTTCGTTAACACGTCAACATCATACCGAGCTAAGAAAACAGTCACAACTTTAAAAAAAGCCACAAACTTTACGATGCAACCCACTTTAACTTTCTAACCGCTGTGATCTTTTATATTTACCGGCAGGGGGACATCAGTTGTCCTGTGCCATGGCTTGTTGAATAAGCCACAAAACAAACATCCACCAGGGGAAATGTACACTGCCAAAATCATTGTGCTGCCTAGAAAAGAGTCAGCTGGAGCATTTGGAAACCGCTTAAAACCTTAACCTGCAAATCTGGATCAGTCTTTTTGTTTAATCGAGTGTAAAGTCAGAAGAGCAGCTGCTGACACAAGAGCTCCTTCAACACTGTAAGTCCTATTTCAAAGTGTTATTCAAATCTGCTCCTCCATGGTCCTCAATAGATGAGGAGGACTCATTTTCATCAGTTCGGTCAGGCAGATGGCTACATTACCCATCAGCCCCAGATATTACCATGGTTTTGTCATTGCAGATGAAATGAGCAGTGAACAATGTGAGATTAAATCATGACTCCACAAGTGAACTAATTTAAACTGCTGAATGTTTCATCAGGTTTTTTAGAGATCTTAAGTTTTCTCAGCGCAGAAATATGAGGTTAGTGATTGGATATAACTAAAAGTTGACTTCTCGTACGTTAAGTTGTACTGCACATGTGAATCGGTAATTTAAAAAAAAAGATATTTCAAGCACCATTACACCCTTTATACTAATGATACACACATAGGACGGTTTAAAGCAACACTATACAACTTTTTTATCTGAAAAGTGCAGCTTCAAATATTTTGGGCTGATTTACTGACTTGGAAAAGGAAGAATTGGGCTGATTAAATCCTCACTGCTCACACTGAATGTCTGTGGAACTGACTGACAGTCGCATCTTCAACTGTCAGAATCAGGTCCAGCAAGTTCAAGAGTAATGCTGAACTGCAGATCAGTTAAAAATACTTATTATCTCGACTATTCACCCAGGAAACTTTAAAAATGTCATGAATTCAAAACAGAGTTTGGTGAACAGTTACAACGGCAGCTCTTCTGGTTCAGGAAGCAGGGAATCGTGGGACTGCGCAGCAGATTAATAGGCCTTGTTTTTTTCTCTACAAGACAGCAACTTAATTGGACAAGAAGCCAGAGTTTGTTTCCTGTGTGAATCTGAATTTCTTTTATTGGAGACTATTCCGCAACCTTAACCCAAGGTTGTTTTTTTGTAGCCATGACAACCACTGGTTTTGGTAAACCTGCTGCTGGTACGCTCCTTGGTGTTGAATCCAAGGGCAGGGAAGCTGAGTGACCTCTGTGGTTGTTTGAGTTGGAGGACTTGTATCACCGCAGAGGATCAGTGTGTGCATGTGGTTGTTGAGTGGGAAGCGGAGGATCATCAAGTCCAAGTGCCAGCTCGTAGTCTGCATGAAAACCTTGCAAGGCAGTCGATTCCCCTGTTAACACACCACTTGTTCCTTTCTGGGTTTGCCTGCTCAATTCTTCTCACCACACTCCACGCCTCCTTCAGACTGTTTTTGCTGTGGATTGCTCTGTGTCCTCTCCTAGTAGGTGTTCTTCCCATCCTCCATTCTCCTCTTCAGCTCCCCCCGGACAGACATAAGTTCCTCCTTGTCCAAACACCCTGTGAGCTCATTCCCTATTTAGAAAGGATTTGATGGCTTTTGTCGTCCAGAGTTTGTCCTTTAGAAAACAGTGTTTTGTTGGAATCTTAAGTGTCCACACAGGCACAGAGGTAATCTGTAGTGCCGTGGGAGAGTCGTTTGATGTCCCACAGCGTAGGTATGAATCCGTGCATTCATTAACAGGCCTGTAGACCGTCACACACACTCCTGAGACACATCTCGCAGTCCTAATATAAACAAGTTTCTGCTCTACAACAAAGACTGATGAAGTCATGGTCTGATTCTTAAGTGGATGAAGAGGTGGCGGCGCTGCACAAGTGGATCCATGTTGTTCTATTGGCATTTGAATGAGGCAGTAACCATTCTGCTGTGCAACAACATTGACATAATCACCTAACAAAGTTGTTGAGGGGAACAGCTTATTAACACTTCCCACAGACACAGCAACATTCATTGTCCAAGTATCACAGTCGCTCTGTCTGTAGCTCGGGTTTTAGTCTCCACCAACGACTCAGGAAAGTATCTTGACACTAACCTTTGTCTAGCAGTTAATCGCTAACTTTGTTGCTTGGTGCTTGGCAAGTAGTCTACAGTGAGGTTTTTAGACCTTTTATTAACAAGAGAAAAATGATGCTGCCGCCCAAAGAAGAGGTTGATTGGAGAAGTACAAGTGAACAAAAGAAGTTGTTGACTTTAAATCTAAACAATGAGCTAAGGGAGCTTTTACACCTGGAAGTCCGGAACAAGCTTCATGTTTGGTTTCACATCACAGTTTAAGGAGCGCACGTCAGACTTCTTTATGACCTACGTCCACTTGTTATCACCTACATTGGCTGCGTCTGCCTATAATGTACTTTACTTTGTTTGTGGACGGGCAGGTGTCTGACGTCCGCTTGTTGTCAATTCAGTGGGAAGTCGTCTTTTCTGTTTGACAGGAGAAAACACTAATGAATCAAATCATCAATTCCGTTGCAACTGTACCAACTTTGGGTCCAGTACTCGATAATAAGTGGAATGCTCCAGATGAACGTCCTTGTCGTTAAAAACATACCGTAGGAGGTGGAGACTACAAGTTATCCTGTCAGCGGCTTCCGCTTCCAACTTCCTGCAATTGGTCCGAAAGTCAAAACGATGAAGTTTCCACTGTGCAAAGAAACCAAACTGTGGTTCAGTTTGATCTGGACTCAGACCTCCTGTTTTCTTTGGACTAGACTGTGGTCTAAGGTACCGTTCACACCTCTTATTTTGGTCCGGACCAAACATGGCAGTTGTGACAGTCCCCTTAAAACACTGCAGAGCTGAGGGATAATTCTCTAGTTTGTGCGTCAAAGAACAAGCCGTCCTCACATTAAACACAATCAGATATTCATTTTCATTCTTGTCCGACGATACAATCTGTTCCCTTTTATCTTAAACTCATTTTGTGGTTGCATGCATGAAACATATATATCACTTGATAAATTACCCGTTGCTCATCATTCTGGAGCGATGACATTCAGAACATTCAGTGTGAGGCTGCCGCGACCGGCTCCCTGCGCCCTGAGCTTGCCTGCAGCCAACCAGATTTTTTTTTTTTATCACAACAAATCAGATACCGCACACTGCAGACCTCCCACTGATGGAGACCAGCTGAGTCTGACTCACTCACACTGCTCCTGGGCTCGCTGGTCACTGGGTTTTTAGCCTTCACTGACACTAGTCTGTGAGGATAACAATAAACACCCAGCTCCTCTCTGTTGTCCTCTCCGTTCGCAGTCAAGGGGACTACAAAGGAGCAAATGCACTGCTGATGCATAAAGAATAGCTAAAGAGTACCGTGTGTGTGTGTGTGTGTGTGTGTGTGTGTGTGTGTGTGTGTGTGTGTGTGTGTGTGTGTGTGTGTGTGTGTGTGTGTGTGTGTGTGTGAGTGTACGACAGTTCAGTAGTACTTAGCTAATTTGCCAGCAGTAATGCAAAACCTCAATTTTTAGTCATTCTTTGTTTTTCTGCAGGCTCCACATCCATCTCCTCCCTTGTGTTTTTCCTCTTTGTTTCTCTTTCATTTTTCGTTTTTTCCCACTGAATGTTCCAGCCCAGCTCTGCTTCATCTTCCACTTCGTGCCGCCTCACCGAAACAATTTAAATTTCCTTTTGTTTTCATTGAGTTTTTAACCTCAAATCAAGTAGATAATGAGCGAGTGGAATGAAGCCAAAAATTACTTCTGGGAAATTGTCAATTTTCTGTGCGTGCAGTTTGTGGAATTTGTTTTTTTAAGATGATTTGGTGATACCTGCGGTGAATGAACTGATCTGATGTCAGAGCAGGGGCTCGTGACTGAATGTCTGACTGTTTATTCAGTCCAGCAGCTTCGCAGGACAACACAGACACACAAACCGGAATCATGACACGTGTTAGCAGCTGTCAGTTACAATCAACAACTACTCATCTGTAACAGTCTGCCATTCTTTCCATTTTACCTTTTACACTCAGGCCCCCGCTCGTTTCCCAGCATCCCTGTCTTCCTCTTTCAGTCTCTGTTTCCCTGCTGGCTCTGTCCACCTCGGGCTCTCTTACCAAAAAAAAAAAAAACAATAGCTGCAGTTTGCGGAGCTTGTGTGTGTTTGTGTGTGTTGTTGCGTGTCATTCTGTTGTTGTGAGGACATTTTGGCTGGTCCTTGGTTTCATTTTACTGGGGAAAGGGCTAGAGGATGCATTAGGTCGATGAGAGTCCACACAATTATAGAACGTATGTGTGTCCGAGAGAGTGAGAGCAAATGCTGTCTTTCATTTGTGCAACAGTGTTGTTATTTTTAATTTGTCGTTTCTATACTGTCATCTGGTTTCGCTGATTCAACTCCACCATGTTGCTGAGATCTGATTTATTATGCTGCAAAGACAATATGAAAGTTTATGAAGTGTGACTGTAATGGCCAAATGAAAACAGCAGTACTTCCTTTTCCCGGCCATTATTGTTTTTAATGATCTGAATGCCACAAAATGAGAGGGAGAGAAGAACAAGTGAATAAATTACTTGTGTGCTCGTCCAATAAGTTGTAAGGGAAAGGTTGGTGTCTCGAGGAGACATGTGACTCCGGGTTATTCCAAACTTGTGTTATTTAAATGTTGCGTGTTCTTGGCGTGTATAAGCTCACAGCCACTGTGCACGAACATGGAGTCACCTGTTTTGTTTATAGTTGGAGTTGTAAGGTCAGATTGTATGAGCTGCACTTGGTTATGTTTACAGGCTCCTTTGACGAATAATGTGAAACTTACTAATGCAGTGTTGCTGCGTTTTGAATTGTTCTCCATCACGGGGACTATATAGGTTTAAAAGACTTAAAGGTCTGGTAGAAATATCACAAACACCAGAGGAACAAACGCTTTTATTCAACCGTCCCACAACAAATTTACTGTTTACTAAACCCTCCACTGAGCAGCGATTATCTAATTATAGCGTAGCAACCGTGACTCTGCACAGCGGGCCTGTCAAACCTCAGGATTTCCCCAACATCATGTAGCATGTGTGCGTGTGGCCGTAGGAGGACGGATGAATTGTTTAGAGGGTGAAGTCTTAAAACAAAACCAAGAACCACATTACCTCATATATGTATATCTAGTGTACTGTTATTTACAGAGACTCAACATTTCCCTGTGAGCAAGCGCAAGAAGGAAAAACTCCCTTTTAATGGGAAGAAACCTCGAGCAGAACCAGGCTCTGGGTGGGTGGGCGGCCGTCAGCCTCGGAGAAAAGAAGGGATAAAGAGGGTGGAGGGTGTGTGTGTGTGTGTGTTCCCCCATCGTACATTATTTAGTGGGGCGCTGAGGTTAAGTTAGAAAAATACCTGTTTGGGACTGGGACATCCACTGTGTAATGTCATCATGGTGTAATGATATTGGTTCTGTCCTGCCCTTTTATTTGGTTTGGTTGGATTGGTTCACACTCCAGCAGCCAAAGTGGCATCAGATATGTCGTTATGTTTGCCAAACCCATTACTCATCCTCAGATCCTCCTGCTCGTGTGAAAGTAAAGTCTGCTGTGAGAAAAACACTAATATCGTATAGCGTCACTGTGACACATGTGCCTGTCAAAAGGCTTTCCTCTAATCAATCCATAGCTCACAGTGAATTTAATTTAATCTCTATAAGTACCTTATACTGGGCTAGCTCAAGAGGATGCTAACATCTGCCTTAGACGTTTAGCCTCATTCTTTAGCATGGCCCTGTATGGGGTTAGAGTTACATATGTCTGATAGAGACGAAGGGAGCAGCACTAACGATTGAAATGGAGGAGCTATTGTCAGTAATGGTAGACTATGTGAGTGGACATATTGTATATCAAGCAGTCTTGTTGTTATCATAGACCACGATCAGCTGCCACCACACACGCTCGACCAATCGTGAGCCAGTCTCAGCTGTCAATCATTACTTTTTACCCATTTATTTAGCATCACATAAATAATTAAAACCAAACTTATCCCACTTGAACATCAGAGCGACAACAGGTTTAGTTTGGTTCATGTCCCGTCCACAAACATGGAGGAGGCGGGATTCATGACCTATACTGTAGCAAACCGAGATGCTTTGGCTTCACTTTCGGGGGGACTGTCATGTTGATCCATCTTTATTCTGTGGTCGGTACAGGGTCTAACTACCGGAGATGGTGTTCAGTCACGTTTGTGGTAATTCTTTGAGTCGGTGTTATATGACGCAGTAACAGGCTGCAAGGAAATTGGTTGTATATTGCGGGGGTGGTGAACAAAATGATAAACAGGCTTTACAGGAAGAGGACGTTTTCTTTCTCTGGGTTACAGGAAGGTCTTTTTTTTATACACCTACACACTCGCTAACACACACCGAGGTCTTCGTGACACGCAAGGATGAGCAATCAAGTGACAAAGGGGACGGAGAAGGTTGTAAAACTATTTTCCATGATTGCGTTTTTCCCGTGTGAGGCAGCACCACGGATTAGCCTTGGAAATAGGAGCTCTTTCTCTCCGTCTCCCTCTCTGTCCATCATTGACTTGCCAACTGTCAGATGTTGCTGTCATCCTCAGCCGTCCCTTCATCTGTCTCTCTAATGGGAATCCCCCCTCTGCTTTCTCTCCACACAGCCCGTATTTCAACAATGCTTCGCTCTTTTCCCAGCGTATCTCTCCCCCGCCTGTGACACACACAGAGCTTTGAGGTGTCTTATTAATTGTGTTATATAAACCCAATTTTATTATTTTTTGAACAAGTTTCACTCAGGAACCAGGGGGAAACGCAAACGAGTCCAAACTTAATTTCCACTTTTGGGTTTTCATAATTCTTTTCTGATGCTGCTTATGCAGCTGCCCGTGTTTTTTAGTGTTAACTGTCAATCTGTGCTGCTGCCAAATGATTTCCAGATATTTCTCACCTTTGTCGTTCTAACCACTCGTCTGTCTCCACCCGCCCCTCCTGTTCCCTCTCCTCCCTCTGACAGTGATGTGCAAAGCGTGCGGAGACTGAAGGCTCATCGGATTCTGAGAGGTCCTCCATCTGCAGAGGTACGTTTTTTCCTTCTCCTTCCTCTTTGCCTCTGTCTGTTTCCCATTCTGCTCTTTGTCTCTGTGTCTGAACGCCAAACTGCTCCGCTCGGCGAGAACATGTCGGCAGAATACAAAACATCGCTTTAAGTCCGGACGAAAAAAAAGGCATGCAGCAAATGTTACAGCAATGCTTACAACACTTCCGTGCACCCGAACACCTGCACAGACAAGCCCTGACATTTTCAAATTTTCTTCTTCCTCTGTCGCTAAATTGGCAAAACTACTGTTGTTAATTTGCCATTTACACACATTCACACCGGGACGCTGTTCAGTTTAACCGCAGTCTGATCTGCCGGATGCCACTGAGCAGTGTGGTGCAGTAGTCAGGGCAGGTTTGGAGGCCTCAAGGGCAAAGAGACGCTGGTAACGCTGCTCCGTCACTTTCCCAACCCAGAGTCAACCTGCTCGTCAAGAGACGGAGCTGGAGACACTGAGGACACACACACACACTATGTCCTTTGTTTTTCTGGGATCAGTAGCAACAGGGACAGGGGTGACGTTCTACATGTCAGGAAGGGTGGTCACGTGATGTTTTACGTTGCTTCTGGTACAGACTTTAAATTCAACTGGATTCAAATGGGGGGGGGGGTTGGGTGGGCATGTCGGAGGGGAATTTTCTGATGAAGTTCTGATTCTGATTTATGAAGGAAAGGGTCACATGACTAACATATGCGGTGATGAACCCACAGAGGATTTGTCACCTGACTCCTCTCAGCTCTACAGTGTTTTTATTCCTCCACCCTGAGAACAGCTGTGACCAGAGGCCTTGTGTTTTCAGCTTCTCTGTCCATCCATTAGATTCTTCATTCTCAGGAAGGCCTTGAGGGAGTCTCTCCAGATTTGGCAGAAACGTTCACTGGGACTGGAGATTGACCTGATTGGAGTTTGGTAGTAGGAGGTCAGGACAGTGTGACCTTTCAATTACTGTTTATGACCAAACACATTTCCTGTAACTTCACTGATCGGTGGAGGCAAACAAGCAAAAGTCAATAAATCCAGTTCCTATGTTTGTTTTATAGCCCACAACTGCAGTGTTTTAGTTCACAATCACTGCTCTATAAAAACCCAATGTGCACCTGCAACACACAGGCAACAAAGGGCAGAGAGACACTTAGCGACTAGCTGGTCAACACAGAGGAGCCTTTAGTTGCCAGAGAGACAAATTTTCCCTCAGGAGCTGGTGGAGATTAAAAATGGAGCTAAAAGAAATTTAAGTCAACTCTGGATTTTCTGTATATTCACCTGGTGGCCAAGAGCAAGAGTCCAAATCTGTTTAGTTCATAATATAATAAAAGACTTCCTGCAAAATTTAGCCGAAAGAGAAATACACATTTCTATAAAGTGTTTCTATCATTTTCATCGTTCCAAAAATAACCACAAACCATTCTGGGTAGTTAGCCCACTGTTGGTTATTTGATGCAAGTAAGAAGGGGAGGAAACATCTTGATTGACAGCTGAGACTGACTCATGATTGGTCGAGTGTGTGTATCGGTGGGACCTCACTACTACAGCTCCATCCCCCGATTGCTACTGCAAAGACGGCAGCGTTCGTATCCGGGGTATTTTGGCTTCATCTCTGGATACTGGGAGTAAGTGGAGACGCGTCGTATAACTTTGGCTGTGACCAGCGCCTCATGGTGGCAAATAGTAGCCAACTTAAGGTGGATATTGATGTTTAAGTGACTCGTGCAATAGTTACACTTCATTTTACTATTTGCCGTATCCTGTCATTGCCCCTCGTGGTCCCAGTTTGGCAAAATTTACATCGAGCCACTTTAAAAGGTGATAAAACTGTGTCATTGACATTTCCATGGCTTTGTCTCTGCTGCCTGGTTATTAGCATACTGTTCTTCTACCAGATCTCAGATACAGTTCTGTTAACGTGTTTATGCACCAATAGTTAATCTGCTGCAATAAATGAATACATTTAAATTATAATCGTCAAAAATCTCACTGCTCGAACACACATATGTCCTTTGAGCAAATTTAGAAGCGGGAGATTTCACAGCCGTGTCCTGATAATATCTACCCAGTCTGGCGTGATCAATAATCTCTTCAGCAGCACCTTGAACTCTAAGCTGCAATCACGGCTGCACTGCGGGAAGCCGTCACTCTACCCTGGAATTATCACACGGAGGCCATCAACAACATTAATGTGCATCTCAGGAACCGAAGTCTTTATCAGCAACGGGAGGGAACGATGTAAAGATTGAGAGAACATCATCATTATCATTGTTTCATTGCTTATATCACCGCCGTGACCTTCATCACTCACCAGTTTAGTCATCATCATCATCCGTTCCACCTGCGCAAACGTGCGGCCCTGTTATTCTCGCCAAAGTGCGCCTCTGATCCTTCAGAGTCGCATGTGGCCTCCTGCCCTCGTCTGTCAGCATTTACACACCAAACGATGTTTGCCCGGGATTCAAGGCTTTTTCTATTTCCATCCCTAATGCATGTGAATGACCTGTTTGTCTGTGTCAGTCTGGATGTGTGCATGTGTGTGTGTGTGTGTGTGTGTGTGTGTGTGTGTGTGTGTGTGTGTGTGTGTGTGTGTGTGTGTGTGTGTGAGGCAATGTGTAAGTGTGTATGTAATGAGGTGATTTTTATTCGTCCTTCCTGTCCTCCTGCCCTGTCAAGACCACAGATTCAATTTGTGCGTTGAGATAAAAAGAGAGAGTGCGTGCGTGTGCGTGTGTGTGTGTGTTTGTGTGTTTGTGTGAGTGAGTAGGAGCGAGAAATCTCTGCCAAAGGATTCTCATCTTTGAGCCCAGAATCAGAGATGGATGTGGAGATGAATGCTATTTTTGCCCGGCTGTGTGTTTACCTCGGAGATGGAGAGCTCAAATTCAACAGCTCGGCAGATGCTCGTGTGTGAGGAAAGAGATGGATGAAGAAATAGGGAGGAAAAAGGGGCATGAGAGAGAGAGAGAGAGAGAGAGAAAGAGAGAGAGAGCGAGGGAGAGCGAAGGGGTGGTTAGGTGTGATTTTTGGGGAAAGAGATATTTCGTGACAGGAGGGCAGCTGGATCTGACAGGAGAGACGACTGCTGCTGTGTTCATCTTGTGACGCCCAGTCCACACATGAATAAATGATACACGGAGAAACAATGCATGTGCAATTTTCCACTTAGAAACTAAAAAAGTCACTATAGAGTGTAAACCGTCAGACATACAGGCGGCTGTATGATGGGATGTGACGCTTTCACGCTAGACATTACTATCAATAAATCTTTATTACACCCTATAACGCAGTTTTAAATGTGTTTTAATACGTTTGTCAACTGTAACTATGGTGTATTAAAAGGTAATGGATGATAGTTTAATAAAACACAGTCGTAACAATATATAAACCTAGAATCACTCAGTTGAGCGTGGACCTCCGCCAAGGACCAACAGTTCCCATTGGACACCACATTTAAACTCACTGGATCTGGATTTTTATTTTGGTAGATATCAGTCCCCTAAACAAGCCTGATTTGTTTTCATCAAGATCCATGAATCACACAAAAACGTTATAAAAATCTCACAGTGTTGAAAAAAGGGACAAAATTCATCCATTCTCTGATTCGGATCCACGCCAAATATTAATTGCTTCTTCACGCTCCACCCCTTTACAAGATTTCTTGGAAATTAATAAAGTCATTTTTGCACAATCCTGCAAACAAACAAAACGCAGATGGAAACATAACCCACTGGGCAGAGGTAACAATGTTAATTTGTGAAATACTGCATATTGATATTCCATTAGTGTCCCGTGTGACTCCTGTGTCTTGTAACCTAATTACTCTGTAATCTCTGTGTAAATTTAATTGTAAATTCAAAACATTGGTTTAAATCTTAATCCTGGAATTATCCACCTGCACAATTTAGGTGGATTAAAAAAAAGTAAATCTTGTCCCTTGGTAGATGATGGCACATTATTGGTTTGCGGAAATTTATACTTTGTAGAGAAAGTCACAAAATTGAGGAAATAAAGAAATTACCGCTTATATTCAAATTTGTTGATACAAGATCCTGGAACAGCACAAATAAACACGAGATCAACAAACAGGCTTTTCCAAGTCGCAGCTTGAATATTTACATGGAGAGCATTTATTCTGGAGTTGTGTAAAAACATTATTATCGCAGCTGTAACAGCAAAACATCCATTTTAATGATCAACATCAGCCAGAGTGTGACATGAGACGGTTCTGATTCATCCCGCGGTGCCGCCGGTGGTCCGGAGCTCCACAGCGTCTCTTTAATCTAGAGGCTGAGTCATGAGGCCTCGGTCGAGTTTCACACAGTGTAAATTTTACAAGCTTGATTTCCATGCAGCAGGAGTAAATAGCCGCGCTCATTGTCAGTCCAATAAAACACACGCCAGGTCATAAATCAGAGCGGCTGCTGGGTGATCCATCACACGGCTGTTAGGATTCGTTGTATGTGACGGCGCTCGATGATACAATGGCTGCTGCGGGAGTGTGGGGGGGGGGGCTGTTAGTGGACGCTGACCGTGCAACACTGAGGCTTCGTCATAGCCCTGCGAGGACTTGTGTTAATGCTCTGTAGATATTTACTTAACCGTTTCATTTCTTTTCTTTCTTTCTTTCTTCCACTGTGTGCATTTTAGTACCGTTACAGTTTTAAAGAAGTCTCAGCTGGGGGTTGTGTTGAGGGAACAAGCTCTGAAACTTTTACATTAAAGTAAAACATATACAGAAGAGAAAAGAAATGTTCCCTGAGGTGAAGTGTTCAATTTAAAAAGTAAAGCTCAAACGTTTACAAGAACAAAACTGTAGAACTCTCCATGATCATAAAGTCATGAATTCACAAGAATAAACGGTTGGAGATTAAAATCACTGGCGTATGAGATGAGACAGTAGGAGACTGTTGGTTACAAATTCAAATGGGATCTGTAAGTTTTCTCTGTTTAACCTTTGGTTCATTGAGCCTCAGGATCACGTTGAACTCTCACCACACAACAAACTCCTCATCTGCACCTCCTGCCCGGTCAGTCTGCTCCTCGCGCACAGCTCAGCCTCCTGCAAACCTCCGCTCCCTCTTTACCCTCGGCCTTTGTCCGCCACGGCCCTCATCTCCCTGATAAATCATCTCATTATCACTCAGACCTCTCCTCTGCATTTCAATTATAACCGATTCTCCACTATTTACTTTGTGTTACATCCAACTGCAAAGTACGTGACACTCACTTGATGAGATCGTCCACTGCAGATGGTAAAACTAACTTTTCTGGGACTCTAATATCACAGATTTTATGGTCTCATAGAATATTGGACTACTTTCTTTTTTCCATATCACTTTGTACCTGAAACATACCAAATATCCGTGGTGAGACCAGTTTTCAATATGAAAAGAAATAAATTACCCTCCAAGCAGGTTTTACGGACGGACGTTTTCACGAAGTCTGTTCTTCGTCCTGAGAGATGAAGCCGAGATAAAGAGCGGAGGTTTTTCTTTCACATCTCATCACTGTGATGGAGTGAGACTAAGTGCCCTCAGCCTGATATGATATCATTAAAGTCCTCTCAGGTTGGGTGGAGGCTCCAATAACCATCCGAACGAGAAGGGGCGGACACAGGGCAGATCCATCTTGGTTTATTGATAAGAGACGGCGACAGCGGCCGACACGTTCCAGCTCTGAGTCGTCATCGGCACCTCACTCGAATCATCCGGGCGTCTACCTGACTGATCAGGTGCTTTGCGTCTGCCATTTGTAAACATCGATATATATCCACACGGCCAAATGAATCGCCGCATCTCAGTGTGATTACAAATGAGCTAAAACACAGAGTAGCTTTGTGTTTTGTTCAAATTTAAACCACATTTCACACATTATTGTTCCTTTTGTCCTGTTGCCTCTCACTGGCATATATCTGCATACGTTTATTCTGTCTTTGGATTTTCTTCAACACATGAAAATGTTGACGTTTCTCTCCCTATAACCTTCTCACTCCTCCCACCATCTATAACAGTGTAAACTCTTTTCTCATCTGCGGAAATCTCATTGTTAACAAGTCATTAATTATCTTAAAGATCTTTTTTTAAGTATAGAAAACTGCAGATGTGGTGAATTAATTTAAAATGTTAGGATCAAGTCTCGTGTCGGGTCAAGAGTTTATTTAACTTAATTAGTTTCTTGTTGTTTGCTTTCAATTTCAAATTTTTTACTTCGTAAATCACTATATAACTGTGTTTTGAAAGATTGGGGGTACACCCTGAACTGATATCACACGGCCAAAAAAAGACCAAGAACCAGTTTATCCCACCCAAATCTGCATCTCTCCCACACAGAGAGGCCCTGGCAAAATAAGGATTTGAACCAAGAACCTTCTCCGTTGTGAGTCCTAACCCCTGCACCATCGTGCCCCCGCCGTGTAACTAAAATAGTCTTTTTATCCAATCTCCACATCACTCCCACTCTTGCACCGAACACACGAGTACCTGAATTTGGCTGTTTCTTTACATAATGCTCAGAAGGAGTTCTAAAAACAGCAGAAACCTCCTCGTGTTTAGAGCAGGAAACGATCCAGCTGACATCCCACGAGATCCCGTCCACGAGCACATGGAGGCCGGTTTGTTTAACGCCTCAAAGCGAAGGTGGTGATGAGGCATTAACTTTAAGAGGCTGAGCTTAGCGAGTCCAGTGGCAGATGCACATGAGGAAAAGATGTCCTGAGAAGATCCTGTCACCATCTGTGGGGCTCGTTTGTCTCAGCAGCATGGCAGCGACAGGTGGAGAGAGAGAGAGAGAGAGAGAGAGAGAGAGACGGGGCTGAAGACAGACGGAGAGAAGTTGATGCGGCAGCCCTCTGACAGTTGAAAGAGAATGAGAAGCAGCCACACAACTTCTCGCTTTAGCACAGGCCCACGCATCCACGCCGCGTGTGCACAGACGCCTCCGAGATGTGACAGACGATCGTCTGGCGACGCGACACGTGCACGGAGAACAAAACGGAAAACAAACAAAGTATGAGGGCGTGCATTTGGTATGCAGAGGAAACTACGAGGAACAAGAGAGAGGGACAAGGCCTAGCAGATGGAGACGTGTGTGTGTGTATGTGTGTGTGTGTGTGTGTGTGTGTGTGTGTGTGTGTGTGTGTGTGTGTGTGTGTGTGTGTGTGTGTGTGTGTGTGTATCCGATAACTCCAGACAAAAGGTGCTTCTTATCCACCGAGTTCCAACAAACAAGGAAAAACCAATGAACAAATAATCGTCGATAAGGAGATAAACAGCGATGCAGCTGGAAAGTTTCTGGCTCAGGGTTTACAGCTTTTATCTGCACTCACATATACATGCCCTCTACAAAAAAAACACTTAAAACAGTTTGGGTTTGAAATTAAAATCAGATTTCAAAGAGCCTCTCGCTGTGGGGCAACAAAGAGGAGCCTCCAATGACAGATTATCTGTTGAAATTAGCATCTCTGCCCGTGTGTGTGTGTGTGTGTGTGTGCGTCTCTTGTCCTAAAGCATCTCATTTGAATTCTTCAAATGTAATATTTGCAAGGTGGGACTCACACTCACGTAAACAGACAGATGTCTCTTGGGATTATGTAAAATGGTCATAAATCTGCAGCCTAGTCAGATCTTTTCCACCCGGCACCTAAAACCATATTAAATCTTTCCTGGTACATTATTTCGGTGAGGAAAAATGACTAATAGAATAATCCCTCGTCATCGCTTTAGAGCCTGACTCTAAGCTCGTCACAAGTCCAAAACAAAGGGCGTCTGAGGCAGTGGAAACCGAAAATAAACCGCGAGGAGGCTGTGTTTTCGTGGCGGAGAGGGCAGGTGAGGCTGCGGTGGAGGAAAGACTTCATTTCCAGGATCAAACAGTGTTTCAGAGATAAATCCTGTGATTGCAGAAATGTGAGGCACTTAGTTTGGAATAAAGTCAGCGTTTCCACACATGAATATTCATGTGGGGAAAGCTCTGCTCTTCTGCCAGTCAAATACTTTTTGCAATTGAGTTGTTCTTGTTTTTCCGCACTGTAAATCTCAGTTAAAGTAAAAGTACTCGGACTCGGCCTGGCTGTGGCCCAGTTGAGTTGGTGGTTCCTCAATCTGCATGTCTAAGTGTCCTGGGCAAGACACTGAGCTTAAAGTGTCCCAGTGTGTGTATTTGTACAACAGCACAGCGCTGCACAACTGTGTGTGTATGAATGGAAGCTCTGAGTAACAAGAGAAGTGCTATTCAAGTCCATTCACCAGTGAAGCTAATTTAGCAACTTCATATGTTGTATAGTAGTTTATTTTATACCTAACTAAATTAACTAGTATCTAGTGAAGTAACAAGTACAATATTCAATATTCAACTTTGAAATATAGTGAAGTGGAAGAATTGAAAGTACTCAGCATGTAGTAGAACATGCAATATATTCAAATATTCATCAGATGCACTAACTAACATTCAATCACTACATTTGAATTAGAGCACATTGTGGTAATAAGAGCTTAATGTTTCAACCAGAGACTGTGTATAAAGATGGACGATGCTCCCACGATCAGACAATGAAGCCAAAATATCCTGGATACCAACGCCGCCATTTTGTGCCAATGGCGTCACTTGGAGCCAGAGTCTGTGCAGCCGGTGTCGGGAATTTAAAACTGACACAGCAGCACAAAGAGGAAATGTAGTAAGAAATAAAAAATAGGAACAGAAACAATATCTAGAAAAATCTGCTTTTTATATAGCATCAAATAATAAATCAAATCCAATCTAATCAGAAACATCAACACTTGAACAAACAGCAGTGTGGAAAATGACAGAAACCCTCTTTGAGAAATATTCATTTGACGTGTACTTGTTTTTATTTTTTAGTTTGGCTCATGCCCCCCCCCCCCCCCCCCCCCCCCCCCCCCCCTCTCTGGGAGACGGTGTGTCATCCGTCTTTGTGTACAGTCTATAGGAACAGGATTTCTTTGTGTATGTGCGTGCGTGTGTGTGTGTGTGTGTGTGTGTGTGTGTGTGTGTGTGCAGTTACGAGATGTGATCTGGAAGAATTGATAAAAACAGATTCATAATACTGAGCGGGGGAAGGCTTTACACTACAGAGCATCAAAATGAAAAGACGGACAATGTGCCCCCCCTCGATAGACGAGAGCAGTATCTTCGTCACATGTGCTGGATTGTCCTGCTGCTCCAGAAGAGTTTCAGTTGCGATTCTCAAGCCTGTCAGAGCTGAAATATGAAGAAACATCGACAGTCGGACTTCTGGAGACTAATGTGTCAAACACAGCTTTCAAAGAATTTAGTATAAATTTCTGTGTGTGTTTGGTTGATTTATGGGCAGAAATAAAAACCTTGATACAAAAGATTATAAATCAACATAAACAGTCTTTTTATTGGTTCTTTTATTCCAACAATGGCTGGTTTTATGGACAAATAACTGCTACGTGGTCGTTACAAAAATGCGTTGTAACTAGAATAAAAGCCTGATGGACGTAATGGTTTGTATTTGCAAACCGGTGAAGCAACGTTTTGGGGAATTGACTGACGACATTACAGATAAGAGGAGTCTCAACAAGCCTTCATCCAAAACACCTCAGTGGACACGTTGCTGGGTGTGAAGTCGATCTGATGAGCGGCTGTTGGAGACAAAGAAAGAAACAAAAAGAAGAGAGATCGGATCCACGGACGTATAAAAAGAGGAGAAGGCGTTTTTTTAAAGCATCTGTTGTTGAATGCTCCTTTGAATATGAGCATGTTTGCCAATCAGGCAGTTGCACGAGCATAATGAAGAGAATGTGAGGAGGTTGATAAAACAAAGAGGGGAAATCTGACGGCGGTCAAACGCGTTATTAGCAGCTTGTTGCGTCTGAGCGGAACTGGAGCTGTGGGAGAATGAAGCTGTGATGTAGCTCCGCCTGCTCGCTCACAGCTGTCAATCAAACTCTTCAGGGTAATAACACAAAGGGTAGAGAGAGATTTGAACGTAGAACTGTTTTATGTTGTCGGCCGTTACTGCTGCCATGTGTAATGGAGACATTGAAAACGACCTCACGACCCAACACAAGACTTTTGCGTATCATCTGATTTGTGCTCACAAACTCACCAATCTGTAAAAATAAAATACACAACGTCTGGATAGAGAAACAATGATGCACTCGTTCTGAATATGCGGACACATCTCAGTTTGTTGTGAAACCAGATGATGAGAATCTTTTGTTTTCATCATCTATTTCACAATTCCTCCTTCTCCAGCCATTACTCATTCTCTCTCTGCTTCTCTTTCACTGCCCTTCGTTTTCTGTCACTGTGTGTGTGTGTGTGTGTGTGCGTGCGTGTGTGTGTACTGGTGCTGGGAGGCTGTTCATGGGTTTTCTTGTGCGAAGGCATTTTGTTTACACGAAATTATGTTTTATGAATGTAACACATGCAAACATTGCAGCTGTAGTGCATGTCTTAGCAAAGCGATGCATTAAAACTGTGTTGTGCATCTGTGTGGGCGTGTGCGTGCGTGTGTGTGTGTGTGTGTGTGTGTGTGTGTGTGTGTGTGTGTGTGTCTGTGCGCTGGCATGGATGTCAGCGCTTTATCGGCCTGTCCAGTGAATCAGTGAAGCAGTGTCCTTTGGTCAACAGATTTTATGAGGTTTGGACAAAAGGTTTACAGGGTTTCATCGGATTTGTTACACACACATATACACACACACACACACACACACACACACACACACACACACACACACACACCCTATCCATGCAGGGTCAATCCAATCACACTTCTGGAGTCACCGTTGCTATGTACTGACCTTGGCGAGCGTTCTGTGGGTCTGTCCAGAGAAGCTCCAGCCTCATGAGGTGTTGACCTCCGCCCTCCTGGTTGGTCCCCCCCCCCACACACACACTCACTCACAATACGAGTCAGGAGGCGGATACATTATTTGTTATCCCGTCTCCTTACACTGAAAACAATGGGGCTGCTGGTTCCCATGATGACTGACTGGTTCCCCCTCCCCTCACGGCCAATGAAGTTGCTCATTACAGCTTAAGGAGGCATGGACACATTGATGTGTACTCACACAGACACACACACACACACACACACACACACACACACAAGTCTGACTTCACCTAATGCTGATTTAGCAGCACATACCATCTGTCTGGAATGATTAACCTTTCCATCAATCAGCGGTTTCTGTATTTTCCGGACACACATTTACAAAGTACACACACGTCTCACAGGAGCTGAGCGTCAACACATCTCATCCAAACAGACGTGAAACAAGACGGTTTGATTCTCTGTGTGTTTAAAATATATTACTGGTGAATGTTAATTGGCTTTTTAAAAGAAAATGGCTACAAATTGCAATACGAGGTCAAAGCTAGGTTGAATTTTTGTTTTGTCTTCACTACACAAATTATGTGTATTGCTTATCCTTTAAGGGCCAATCAGCTGACATGAGGGGGGGGGGGGGTTACAGGTCGTAAGGTCACATTCACACATACAGGCAATCTCCAATTATCATAATCTGCATGTGTTACCCAGAGAAAACATGCAAACTCCACACCGGAGGTTCGAACCCAGACCCTTCTTGCTACGATGTGACAGAGCTAACCACTGCACCTCCGTGGAGACTCTCTGTTTAACTCTTATGTTCCTTTATTGACTTTAGCTTTGCTTGATAGAATCGTGATCAGTATCAATTACAACGTGATTAATGTTGCCGGTTTAGCTGAAGTTCATTGATTAACTCGGACAGGATGAAAACTTTGAAGCTGATGTTTTTATACTGATGTTTGTTAAGCATGACATTTCATTCTTTTCCTCATTAAGGTCCACTTGCCGACACTGATGAAAATGTAGATGAAGCTCTAATGATTTAAAAGACCGACAATTTGGCCAAAAGCCTTTCAGAGGACGAAGAGTCACAGATCTTTTGTTCTGTTGAAACAAGTTGTAGTTTTGGGATCAGTAAGCAAACTGCCACACGTACCCAAGTATCATATCACCCACTGGCCCAGTTCCTATTAGCAACAGCAACAGGACAAAACAAACATTTACATAATTATATACAGTCATCGATAAATTCCCCTGAATCCGACACACTGGACATTTAACTTTATCTTTTCGAAGGTCCAAGCAGAACCCTGTAATCTCCCCTCTCACGAGAAGCCGGACGTTACATCAGGACTTGGCTCCGTATCAAAGCCTTCCAAATTGGCTGTTATCAAAATCGTAAGTGCGACTTTACACCACGCACTAAAAAGTACAGATGAGCTTTAATGGCGGCGCCGCGGAGGCAGCTGCTGTAATTTAGTTCAGTGGATGGATCCCAGCTCTGGGGCAAAACTGTGGCAGGTACATTAGGACAGAAATAGTCGGGGCAAAATGTTAATGTGCAACATTAAAACCAAAAAGAGCAGACGGGAGCGGCAATGTTTCCCAAACACAACAAAGAAAGTTTAATTTCCGAGCTCGTGGCTGGTTGTCCAATCATCCTGTACATTTACTCAGCTCTGCAAGAATCGCATTAAGCTACAAGCACCAAGTGAACTAATGCGACACACAGCATTTTTTGTCTCACTCTTAAAAGCAGAGGGAGTAAAAGTCTGTTTGTCAGTGTCAAAAAAAAAGTAAATTGATAACAGGACATTTAGGATTTTAGAACAGCAGCACATTCCACGTGTCCACGTGTACGTATTTTCTCACCTGAAATGTCCCCGACACACTGTCGTGAATAGAAGTGGTTTAAGGTCTCTGACCTGGAAGCTGGGACTCCGCCGAGAGGTTGCAAGTTAAATCTGTGGAAAAACAAGATGATTAATGGCACTGAAAGCAAAAGGGGGGGGGGGGGCTTTAGGGAAACTGCTCACAGATGATTAGCATGAGCAGCTTGAAATAACCTGTGGGTTTCTCTCTAGTTTAAGGGGTGACAAGTCCAAAAGGTTTGGATCCACTAGACCTGGAGTAAAAGCTCGAGGAGGGATGAAGATATTTCTTTACATTTTGTTATGTTTGTGCAGAACGGACGAACCCGTGTGTGAGACCCTCTGCTTGTCGAGCCCGCTGAGCCAGAGACAACTTGAAACGTCCCGACATCGATGCAGAAAGATAAAAATTCAACGTTTCTATAATTAATTTCACGAAACAAATAACCAACAAAAATGCAAATTCAAAACGGAACAATCAGTCAGAGACAAAGATTTTATATCTACTACTATTTACAGTCCTTGTGTGTGTGTGTGTGTGTCAGACAGAGACAGACAGAACTGAAGAGAGGAAGAGGGAGAGATGTTTCCCACTGTGAGTTATACTTTGTAGCCTCGGCCATTTGTCTGGTGAAGTTCCGAAGCCAAACTTTGCAGAAGTTTTCAGACAGGCCATAACACGCTCCACCTACCAGAGCACATAAGCTCTGCTTTCTATTACGGAGAAATCTCTCTCTCTCTCTCTCTCTCTCTCTCTCTCTCTCTCTCTCTCCGGCCCCATATATTTCACTGCATGCTCTGAAGACAACAGATAACTACAGTAGAGCTGCTTGTTTGGGGGGAAAAACCGAGAACTGTGGACAGTATTTTTTCTGGAGGAGAATCATAGAGTCCTAATAGTTTTGTCCGTCTAAAGAAATGAGCTCTTGAAGGAGTAATTCACAGAAAACCACAGTTCTGAGCGTCAGATTCAAATCTCACTGCCTCTGCTTCCGTCGGATGGGATTCTCAGAAATCAGTTGCCTGGTTACACCAGGATGGAGCAAAGAGATATTTGAAAAATATTATCAAATTTATATTTTATACCTTTTTTTTTATTTTATATAACAGTTGAGATACTGATGAGATACTTCTGAATTTCATTTCCACAAATTTGTAAAAAAACAACAACAACAACAACCTTAAAGTCATTATAATAAGAACCTTTCTCAAAATAATAAGTGAGTATCTCAAAATAATGACTTGATGTCTCAAAATAATTCACCTTATAGTTTTGACTAACCTACAAAACATCCGAATCTGACAGAAATCCAATAGTTTGAATGTATTAGTTAAAAGAAGGTGACACATCACTCTCCTTTCATTTTAGATTCTCCCACTTTCATGGTGAGTTCACATGCATGGAGCTCCCTTTGTATTGACTCTGCATGTGTGAGCTTGGATTGTCACTGTGGACAAATGTAAACATCTCAAACTGCTTGGTTTAGTCTGTTTCTCATTCAGCAGGATAATGTAAAAACTCCTTGAAGGATTTCCATGAAACTTGGTGAAGGAAGAACCCTTTGAATTTTGGTGAAGATTTCCCAAAGGAGATCTTCACCAAAATGTTCACGATTTCTATGAATGTGTGAAAATCTGGATCTAGTGAATTTAAATGTGGTTTCTTAGGGGGACTGGTGGGCTTTGGTGGAGGTATCCGCTCTATTGAGTGGCATCCCAGCTCTCCAATAGTGTGTCCTTGCACTGGAGCTCAGAGGTCTTTGCGAAGACGTGAGTGTAGTGTTCTAGTTTGAAAGATGTCTATGAACGTTTTGACACAACTGATGTGTCGTCCTCTGCAGAGGAAATAACAAGCTACAAACCACAAACCACTCACAGGCGCCTTTCTGGCCTCCAGGCTGGAAGTATTTGATTCCCAAAAGATGGATTTTTAATGGACTTCCTCCTCTAACACGTCCTGAACAGTAACGGGTCACATTCACCACCGTGTGCAACACAACACTGAAGCTGGACAGACACGTAATGGCGGCAGATTTGTGCGGCGGGCTCCGCTGCCCGTGTGCGTTCACCCTGGCAGGTGTGTAAAGTCAGGTCTTTTTGGAAACACCACGGTAACAGTAGCGTTCCTGTGTGATTATTGGAGTCCATTAGTTTTGCATGTGTACAATGTGGGAGCCTGACAAATCCTTTTATATCAGAGAGTGTGCATGTGTGAGTGTGTGTGTGTGTGTGTTTATTTGTCTGGGATCACACAAAGCTTTCAGACATGTTTATCTTCAACATTAGTGTGTGTCCGAGAGTGTGTACGTGTGTGTGTACCGCAGAGTGTGAAATCCCATTATGCGTGTTAAAACCCTCTCTGGCCTACTGCCTTCTCCGAGAGGGAGAGGGAGAGAGAGAGAGAGGGAGAGAGAGAGAGAGAGAGAGAGAGAGAGAGAGAGAGAGAGAGAGAGAGAGAGAGAGACACCTGTGTGTGTGTGTGTGTGGTTTGCAGTGCAGGACGGTATTTTTTCTCTTTTTCTAAAATGTATTTTGCGTATGATCATTTTGGCCGTCGAACACCTTTAATGAACGGCAGCAGTGGACACAGACAGGAAGTGTGAGGAGAGAACTTTTCATCAAGATCCATGAATTATTCTCTGAAATAGCAACAAACGTGTAAAAACAAACCACCTCGTCTCACAATAAAGTGAAAAAAAGATTAAATGTCACACTTCTACTGAGGCCTTTCTGTGATTTGCTTGTTCAATGTGATTTAATGAAGCTCTTACACTTTCCACCTCTGCTTCCCTTTTTTTATTCCTCCATCCCCCTTCTCCTCCTCCTCCTCTTCTCCTCCTCTCCTCTCTGAATACTAAACACATTATGCAACCGTGCAGCGCAACAGAGGATCATCCACGGCGTCTCACATGTTCGCTTCCCTCTGCAGGGGAGTGACAAGTGGGAGCACCGCAGGGCCGATGGAGATGTATATCAGCAGAGCCTGTAATTCTGCCATAACCCCAACACTTTGAAGACAAGGGGGGGGGGGGTGGACAGACAAGGAGGCCCCGCTGCCGAGAAGCAGACAGAGACGGATGACACGCAAACATTGTGCTGTGATGAGAGAAAGTAAAAAGAGCGTGTATCAATAGTGTTGTTATTTTCTCCCACTGCGTCCCAGTTGCTCTCCCGTTCGACACAGCGGTGCACGTCTCCCCCCTTTTCTGTCAACGCCACAGGCCGGGTAGCAGGCAGTGGAATATTTCTATAATAGAAATGTCCGTCACGCTCCGTGTTTCCATATCTCTTATAGAAACGTCCATCACGACCGGGTGTGGACGGCAGCTCAACCACCACATCCCCCACCCCTGCTCCACCCTTCCCCTCACTCCATCGCCACTACCCATCAGCCCCCTCTTTTAAAGCCCCCAAGACGGAGACGGGCCATCAGGGATGTGTGATGTGTGTTCTGTAAGTCAATCACTCTGATAAAAGACAAGGGGGTTGGGTGATGAGGATGGGAAACAAATGACGTCCTAATGGAAGTCTTTGAATTGTGTTGACACACACACACACACACACACACACACACACACACACACACTTGTCCCGTGTCTCTTGAGAGAGGTGTAGTTGAACTTGCCTCGGAGCGAGCAAGCTGCTTTTTGATCTCTCCTTCATACTTTCTCTCTTTCTCTCTCTCTTTTTCCCCTTTGCCACCTCACTTCGTTTTCCCGCGTAATCTAATGTAATCCAAATGGCTCACTCATCGATCGCACAAATCTCATGTGGCGTTTGCGCCTTGTAAAGTGTGTGTTTTGCATGGTGCGCACACACACACACACACACAAGTAGTTCTGTTCCAGCACAGACTGTGGAATACGCTGTGATGCGACGTCCCCAAGACACCGAGCAAAGATTAATTCTTCTTCACAAGCTCGTCCACACTTTAACATCTCCACGTCCGCAGGGATCCTTCCGCCTCATGGTGAAAACAGGGGCGGAAGGTGTTCACCATCTTTTACTGAGTTTATATCGACATTTAATAAACCTTCTGAGGTGTGAAATCTGCGAGGGAGACCACGCCAACAAGGCCGCGGAACTACAGATGAAGTTTTTGATGACTAATACAGAGGAACGATAGAAAGACAGACTGAGGGACAGAGCAGAGAAGTAGAAAAAGAAAGACCCACGTTATTACCGAGCAATGACAAGTCCCGTGGATTCAACTCAAACAGCGCCAACGAAAGGCTTTGAACTCCGGCAGAGAAGCGAGCTTGTGAATTCAGCCTTTAAGCAGAGAAATGTACACGATGAACTCAAAGCATCATAACAAGCGCCTCACACGTCTCAGTCAGGGCTGCGGGCAACAAATAGAGAAACTGTAAACTACCAAACGTCCGTGTTTCTGTGTTACATAAATACCTAAATTATTTGGGAGCGATTCCCAAAAATAGGCTTATAAATCAACACGGAGCTTTAAGAGGAGCCGCGAAGAACAGCGGTTGTGTGTGTGTGTGGGGGGGGGGTTCCACAGCGAAATCAAGACGTGAGCACCTTTGATGTAAGGAAATATAAACTCAGACGATAGCTGTTGATCTCGTTTGGAGGGAGACACTGTCGAGACCAGACTGTTACAGCTCCCACAATGCACCTGTGATAAACCAGACTGAAGACACGCAGAAGTTACAGCAGTAACCTCAGTGCTCTGCATGTTAACTAATGCTAATCCTGATTTATATCTTTGAGTTTGTGTTTTTTCGCAGTAAACCTCAACTTTAAGTGCTTCATTTAGGTCTGTGTGAAATTCTGCTTAGTTGAAATGATGGCGAGGAATGATAACTGGCTCCATGAGCTGATGACGTAGACGCTGATGTGATAGTTCGTTCAGTCAGTCAACCTTTGTTTTAACATGGGAATGCATTGAGGTGAGCGTCTCATTTACAAACAGAACATCAGGACAGCTCCAGCTCAGAGGATGGACTGAGAAATAAGACTAACACAATATGACACAAGTTTTATATCATTATGTTAAACAGTCCTACGAAGAAACACTTCACACAACATTGGTATTTATCTGATTTAACAGAACCATCAAGTTTCAAATTAAATTCAAAATAACAAAATTAATTGCATATGGATTTTTGTGAATTAAACTCAAAATTAAATCTGGAGATTAGCATCACTATGGAACCCTGTGTGTCACCCTGTGGTTGTTATATCACATCTCACAGTAACTAACGTGCAGGCGGCGATCGCGTCAGTAAAGAAATCAATGAGCAACCGTATTGTTCCTCCAGCTGATAAACATTCTGCTGGAACTGGAGAGAAAATACACTGAGTTCAGTATCTACCAACAGTAGAAACGTTATCAACCCAGAAGCTCTGGAGAACACAACCCAGGGGGCGTTATCGCGGCAGATAAATGCATATTTTTTGATGATTACAGTTTTCAGCAAATACAAGTCAAAACAATAGAGGGAGAAATGTTTCAGTGCAGCCAAATGAGAAATGTTAGTATAATCAAGATGTCAGTCAAAAATAATTGCAATCGCGATCTGATTCCATGCTGCGTGTGACCCGAGTAATTTTCCACATAACAGCAGGGCACAGAGAGATTTCACCGTCTGGCTGAGGAGCAGCTCGACTCCTCAAACTCTTCAAGCTGCAGCTCAGTGTAGCTGCCCTCCTTTGTTTCCGTCCCTGCAATATTTAAAACTGAGAAAGAAAAAGAAGTCGAAGATGACGACGTCTTGTTCTGCAGGAGAAGTTTGGATGAACAGTCGCGGTCTCGCTCCGTGAACTCTGATGACATTGCATTGTCCTGCAAATATGTGTCACAATAAAAACAGTTTTAAAGTGAAGCATCAGCTGTAACACACACACCGTGCACACACACCGTGCACAGACGCTGAACAGTAAACAGTGAGATAAAGTTGTATTGGATCAGATTCAAGCTTCATTTGTTGGGTTTGAATTTAGCGAGTGAATCAAAGACTTTAAAACCACCAATAAAAACTACTGTGGAGAGAATGTAAATACAGTGAGTGACTATCGAATAAAACTAAAACCGTAAGCAGTTCTAAATGAGGTATATAATTTAATTATAACTGCAAACAAATAACAGATAATATATACCTGTGTTCTAATACATCATCATCATCATCGTGGTTTAGTGTTGGACAGTAAAGTTTATTTTATTTTCATCATTACCTCATTATTACTTTATGTCGTCTTCCCTGTTGGTTTGTTTGCTGTGATTGGACGTAACGAAGTACATTTACATTTTCATGTATCTGTATTTAACTAGATTTATTTTCAGGTACTTTTCACACACTTTTAATACTTTAAGTATATTTGAAAGGAAGTACTTACTATTGCTTAAGTAGAAAACCTGATGTGGTACTTTTACATTTTTGTCTGTTCTTTTACTGAAGTAAAACATTTTAGTTATTCCTCCACCACCGTCTAAGGGCTGCACAACCCTTAGACGGTGCAGCCCTTATTTTTGAAGGTGTAGTTGAGCATCGGGATGAAGCAGCTGCATTCAAACTCATGCGTTACGTGTTCACCTTCAACCAGATGTCACTTGAAATCTATGAAGAGTCAAACAAACTAGTGAAAGCACAGTTTGGTGGAAGCACCAGATTCTTGGCAAAGGTAGAATGAAAAGCTTTACCGCTGCTCAACAGGATACAACATGTTTATCGTATTTTGAAAGCTTGACTCTGCTGAGACACCACTGAGTCACGCTGGAGATGGTTGTGGATGTTTCACAGAAAAGTCTGAGCGGAGAATCGAACATCGGAAATACAATAAAAGATGTGTGTTTTTCTTTTTGTTGGGTCCATTATACAGTTTTGTTAACCGGCCTCATTTGCTGCTGCGATAAATGAGAGTGTGAGAAGATTCCTGTCATGTAGGTTTTAAGATTATAAAGTCAAATTACACCAGACTTTCTGTTTTTTGCTTTGTTAACACCGACTTTGGCTGCTTCTGAAAATAAACATGCCTGTTTGTGAATGTCTTACCTCCACCGCAGCTTTAGTGCAAAAACACACACTCCTGTAGTGAGGTTCGATTCCCTGCTGTTCGGCAGATTGTGTGACAAAGGTGACTGGATCAGAGTACGTCCATGAGCTGATACTCCAGGTATTTCCTCTTATACATCAGAAAACGTGCAAATCTACACAAGATATTCACAACCACGGCGTCATAACCCTGTCAGTTAAAGCAAGGTCAGAGTCCACCTCCGTCTTTCTGCACATGGCGCTTTGTACTCGATAAATCTTTGAGTGTGACATGACTGGAAAGTGAGTCGGTCATGATGCTGAGTGCTGGAATATTCCAAGCGGCTGTTTTCTATGTGTGTGTGTGTGTGTGTGTGTGTGTGTGTGTGTGTGTGTGTGTGTGTGTGTGTGTGTGTGTGACTGCAGTCGGAGAAGGCGATGAATGATGCAAAACGGAAAAGAGGCCGACAGACTCTTAACGGTTCCTTCTGTGCGTATCATGTTCGCTACTACAAGTGTATTCACTACAAAAGCAGGTCAAGTGCAAACCATAGCTGAGGCTGCATTGCCCCTCGCTCGCTGCGGCCCTGCTCTCCTGCTCCGGCGTCTGAACCTTCAGCCGACACCGCTTACCTCGCTCCTGAAGGAGGTCAGGCGGAAATCGTCCGTCTCTGCATATTAACTAAACCCTTTGCTCTCCCCCGCCCACTGAGCGTCCTCGCCGCACTCCCCACGCTCTCCGGCCTCAACAGTTTGTTTACCCGAGCTTAACCCCTCGGTCAGCAAAATGGACATCCTGTGCATATGTGTGCATCTGTTTGTTTGTGTGGAGCTGGCAGCAGTTCCTCGCCTCTCTCTGGTGGCCTAACCGGGTAGTTTGTCTCGTGCTATGTGGGAGGAAGTATCACCATCAATTATAGATTATGCTGACTGGCTGGAGAGGCCCCTGCATGTGTGCACACACCCACAGACACTCGCGTACGCCACCGGGCATTTGCGACATTTATATAAAGAGCGGAGATGAAACTGGAGCTTTACAGGGGGTTGATTCAAACGGAAGGAAATCATCTTTCAAATCATCACTGATATCTCCTGCAAATAAAATGACGTGAAGCTAAATAAGCAGTTCACTACAGCTTTTCCACCTTTTTTCAAATAACAAACAGATAAAAACTTCAGTGCGACGCTTCCTCTCGACAAGGACACAGAAATGTTCTGAGAATCTTTGTCCTGTTCTCAAAAAGAGAAGCGACACACAGGCACCTCTCTGCAGCGCTTTTCATCTGCAATCAATGAGGACGGCGCAGCAGCCAAGATGCTCGCGAGGAAAAGCCAGACCTTTCGCTCCTTCCCACTCCTCCTCCTTCGCCCCCCCCGTGGCGTCACATCCTGTTTGTTGCCCTCGCGGCGCAGAGAAAGCCTCTCGAAGAGAAGAGAGAGCCACTATTCCAGCACATTCCCCAGACAGAGGGACACTTCTCATCTCCCTCTCTCCTCCCAGCCTCCTCTTTTTCTCACAGAATCGTTGCCTTTCTCTCTCCTCGCCTCCTCATCCCGCCCTCTGCCTCCCTCACCACCTCCATCCCGCCATCTCCCGACCCTCCCCCCCACAAACATCTTTCCTCGCCACTCTGTTACCCCCACGTTTTCCTCCTCCTTCACCCTCGCAGCTCTTTCTTTCCCCCGCATCCCTCTGTCTGTCCTGTTCTATCAGAAATCTGCAGTTTTCTGTTTTGTTTTTCTCCAGGAAGTGTTTTTTTATTTAGAGCAGATTAATTAATTAGATACAGTATCAGAGCCATGGCCATTCTTAGCCCAGGCCTATTAAGGCCCCCGAGGCTAATGGTGTGGCAGAAAACGTGAATCTGTGTGTGTGTGTAGCAACAAGCTGTGTGTATTGTTTAGGTCTTGAGGTGCTTGTTGTGTACCCACACCCATGTGTGCACTAAATGGACCTGTCAAGAGGGAGATGTGTGTGTGCATGTGTTCATTTGCGTGCGTGTGGAGGAGTGCATGCATGCCAGACTGTTATATAAGAGCAACTACCTCTCGCTCCTCATGCTCGGAGCTGTGTTTGTTGGCGTCTCACCGCATAAGCCATTGTGTTTTATCAGCGATTGTTTCCTAACTCCCTCCTCCTGTCTCTCTCTCTCTCTCTGCCTCCAGGGACGAGTTCTCACACCGACCAGTGAGCGATGAGGAAGAAAGAGAAGAGGGGCCCGTCCAATCAGAGCTGCAGACGGCCACAGGCGACATGAGCACCACCCAGTCTGGCACCGGGACGTCGCCCACTGGCCAGTTTATACCTAACAAATCAAATGTGACCCCATACTTAAAGAATTGATAGAGTTTACCCAGGCACAGATACGGCCAATGAAGTGATACATCCCATTGCTGTATTTCATCCTATGTAAACCCTCAGCTTCGATCAGAACATTGGAGAATTCAGGAGAACATTTACGATGCTGTGACCGGGCAAAAAAAGACAATCAACATTCACTGAGATATTCCGATTTAACCGAGCCCTCCTTCCCTTTTAAATGGCGGCCGCCTGCATGGATAAATGTTAGATGGCGAGCAGCTCCTCACGGATATCTCCAATGGATATAGCGACGAAATCCCAAATGGCCCAGAGGATAGGACGGCAGAGGCATCACGTGACTGGAGGTTCGTCGTCGGTGGTCCTGTCCAGGGCCAGCTCCTTCTTCTGTTGGCTCACCCTGCTGTCAATAATGCGGTTGCCGATGGTTACAGCCGACTGTTGGCTCATCGAGGGGGAGAAGGGCTTCGTGTGGCTGGCTATCTGCAGCATGAACCAGCCGCCTTACGAGGCCATCCCCTCCCACATTAACAGGTAAGAGAACCTACACACGGCTTTTCTTTTTTCCCAACACAATATTTTGCCTCTTTGCCGAAACATCTTCAGCCTTCACGTGTCTCCACAGCACCATCGTGGATCTGAGGCTGAACGAGAACAAGATAAGGTCGGTCCACTACTCTTCGCTCAGTCGCTTCGGCAACCTCACCTATCTGAACCTCACCAAGAACGACATCAGCTACGTGGAGGACGGAGCGTTCTCAGCACAATTCAACCTGCAGGTGAGCGATTACATGACGTGCATATATAACGTTAAGATCAAGACAGAAACAAATGACACAAATGTGGAAAATGTCGGGACCTGATCTCACAACTCGTCTTCAAAGATCTCCCCCGGTCTCTGACGTCTCCCTACCGCCCCCTGCAGCCGGCCCCAGGACCCTAGTCCCCCCCCCCCTTCAAAACTCCATCAATCAACCGGAAAAACAATCAGCATGAAATAGAATGAAAAAATCCCTGAAAGTATAGAAAGTTATAATTGGCTTGATCTTTTTTTTTTTTTTAAGCATCTGCAACATCAAACCGCTCATTACACCTTGTTGCATCAGCGGGTGAATAATCCAATTACATAATATATAATTAATGCTGTGTATTAAAGCTCAGTGTAAGTCGTCACGTAGATAAGCACCAAACGCCAGGCAAGAATTTTAGTTATTTACAAATGTTAAATATAATTTGTTTATGTTTGTATCATTGTTATATAATATGTGAATAAAAATGCAGCTTGTGTTTGGACAACATTTTACATTTATAATATCTGTACCAGATAATCAGTATTAGTGGAGTAAAGCATCGAATCAGGCAGATGAACACAGACACACCTGCTCCTTTTGGATTCAACATTCAGGCGAAAGTGCTTCACCAAACTTAGCTCAACACGTCCGTAATGAGCTGGCACGCTTACACAACTACCCCCAGCTGCTGGACCCGTGCCGGGAGGTAAAAACACAAACAAACAAAAAAAAAAAGGAGGAGATCGGAGTGAATTCGGAACAGCACAGAGGCTTAGATCACCATGTGAAACACGAATTGTTCTCCGCCGTCGTCTGTTTGTTCTCTCTGTTTCCAGCTTGTAGTGAGCGGTGCCTGGCGCCGGCCGGCTCTTCGGAGATTAGAATAATCCCACTTGTCTTGGTCTCCCCAGGTTCTCCAGATGGGCTTTAACAAGCTGAGGAACTTGACAGAGGGGATGCTCCGAGGCCTCGGCAAGCTGCAGTATCTCTACCTGCAAGCCAACCTCATCGAGACTGTTACGCCCAACACCTTCTGGGAGTGTCCCAACATAGAGAACATAGATCTCTCCATGAACAGGTATTGTCCATGTGCATCTGGTGAGAGAGAGAGGGGGGAGGGAGGGAGGGAGAGAGAGAGAGAGAGAGAGAGAGATTGCGGGAGGGGGGGATTACAATGAGGGGATAACTCACAGCTGATTGAAGGCCGGAGCGGGAATGAAGCATGAGAGAGCGGTGCTGCTGGAATGAATAGTTGATTGGATGAATGAAAATTGATTGATTTTAAGTCAACTACCTGGTGAAGTCAAGTATAAAGCAGTGGTTCTCACACCTCTGCCAAAACCCAATGGTCCCCTTGCATAGACTTATAAATACCCATAAATATGTCTGATTTGAATTAATCAAAGGAAATCTTGAAAATCTCACACTGTTAAAATAAACGACACTGGATCCACATCTATGCCGAATGTTATTATTATTATTTTTCCCTGACCCATACGACATCTCTTTGCCAAATGTTTGTTGATCATCAGTCCTGTAGTTTTTTCATATTCTTGCTCAGAAACAAACAAACCAACAAGTCGTCCTTAGTGGAGGTAAAAACATGCACTTGATAAATCCCCATAACTCTGGGGATGTGCTGCTTTTCTTTTATCTTTATTAAAAAATGCTGCTCTAAGCTCTGGGAAACTTTAATGATTTTTTTTTTTCTGACAATGACCAAACGCTTCAATAATTGATTGATTAAAGTCACTGCAGCAATGATTTTAACCCTAAAACTTTGAGTTTTGCTGTTTACTTGTGACCTGATGCTGAGAGGAATCCAATGCACGTAAACGTTATTCACGGTCACAGTCTTTCTGGGCTTTCACTGGTTAATGATGCAAACCGAGCTGCGCTTGTTGGAAAGCAATATGTAACTTTCATTTTAAATGTCTTCATGTCGTCCTGTTTGCGGATTCCCTGACTGCTGGGCAGACTTGCACTCAGTGCAGAGGATGTGGAGACACTAACTCTCCTCTCAGTACATCATGATGCAACGCTGCAACAAAGCACTGTTTCAATTTAAGTTGACACCCGTATTTTTTCTCTGTGGGAATAACGGTCTTGTTCTTACTATTGGCGGTGTAATTGGTATCGATCGTTCACCTAAATGTTGAAGTAACAGTCCGAATGGAACAAGTTTAACTGTTGTCTGGGGCTTGTTAAGAAGTATTCTGGGAGATGTTTCACACCTTAAACTGAAGTCTAAGAAGACGGAGGAGCGCTGCAACTCTACACACCTAATTCTATTTACAGGTCTCGGAGAGTACCGCTATATATGTGACAAAGGTCGTTTAATCCTTTTTGTGGTTGCAGCTGCCTGGAGTCTGAAGAATCACCTGAAGTGATGTCATCTGACCGGTTTTAAATTACTCTCTTAAATCTGGGGACATGTAGTCTGCTCTTCATCTTCTGCTCGAGGCTACGTTAGCTGGTGCTAGCACAATACACCTGAATCTGTGCAAGAACAATCGATCGTATATAAAGATGGACGACGTGTCTCTGTGGAGCCACAGTAGCGCAGCACCGTCGATACAAGCACTCAACCAATCAGGAGTCAGACTCAGTTGTCAACTGTGACGTTTCAACCCATCAAATAATAATTAAAATGAAACTTTTTTTGCAAGGGATGAAGGATCAATTCAATTTCGAGACCAAAAATGTGAAGTTAAAACTTAGCAGAACTATTTAAAACAAGTGTCATCTGAAGGTGAATCTCCCTCTTTACATCCCTGATTTCTTTCTGTGTCCTCCTCAGGATTCAGGTGTTGGACAGCAGCTTGTTCTCTGGACTCTCGAAGCTGACGACCTGCGAACTCTACACCAACCCCTTCAACTGCTCCTGTGAGCTGCTGGGATTCCTGCACTGGCTCTCCGCCTTCCCCAACCGGACCAGTGAGCGGATGGTGTGTGACTCCCCCGTGGGCATCTCCGGCTTCACCCTCCTGAGTCAGAACCCCCGCATGCCCACCCAGCGCACCGCTCTGCATGTGCTCAGTACTGTGTGCACGGACGACGGAAGTAGCGTGACACCTTTCTATCCCAACAGCGTGTTTGATTCCACGACCCCACCCCCAGATCCTAACTCTCCCTGCGGTTTGGATGATTGCGCTTCCGGGACGCCCCCTGACGAGGTCATCAACTTGACGTACCCCATCTTTTCTGACACCAGTCCGCTCATGGTGCTGAAGCAGGTGCTGCATTCAAGTGCTGTGATCACGATTCAGATCCCCCACCCGTACAGGAAAATGTACATCCTGGTGCTTTACAACAACAGCTTCTTCACAAATATCCAGAACCTGAAAAATCAAAGGGAAGATATCGAGGTCAAGAACTTAAAACCTAACACCGACTACACGTACTGTGTGGCCTCCATACGGAACTCTCTGCGCTTCAACCACACCTGTCTCACCATCTCTACGGGCCGCCGGGCGGGGGCTGAGAGGATAGCCAATGAGTCGTCAGCCACTCACTACATCATGACTATTTTGGGCTGCTTGTTTGGGATGCTGCTCTTTCTCGGCGTCCTTGTCCACTGCCTGAGGAAGAGGAGAATCAATGAGGAGAAGGAGCGAAAGATGAGTAGGATCCAGAGGACGCTGATAGAGCTCAAGTACGGAGGAGAAGCGGATATAGAGGGGGGGAACGGAGGATCTGTTTCCCAGAAGATCGCAGCCGGGGACAGCCTGTCCAGAATGCCCTACCTGCCTCAGGGTGGTGAGATCGATCCCTACAAGCTGCAGGAGGTGATAGAAACACCAGCGCACAAGCCTGTGAAACTCAACTACATGGAGGTCAGAGGTTCCGGCATCGAGAGGGAGCGAGAACGAGAGAGAGAGAGGGAGATGTCGCCGCAAGCAAATCCCCAGGGCTCAGTCGCAGAGATCTCCACCATCGCTAAAGAAGTTGATAAAGTTAACCAGATCATCAACAACTGTATAGATGCTCTCAAATCTGAGTCGACCTCCTTTCAGCAGGGGATGAAATCCCCCTCTTCTGCAGGTGGCGGAGCTGTTTCAACCGCAGAGCCGCAGCTGGTGCTTCTCTCTGAGCAAGGAGAGAGAGGAGAGAGAGGAGAGAGAGGAGAAAGAGGAGAAAGAGGAGAAAGAGGAGAAAGAGGAGAAAGAGGCGGTGAGTTCCTCTCCCCTGTGTATAAAGGTGGGAGAGGAGGAAGAGAAGATAGGGGGAGAAGCTACCATCATTCTTTGCAGCGACACCACAGCATGGAGGCTCCTCCGACCTCCAAGAGACCCAGCACCTCCTCGTCCCCTGGCTCCGCCCGCAGCCCTCGCTCCTACCGCTCAGAGGGAGGTTACCACTCATCAGAGACCCGCTACATCGAGAGGACCTCACCGGGAGAGAGAGGAGAAAGGGGAGGCGGGGGAGGAGAAGCCATCCGCACAGTCAACCCGGCAGCAGCTATCCTTCGAGCAGAAGCCCAGAGAATCCGCCAGTACAATGAACACCGCCACTCCTACCCCGGCTCCCAGCAGCACCTGCAGGAGCTGCAGCACCACCCTCAGATTTTGCAGGAGCTCCACCATCACCCCGGGGGCCGTAAGCCCTCCGTGTTAGACCCCCTCACCCTCAGCAGGCAGGCCAAGCAGCGCGAGCTCGTCTACTCCCAGCTCTCGCCTCACTACCCGCTCTCACCCCAGTACCACAACCTCAGCTACTGCTCCAGCCCCGAGGAAGATGAGGAGGAGGAAGGGCTCCTGTGCACCCCGACCCTTGGCTTGTGGGAGAGGTTCAAACTGCACCGTAAGAGGCACCGGCAGGCGTCCATGGAGGATGAGGGATACGTGGCAGCAGGACATGCGCTGAGGCGGAAGGTTCAGTTTGCCAAGGATGAGGATCTTCATGACATACTGGACTACTGGAAGGGCGTGTCCGCCCAGCAGAAGGCCTGATCCCCCCCCCCCCCCTGAAGACCCCAAACACTTGGAAGATGGAGACATAGCACTGCACCCATAACATGATGATGCAGAAACACAACAAAGACCTGTAAATACACACAAACACACACAACCTACAGGACCAACAGAATCAAACTGCACACACACACAACACTGGCTCACACTTTACACAAACTAAGCCTTTTCGTCTGAGAACACGAAGGACCAAACTAAAAATATTATATTGAATCATAACTTATGAGAGAGACTGAGTTACTTTTTGTAATGTTATGAAAATTATAGCTCAGACCGATGTAGCTAATTTCTACTAAGTTTTGATTGAAGAAAAAATAAAAAAAAGAAGAATCAATTAAGAACAGAAAGCTTAAATGTTGCCGGGCAACCCGTCCTGAACAGCTAAGCTTTCGATCCGCCTTGAAAGCGACGTCCATCAATCCTGACCGCGGCAGATCGACCTCAACAATCCTCACCATGTCCGCTTGTCGCTCACCGCTTTGCGTTGCCAGGGAGCTTGTTTTTGCGTCGCGTCCTGCGACGGCGGAAGCAGACGTTTTTTGAAAGGTTTTGCCGTGACTTGCGATATTTTTAACATTAAAAATAAGAAATGCTGGATGGGTCGCCGGGCAACAGAAACACTCAACTGTGCTGAGAATGAGTAGGTAGCTCTCACCAGGGAGTGAGTATAATGTGCCAAATCAACCAAGGGGAGAGTCGAGCCCTACTGTGTACCAACGTCTCCTCACCCCTGTTTTTATAGAGTGAATTTAAAAAAACCTAGAACGATATGTTGTTATTACTATTAATTATTCTTATTATCATTACTGGTCTTATTATTATTCCTATGATCCTCGTCATTAATATTCTCTTGTTTGAATATGGCATGGCTCCGTCATGTGACTGTGTTTTGACTGTTCGGGACGTCTCAGCTGAGAAGGGCGCAGCAACAGAGACAGAGTTTGATGGACGAGACCCTTTTCTTCTTTTCTTACCAAGAGGAATGTGCTCGCCGCCGAGCCAACAACAAACCAGTCTTTTCTCTTGGCGAACCCCCAACGACACCTGCTCCTCATCCTCCTAAAGAGGGAACGCTGTACAGATGAGAGAGAGAAGTTCTATATTTGCAACAGAGGTGACTGTTTTGTTTGTACAACGTGGTTTTGAAATCTCTCAGACTTTTCAGGAAACCAGAATCTCAAGTTAGTCACCTACCTGCTCACCTACAACGGTACGTTTTTGATTTTGAAAAAATCGAACTACAAATTCTAATCTCTAGATGAATGTCTTCAATTCCCGCCGGGGAAACATATCTGCACTGTTCAAAATCAAAAAACGACTCTTCGGAAAAAGACCTAAAACTCTCAGCTTCATTCCCGATACACTGTAGCTCCACTGTGTTTTATCAACGATTCATTTCTTTCTTTCTCTCCCAGGTCTTTTTTGCTTTTTGTTTGCTGGATTCCTCAGGATCCACTGTGGTGCCAACGTGATAACTCACAAAGTAGTATTTGAAATGATTTCAAATACTACTAATCTACACACCTCTTCTCCTTCACATCGACACACACGAGTTTTGCCAAACAGAACGAGAATTTGCACAAAAACGATCCATTGGCTCCATCGGTTCACCGCTTCCCTTCTCTCCTCCAATCATTTCTAAGACCAAAGTACTGTGGTAGTAAATTGACCCTCGTAGCCCCAGACCCGGCCCCAGCTGTTTATCAACCGTCACCCATACAGATGCTACTTCAGCACATGTATACACAAACATCCAAGTGTACTCGCGTGCGCACACACAACCACACACACAGATGAATGTATTCTCTGAGAAATTAATACTGTTCAGCAGCTGGTTTTTTCCTGTTCCTGATATATGGGCTGTATTCAAAGTGTCTTCATCTGTCTGGCAGAAAAAAAAACCTTCATCAGATGGCCACTTGTGTGTCAGAGCCGGGGATGAATACGGAATATTTGGATTTCCTCGCACCGGTTTCGTGTCACCAATTGAACCAAATGTTGAAGCCCAAAAAAAAAAAAATTGCCACTGCATTCAGTTACTGAAGCGATAGAAAACGGGGGTTCTGCCTTATCAAAGGTTTTCAGCTGATAGAAGAAATGTGATAGTGATGTGATTAGTATCGCCAGTGTGGTGAAAAAAAAGAGACTATACATGTATATCTGCAATATCTGCAGGATCTAAAACACTGGAGGCTGGAAATGTGACAGCAAAAATACTGTTTATACTTTACAGAACTGTGCTACGACGACTTATCTACGAAGACCATGAAAAACGAGGGATGGAGTCAAGAACATTTCAATTCAGCTGATTTTTGAATTTTTCACGAGCTTTGCGGTGTTACAAGCGCTCGACGGACTGAACTGCAACCTCCCCGCTTCCTGAATTGAAACAGAATTGACTCCAGTCCTGAAACGACACGGACAGCTACACAACCACACAATAGACACAACCGAGCTGGCAAACGATGACAAGTTTATTGGTGAATGGAAACACTGTATAAAATATTTTTTTTCTCTGCTATAACGAGTCGAGAATGCTCAAGTTATTTAGCCCCGGTTAAAGCCATGATCGTGGGCGGGTGAAATCACCACAGCTGTTCGCGGCTCTGCAAAAAGCACATTTGGTTGTGTGGCTAGATAATATTTTCTCCTCCTCTCACAGCAGCAGCTACGACGTGGTTCCTCTGCTTCTGCAGCGAAACCCCTCAGATCCAGAAGGACGCTCACGAGCTGTGGTTGTTTTCACGCCACACCTCCCAGATTGTGGCTTTAACCAAAACAACAGCCTTAAAAACGTTTTCGATTTTCTTTGAATATTTTTAACTTTAGCATTGCTTTGAAAATCGAAAAAATCGTTTCTTAACTTATACTTTCCTGACTGCAATTTTGTAATTGCTTGATTCTTAAGCCTCACTTGAGCATTCTTTGAGTAACAGTAATATCAATGTAGCGATGTATTAAACTGTTTTAGTTTTTTTTCTCCCCCCCCCCCACCTTCTGTTCTGTTTATGAACAATAATGGCCTGAATTTATCACGTGTCAGAGACTAGCAGAGCTCGTCCAGGATCCGGCGACATCGAGGCCGGCGGTCGAGGCGCTCGCTCGACCGTGACCCGAACCAGCGCTGCTGCTCTCTGAAGCGTGATGAGGAGAAACTGTGTTTTTGAAACAACAATGCCTAGAAAGTGGAAATAAATAGAGGTCCTTCTGACAACAGACAGACAATGGAGCATGCTGCAAGGAAATCCTTGATGGGAGTTTGTGTAATATTCTTCTGGTGAATGACTCAGGAGTGAGCGAGCAAGAGGGGGGAGGGAGTGTGAGAGAGAACGCTCTGCCATAGGATCTCTCAGAGGCTTTTTTCTTTATTTTCCTGTCAAAAAATTTAAATGAGCACAATAAAATAGCCTTTCTTTCACCGGCTCCTTTCCTGGAGAGATCACAGACGCTTCAAACACACTCAGGACTTTCATTCCACTTCTCCACGATGGCTGATTGCTTGAGTAAGTCATGGATGTGTGGTGGGAACTGCTCTCAAAGATGGCACCCGAATGAAAAATGCTCGCCTGGCGCATGAGACAAAATGTTTTCCGGCCCGCTGCACATCAGCAGTGTTACATTGGGATGATGTCACCAAAGTAAAACTCTCATTTCCAGGCTTTGCAAAAGTTTTCAAAAATATGAACCCTCCAGGGTTTGACACTTCGTAATAGAAGGAGTTAAAACATGATGTAGGTGAAACAAATGTAAGCAGCTCTCGTAATACAAACCATGGAATATATATTTCACTTCATCCGAATCAGAAAACAAACATTCTTACTTCCAGTGGTCCGTGTTTGAGGGTGTTTCCACATCTGTGCTTTTTCATCTGGTTGAATCAACTCTGGTTTGTTTCCCCTTTGATGCGATTTGTTAAAGCGGCTGTGGACCGTAGACTGTAAATAAAGACAGACCATGTGTCTCCACTTCGTCCAAAAATGAAGCTAAATCATGGTCAGACAGGTCCTGTCGATAAAAGCAACAGAGGATGATAATGCAGTGGAGGTGAACCCCTGTATCGAATCTGAAAAGGCCAACACATAACACCTAAGTGACTGAAAGGCAAAATAACATCGGAGGTAACTGAGAGAATTAGTTTTAAGTGAAACTTTGATCAGATGCTGACGGGACATAGAAGTCAGTTTCCTACAATGTGACCCTGCACAGTTCAGAGTGTAAAACTACACATGACTCGGAGCTAATTTGTACTTTTACTGCATCACACAACAACATGGGGAGATGACGATAATTAAATATTCAAATTGATTAATCCGTGACCGGCTCATATTTGTGAACTGTTTTTTGGCTCGTAGTTAAATATAATCCTGTTAAATAAATTACACAACTCCTGTCAGAAGAAAAATACTTTTGGCAAACACGGCTGCTCAGTGCAAACAAAAATCATGGTGAATGTAAATATGGGCCAAATGAGCTCCAGGAAAACTTGGATGAACATGGATACTGACAAACTCAAGACACCCTCAGTCAAAAAGACTGCTTCCAAAGACTTGAAACCCATCGGGGGGGGGAAAGAGATATAGCACCATGTTGAATTGGCACTGGGAATGAAAGGCCCTATTTGGAGCGTGTCCTTGGTGAAATTAATTAGGATGCTTACTTTGCTTGAGTTTTTAATTAACAGCAGCGAGTGTATGGACCAAGTGAACCATCTAATGAGGAGTGTCTGGAGAGCGAGTATCTCCGCTCAGAGCGGGTCAAGACACATTCTGCGTTTAACACGCCAAGAAAAAGCAACGGCAGACGGATTGAAGATCATTATTCCCCGTCTCCTTTTTTCTTTTAATCCGGGGACGTTTCCAGTGTTTGTCGATTCAACCTACTTCTCTGACAACAACCAAAAGCTTCCACGTGGATTTCGAAACTTTCAGCAGCTTAAACAGCAAAAGTCTAAAATGCCTTCGCCCCAAAGTTCTCTTAACATGATGCTAACACACACACACACACACACACACAAAGCCATTTTCCTCATTGTTGCACAATCCAATTTGGTTCAGAGTTGTTTAATGAGAAGGTTTACTGTGCACCAAGCAGCGGTGCGTGGCTCTGAAAACAAGAAGCGCTCTCCCTCTCTCTTTTTGTTACCGTCTGACACTGTGGTTACAAACAGAAGGTTTGAAATCCTACATGAACCTCACAAGAACACAACCGCTTATCCACCTGCAGCTGTTTTACACACCGTGGATGGTTATGTCACAGCCGGCGCTGGGTAAGTACCTCCTGTGACAGACGTACAGCAGAAATCCACTGATTTACACATGGAGATGGGTTATTTGTCACAGGGAGCCGCGCTCAGCTGCTGAAAACAGATGTGGAGAATCTGCTGCAGCTCGAGAGGAGAGAAAATCCCTTAAATCACAACACCTGGGACCTTGAGCTCAGGAGCTGAACGTTTCCAGCACAACGCTCGAGTTACAAGCTGGTGGGACGAGGCAGGTGACGTCACAATCCAGTTAGATTTTGGCAAAAAGTCGAAACCAGGGAGTCAATTTTGGAATAAAATATTTAAAAAAACAATCTCTATGAAACCTGGTTACATTTGAGACACTATCTCAAGTATTTAAAGGACTAATTTGACATTTTGGGAACTTGAAGAATGAGCTACTGTATTTTGGCATAAAGCCTGGGAGCAGGGGAACGTTTTGTCTTGTGAACACTTTGATTCATGGTGGTTTATGTTGCTTCAATATATTTGCAGAGGCACAATTTGTAGTTTCTGTACCAAACTAAGATTTTACACAGAAAACATATCACACACTTTTTTTATTCTGATACATTTCTTCAACACAAAGATTCTTTCAAGTCATTTTAGTTTTAGTCTGTTTTAGTCTGTTTGTCCTGTGGTGATGAAGGACATTATATATTCTTCTCTCAAGATATAGCACATATTCTGCTTTTACACATTCATCTGTGAACAGTGTATAAATATAATAAAACTAGGTCCAAGCTGCAGCAGTAAAAAGGTAACACAACAGTGATAATAATCTGTGACACATGTAGAATACTGTTATTCAATTAATCAATTAATTAGGTTTTTAAATGAATAATTACTATTTGCTGCAAATATGTATTTGGTTTAACTCAAGTACTATTCTAGATACAGAAGTTTTACTTGTGAGTATCACGTCGTCCGAACACAAATACTGTGCACACTGCAGCACAGACATCAAGCTGGAATCAAATGAAATAAACTTGTTTCTCATGGTGCTTCTTCATCGAAGAAATCTTTTCTCCAGCACTAAAGTGACATTGAACTCTTCAAATCGAAAAAACAGGATCCTCAACATGTCTGACATGCCGAGGCCCGGCACAATGAGCCCGATTTCGGGGGCTTAACCTTCCGAGTGGAACAACCCTTAAGATTCATTTTGGATTCATTATGGCGTCGTAATTCATCTGCAGCAGCACCGTTCCAGCTCCATCCCAAACCGACTGAGGGAGAAATTGTAACTCCAGTGCAGGTTCATTTCACCTTATCTTTAAACTGCTGCAGCACAAGTGGCTTAGGGGCCTGACGGCGGGCGGCCTCTATCAGGACGGTGTGAGGAGAACACGTCCTAACAGGATCTTTCCATTATCCCTCCATCTCCCGTCTGTACTGTGGGATTTTAACCCAGGGCAGGTGAGTTTGGTATGTAACCATGGAGACACAGCAGCCTCCACAACCTCAGTTTTCCTCCATTTGTGACACCTCAGATCTCGGGGCTCGCTCTCAAACTCGCAGAGGCAGACAGACGTGAGCCCTTAAAGGGATAGTTCACCCCCCCCACACCCCCCACCCCTCCATCGGCACAGTGGTGGGTACATAATGAGTGAACTTTAATTTTTGGGTGAACTATCCCTTTAATAGATGCAGGGAAACACATTTATAGTCACAACGATTGAAAAAACGGTTTAATAAAAAACCCTCTGATTTGATTTTGTTGTTGAACTTTTCAAAATTCGACGTGGTGTTTACGTTAGTCATGACACTGGGCGGTTTATAAACATTTTTTTTTTTTTAAAAAGGGCACTCCTGGCCAGCAGAATGAAAGATTTCAGGCCCCCGTACCCAGTGGGGCCAGTTGAAAAGGGCAGCTAAACAACTTGTGGTATTACTGCCGCTGGAGGAGAGCCTGCATTAAGTCCAGTTCTGAGGCGCGGTGGTTGAGCGCTGCCCTTTCTCACTGTGGTCTTATCAAAGCAGTCGTATGCAGAGCGGAGTGGGACCCTGCAGCTCGCACTTTGGAGCGCAAGCAGTTGTCAGGCTCGTCACAGCCGGCGCCGCACAGACCAAAATATCTGTCTTTTATGTGTGTGTCTGCTGCCCCCCCCCCCCCGTCACTCTATAGCTGTCCACACTGACGCCTGCCCGAGTGCAGGAGGAGGCCTCCCTACAGGCACAAACAATAACCCCCCTTCCCTCAACCTCCACATGGCATTTACAGTGACGGGATGGACGACAGCCGAGATATGAGGATAGAAAGGAGAAGGGGAAGGAACAGGAAACAGCATTATGAATAAGAGGCTAAGCCAGATAAGAGAGGACAGAAAGACGAGGCTCTTTGCTCATTTTCAGATTTGTGCTCTCTCCCCGAGCCCTGGGAGTCATCTCTGGGAAATAACCTTCATTTTTAAAAAGGGAATTAGAGCCGCTATCTCTCTCTAAGATTGTGGCCTAATGTGGGCCAGCCTGTGGGAGGAGGCCGGAGAGAGAGTGATGACACAGATAATAACGGGAAACACTCTCACCGCTGTATTAATACATATTAAAATCAACCTGCCAACGGGAGGGCCCTGCTTCTCACTGCAGCGCACGCACGCACGCACACACACACGATAGGCCAAGCAGCATTAATAATGTAGAGTGTAAGTGAGAGAACACTGTGTAAAGGTCGGGGCCGACTGAGAGGAGAACAACATGACCTGTGAGTTAATAGGTCAGTGGTTATACTGGTGTATCCTCCTCTCGACTGAAGGGATGTGATTCGGACCTGCTCCTAAATAAATATCTACGAGGCCGATCGAGCCGGAGATGTCGATGCAGAGCAGCAGCAGCGCTTTAAAAAAAAAAAAAAAAAGATCCAAGGGAACAAGATAAGTTTAAGAACGAGGACACGGGATGAGCTCAAATGGAACGAGGTAAAACACAAACCTCCGTAAAGGCCAAACGGCCCCTGAAGCTCCTTTAAGGAACTCAAGTTTTCTTGATTTTGGCACCTCTGTGGACGGAGGCATGTCACCAGCTGTAAAAAGCTCCAGACAGCATATGTGCATTTGTATTTTGGCACATGTGAGTGAGTTCAGGACACACCAGGAAAACACCACAGCTCCCTCGAGATTGTTTTTACTGCAATGATATAACAAGAGACAAAGACCGCATCAGTTTACGTCATCTTGTTAGATCACCGTCTCTCTCTCTCTGCTCCAAATGCAAACTCAACATATTCGCACAAAAATAAAAATAGATGTCAGTGCAGACAATCTCAAATCTAACAATATTAGCAATATAAGTATTAAATATATTTATACAGGAGCCCACAATTGCACACACTCATAGATCAGTTCCCTAAACATGAGGATTTATTTCATGCGAGATCCACAAATCATTTTTCTGGGAAATCAACGAAAATGTAAAAACAACAAAAACTCCTGGATCCGCCCCCTGAAGAGCACACGCACAGTTCTATTTGTGTTGTCCTGTTTACAAACAAACAAACAAACAAAGGGTGAAAACATGGTGGAGGTAATAACTAACGCTGGAGTGGAATCCTGCTGCTTTCATTGATACTTCTATCACGGGTGTAAACAGGTTTTTTGAATTTGCTAAAAAAAAAGAAGAAGAAGCAAATTGACTCTGTTCCCATTGCCAGTGGAGGAGTTTGCCTTTTTTGTTGTATTTTCACATTTCACATTCAATGTCACAAATGCGCTGGAAAACGTTTGAGGCCATTTTGGTGCCAACGCCTGAAAGTACGTGTCACATCGTCGCACAGGACTGAGAGAAGAATAAGAAGTTGGCACGTTCACCCGAGTGTCAAAAGCCAGATGTTACAGGGTGGAGGAGTGTGCATACATTTCTAGACCAGATGCAAGAAATGAAGGAGCTGGAACACGAAGTCACTAAGCAGCGAGAATGACGTGGAGGACAGGCAAAGTTAGAGAAAGACTAAATGACAGATATTTTGGCATTTAGCCTCCTTCAAACCGTGCCACCCTTTTACTAAACGACCACAAAAGGTGACGCCGTGCTGGCTCGAGATGCACGAACTCACACCGGCACGCACACGGGCTCGCAGAGTGAAGGAGGGCCAAGACGAGAGATCAAGGCAGCGCAAATTAAAAGTGCTCTAATTAGCCAAACTGTCACTCTCCTGCGCTGGCAGCCATATTGGAGTCCCGCCTGGAGACCTGCCTGCACTTTTCAACTGGCCCTCGGAGCAGCGACACACACTGTACGGGAGCGAGGATTAGAGGCAGCGGCTGTCGAGAATTACACGCGCCAGACGTTAAGCGCTGCGGCAGCTCCAGAGTGTAAAAATGAATGGGGAGAGATGTGTTAATGGAGCCGCTCCATCATCAGAGGTATAAACTTTGCCCCGGTACAGCTCCCTCCAAATTTGTTCTCCTGGCCTGACACCAGTTCCGACTGCATAATTGCACCATTAAACTCGACCGGTTGTTATGCCAGAAAAGGAGCATTAGGCTGGTAACGGCTGAAAAGAGCCACCATTTCAAAGGAATAAATCTGACAGACGGTCAGACTGAAAGATGGACGACATGACTGCTCCTCAAAAGTGAAGCCAAAGGGTCACGATTGCCACCTGGTGGCCGGCTGCAGAATAGGTCATGAACATCGCCTTCTTCATAGAAAGTCAAAATACAACATGAAATAAATGTTTCTCACAGGTTTCTCTCATTTGAGGTAGTTTTTATTCACACTGATTTGTGTAGGAGCTCGTTTCTGTGAAGTTTGGTTTTAATTTGTTATTTGATGCAATAAAAATGGGATGAGATGTCGTGATTGACAGGTGAGACGGACTCGCGATTGACCCAACCCCCCCGATCGCCACTGCACTGACTCGGGCTCCAAATGCACAAGATGGCAGCTTTTACATCCAAGATACGTTTGGGCTATATTTTGTTTTTAAAACACACGACTTACACATTGTTTTTAATTCGTCTTTTGTATTAGATTTCCTGACATTTAAAACCTTGGCCACAGAGAGTTTGAAAGTATATTAGTATATTTGCTGAGAGCTGCATTTCCAGCTTAGAATCAAATAAACAAAACAGTGTGAAATGAAATGTCTCTGTAAATCTATTGGATTCCAAACTGATTGAATAGAATTTAATCCCCCCGAGTGGTCCAGTGATACACCTGAGGGGTCATGAGACGATGTGAGATGATCAGCCTTGTTTCTGAAATATTACTTCAGAGCAAACGATGCTGAGCTTCCTGCGCGAGTGGAAAACGGGCAGAGGGAGAGTTAAGTGAGAACGGTAGAGACAGGAAGGAGAGAGGGATGAGAGATGAAAGAAATAAGTGACAGGTCCTCTCTGTGTCCCATAAGCCTCTCTGGTTCCTGGCTAAGACTCCTCTGTAGTGGGGATGTCTCTTCTCAGCGAGCCTCCCTTACAAATATTTCTCCTTGGTGAAAACTAAAAAAGCTTGAAGACGAAGTTTTAAATGCCACTCCTTTACTTTTCTCATAAATTAAACATGCTTGAGAATTGCTTTTAAAGATTCAGCGCCGCCTCGAAAATGATTTCTGCAGCGGATTTTCTTTAAAACGCGCTTTTCAAAATCGATTGTTTACCCCGTGATGAGGACGGGTGCCTTTCTTTTGAGCTTGTGAAAATACTGTATGCTGCAGTTATAAAGCTAAAGCGTTGGCATTTTCAACCTGGCTCCACCACCTCATTTAAAGTTAATGAGATATCAGGGTGTGTGCTAATTGTTTTCGACTGAGAGATGATGGGCTGATGAAATAAAGATAAAGGAATGAATAAAAGAGGGGGAAGAAAGCGGGGAGAGCAGGGAGGGTGCGAGGCAGGAGGACAATCGAGGTTTAACAGGTAATGAAAGGAAGGAATGGAAATAATATGGAAGACGGCTGAAAGGAGAAGCTCTCAGTATTTCAGAGTTCACAGCCACAGAAGTTTAACAAGAGGATCATCCGTTTCTTTTTTTGTTGCCCGCTGAGGAACCAACACTCAAATCTTCATAGAATGAATATCAGGAAATTCTCAGTTATGAAATGGAGCCAACGATGAGTTCAATCGACTGCAGGACAATATTTAAAGAAATGAATGACGATAGACACAGCCGATGTTTGTAATGACCTCTTTATATGTTGACTCTGAGATACACTGACAACCTTTCCAGGATGTACCGCGCTTCTCGCCAAATTCCAGCTATAAGGATAAGGAGGACAGATTATAAACGGAGAGATGATTCACACTTTATTAGGATTTAGACAGAAAACAGCCCTGTGTTTAAAAAACACCCGGGACCACATTGTTGGGGAGGTGCTGCTTCAGGTCTTGGTGATAAAAGAAACAAGAAGTGCTTATATTTGATGAATCCAATAGTTGGAAGGTTTATCAGACACTAAAACACGGTAACAAGATAATTAACACATTTTCCTGTGCTGCTTCCAAACCAACATCACAGGGATAAACACTGGAAATATGACAGTCATGCTCATGAAATGAACCTAAAAGGAAAGTAAAGTCCAACACACTGACTCTAACACCGGTCAAAGGAATGTCTGCAGATTATTTGTTGCATTGTGGGCAAAGCTGACACCCTCTACATCAGCGTCCACTGCTCCATTATCAGACTGACCCCATTTGTTCTGAGCTTCATCAGCCCCCGTGACCACCAGTCGCTCTCGCCTGTAAACTCGCAGGTATCTCGTCCACGGAGGTCTGTGAACTGCACTCAGCTCACCAGAGCCGCTCCCCCTGACGACACAGCACCCGCGATCCAACGGGGAACCAAACAAACCGGGGGGGGGGGGGATTGTCAACTTACTCGGCTCATTAAAAAAAAAAAAAACACTCTCAGCAGCCGTGCTATCGTCTCGTCTCGTTTGGAGGAAGAGCAGCAGAAGTTACCACAAAGTTGGATGCGGCAGAGTTGTTATTATTCATTAAAGTCTTTCAGCAGCAGCCAGTCAGACAAACGCTTTATTGATTACCATTTGCATTGCAGCTTTAAAACAGAGGAGAGGATACAGCAGTTTAATGGGACGGGGGCGAGGCCAAAGAGCATCTGACACTCCTGAAGCAGAACAATTGCACGTGACACGTCTGTATGTGATTCACAGCTCATTGGAAATCCTCTCAAATACGACATGTAGCTGCCGGCTGTGCAGGAGATGTGCGATGTTGTCAAAATGAGAGCGGGAGGACAACAAAAGAAAAGGACAGAGGACAGTATGTGGCATGTTCTGTTCGGGGGGAATATGTTTTCTCATGAGACATATGGCTGCACCAGCTGGAGCTCTTATATTGTTGCTATGATAAGTGGCTTTATTCTCGGTTCACTTCCTTTCCTTTCTCAGTTTTATTGGATTGCTCCCTTGCTTCCCTCCCCCCCCCCCATATCTTTATTTCTGCCATTTCTCTTTATTGCTGCCAGGAAATTTAGTTGACTTGTCTCGTGCTTGTACTCACACGAATACACACGGGCATCATCGTTAACCAAATTCTAAACAGGAATTATTCATCGTTCATTTCAATAAGATTAACATCCGAGGAACTATTTCTGTGTTTTAAATCCTTTTCCCAGTGAATTTTAAAAGAGTTTCAACGACTATAAAACATTAAAGCTTCCCGTGTGGGTGCTTTCTTTGTCCTGTCCCCACTTCAGGACACACCAGTGTCGAGTAACATCTTTTACGACGGCGTTGAGCAGCGGAACAACATGAGTCGACTGTACAGCAGCCTGCGATAAAACATTTAAATATATTTTATGATAAAGATACTGTCTTTTCCAAAAAAAACACCTAGTTTGAAATAACAGGAAATTTGATAGAATCAAATCAGACCCAACCCACAAAACTTGGACCCTAAATTAATGTGTTGTGTCGTAACATTGAAATCTCACTTGAATGACGAACACACAGAACTATGATTTATGTGTTTTAAGTCTTCTATGCAAAGTATTCAAAATATTTCAACGGATTACTTCCATAAACTGTAGATAAAGATGGACGACGCGACAGCGGCCAAATCAAATTATTTTATTCGCCCCCTGGTGGTGAGCAGCAGCAAAGGTCATAAACCCTGCCTCCTCCATGTTAGTAGGCAGGACAAGGACCAAATTAGAAAGTTACAGAATTTTTTCACAATGATTGTCTCTGTCATTTTAGAGAGTACTTTAAACTGTGTGAAATTTGGTGAGATTAATAGAGATCAAATATTGACTGTTTTCCCACCAATGTTCAAACAGCGGTGTGAAATTTGAGTGCGGTCAGAAGTCGACAAGCTTTTCTCTAATCTCTAAATTGTTTCGCCCTCTACGTACGGCTTCTTCTAACACACGGACCAGAGAGAGACAAGCATGACACAATATCTACGCACAAAAAAAATTATATTGATGAAAACTTCAAATGTTTATAAATCCATGAACAAAAAGGGATAAAGGAACAATAATAATTCATTGCATTCATGTTTCCTACTAAGCACCGTCTTTAGACTGGCTTAGACTAGCTGTAGCCCCACAAATCTGAGTGGAGCCTTTTCTACGAGGTCCTGAGAGAGAGGACACAATAAAGAGTCAACACAGTCTCACTAAATACATTCCTGCAGAAACACTCAACCACACATCTGTATAAAAACATCCTCCAAATCCAAACACCATTGGCTTTTGTGTCATTTTCACGACTCTGTCCTGTTGACAGAAAAAAAAAAAAGTATATTTAAAAAGGTCAATTGTTGAATACGGCACCAACAGGGATACAAAGTTGATTTCTTTGACTTTTGAATGCAATTTTCAAGTTCATCCAAATACCAGCGCTATTGAGAAATATGGAGACATTTTGTAAATTTCTTGATAGACTCATGTAATATAGATTAGATTAAAACCAAACTGAGTCTCCGTCTTATTACTTTCCGGCCCCGTGTCTGAGATGGTGCCAGGTGACTTCAGATGGTGGTTTGTCTGCTGAAGAGGTCGAGCGTCACGGCAGAGAGGAAAGCCGGGATGCTCTTCTGGTGATGCAGGTGAAGCGCCACCATCTCTCCCAGAGTCTTGGAGAACTCGGTCTCCATGAGCTGCATGCTTCCATTGGGGCCCTGCACACAGGAACACAATAACATTAACACACACGCAATAAAAAACAAAAAAAAACACACAATATTGAATAATAAGATCTGGGTTCTCCCACTACATCCATCTCCGGGGAGAAACTTTCAAAGTGAAGTAAGATCATTTAAAGTTGTTATTGTCTACTGGGGATACGTCAAGGGTGTGTGTGCATTGTGTGTGTGTGTGAGTGCATTCACAGCAGGGTGAAGGTGTCTAAATCTGTGTGGATTAATTAAAAGGAATGAGGAGCAGCTCGGGGCGGTAGAGTGAAGGAGAGAGGGATGAGGGAAACGAGGGATAAAGTAATTAAAGCATCACAGGCGGGGAGGAAGGTAGCGAGGAACAGAGTCCCACGGCATGCTGGGAAGATATTGAGACATCCGAGAAATGTCCTGTGTCCATGTGTGGAGGAAACACAGATCATTGTTTGACAATTTTATCATGTGAAGGCTCATAAAATGTGAAAAAGGAAGCGAAGGGACAACACTGAGGAAAAAGTATCAAGATAAATGAAAGAGCGGGTGACAAGAAGGGAATGGGTTTGGAAAGATTTAATACTGTAATACATCATTTAACACACGAACACTTACTGAAGGTCCAACCTCGAAAATGTTCTATTATAAAGCCTGACTGTTGATTCTACCTAAGCTCAGCGGTAGCAGCAGAGTTGCTGGTATGTTTTAGTTTGATGCAAGTGGGGGGAAAAAAGGGAAAGTAAATCCCACTAGATAAACTAATTAGTGTGCTTCCTCACACACAACAGGCGGAGGTGAACTCAGCTGTTCACTTCTGTGTGATCAGCCACAAATCTCTGATGGGTGAGAGGAGACGATAACTGAACTAATGACATTTGCTAGCTGACTGCACAATGCTAAACCGGGGCTAAATGCAGCATGGAGGGCGCCTGGGAGACGGAAAGAAAAGATTGGCTTGCTACTTCACTGTTCTTCAGGGACATGCACAGAACTGCATTAGTTTTAATCTAGCAAGTTGCAATTTAACGCAGGTTTAAATGATATTTAGCAGAAAAGGGGGCTAAGGACAACTCTTGTCATAGTGACAGGTGAGAACACTTGTGTGAACATGTACACAACATTGACACAATGACGAGGGCTTCCTGCGAGGATGGTAAAAAATGTAGGTTTATATTTCATTATGAGAAGTGTAATAAAATTTTGGTTCATTATAAAACTCTAGTGATGACAGGCCGCCACAGTCCAGGTCATTGATGGAAAACACTGAGGGAGGACGCCACATAACAGCTGGATTTGTTATGGTTATGTGGTTAGAGTCTTAGACTACCAGGCCACCAGGACACTGGGATTCAAGATTAAATGTCTATTCTTGTCTTTCATTGGGTCATTATCAACCACAAAACAGTTTTATTAAAACAGAAGTCACCTCCTCCGTTTTAGATGCTTTCATAGTGAGGTGGTTAAAATAATCTTCTCGCATGAGGCTGGTATTATTATTTTCCCTCCATAATTAAAAGCGTCTCCATTAATCTAATTCCTCAGTTTGAGCATGAGCGACTTCAGGGACTTTCTCGGTGCATCTCTTTGTATATTTTAATAGCACTTAATGGACCAACTTTGACTGAGTCAAAGGACTGAGGATTCAGCCTCAGGGCAATATGGATATCATGTGTACCAACATGACTTCAGTGCACAAACGAACAGAATCAAACCAGACACATTCAGCACAGAGAACCAGCTCATGCACGCACATTAAGTCCATTTACAACACAGAGACAAGTGTCTAATTAGCAGACAGGTCTGTTAGGACATCACACAATCCCATGGATCTGGTCACGTGGTCTTGATTTCATTCTTACTGCTAAGGCCCGGACACTGAAGGGAGGCACACCGAAAGGTTGTAATCACACCATCTTTCTCCTGACTGCTTCTCAACTGGCCGCCTCTCTCTGTGGCTTCTCGTCCCTGACACTCCCTGGTGGTTTCCTTCCCTGCACGTCTGTCTGAAAGCTCTGCCATATCCTCAGGGTGCTGTTCTCTTCACATGCTCACACACCAACACGTGTGCACATGGATCTAGAAACCGCGGGAGCTCTGGGAACATGGAACACATACATCAAAGAAGAGCAATGACACCAGTTACCATGGAGACATGGAGTTGTCTGTAACACCTTCTGCCAAAGTTTGTCGTCAGAACAGACTGTATGTGTGAGTGGGCGTGTGTGTGAGAAAGAGACACAGCGGACGAGCTCATGAAGAACCGGGGGAAGCTGAGGACACCCACAGTGAGTCAAAAGGAAAAAACTAAGATAACAACCTTGAGACCTGACATGCAAATCAGAAGTATATTCTTCTATTATCTGTATGTTTTTAGTTGTTGGTGTCTTCCTGACTGAGGCTTTACATCTATTAAACTGCAGGGTTCAAAGTAGTTAATTGACGGACTAAGAGTCTGCAGCCATGCCGGTGGAGGCTCGACCTATGCACAGCAGTGCCTGGAGCTGAATGCTAACATACAAGCTAACCTATGTTGATAATGCCATGACACCATTAGTGTAGCCAAGACTCTAACATCTGGTAATTAGCTCTGAACACAGAGGCTGATGAGGGTGCAATCACTTCAGCTAGAATCTGGTCTTGAACCAAAGTACTGGTCAAATCAAAATGCTCCAATACATGTTGGTTGTTACCGGTTAGGGTGGAAGAGGTGGACCATGCACCCAACCAGCATAGTCAATAAAACTGTGGGATGTATTGGATTTAAATTTCAAAGACCTGATGAAACAAAGAGCACACACTCGGATGAGATATTCCTGAAAAGACATTTCAGCCAAGGCTGTTCTTCCCGGTGTGGAAGGGACTGAGAGCAAAATAACGAATGACAGCATAAGAACTTAATCATCTGGTGACACTTGATGTGCAACGCCTTCACACAAACATCCCACACGGTGAAGGTTGTGACTCAGCCCGTCATCTTTTTCTACCAGCGCTCTTCTTCGTCCAAACCGAGCACCGAGCGACTTTCTGGTTTCTCCGTATAATTATCTTTTCTTTCAAAAACATATCATTATCTCCAGTCGAGAGTTTACTGCCATTAGCAGACGCATGGCACCAAATTTAGACCAAACATCAATGTAGATATGAATGTTTGTGGAGATTCTTCTGAACTATGGATTTTTCTGAACGTGCTTTTTTTCTTTTCTTTCATTTTTGAGGTAGATCAATATCACAGTGTCAAAGTGAGCTTTCAATGTGTGGTTTTTTTTTTACAGTAATTGAAGCTGTCACACACTTACTGCTTAAATAACATGTTTTTGTTGAAAGAATAAATATGCCCCAATGTGACAAAGCTTGAATTCTTCTACTAAAATGATTAGAACAGTGGCACGTAGATGCAGTGGTTGGCAAAGTAGCCCCTAAGGTCCAAACCCAGTTCAGCTAAGGCCTTTAAGTGTGGAGTTGAAATTAGCATGCTTGCTGTGGCCATACCTGGCTGTCACTCAAAATCTATTTGTTACCAAATTGGCTAATCTGCCTGTTGGAACATTTTGCGATTCCGTTTGTGTATTTGCAGGTTGGGCAGATGTTTGTATCCAAACTGACAAAGAACAAAGGGACAACACAGAGCCTGTGAAGTACAATTCAATCAGACAAAGTGAAGCAAATGTAGATGTGCTAGTGCTAGTTAGGCTTGTTCAGTGGTTAGAGGTGTTAGGAGAGCAGGTGCTCTCTGGAGAGAGGAGTCTTCAAGAGGTTCTTGATAATAGAGGGACACCCCTGCTCTGACAGTATTTGGTAGCTTGTTCCACCATCGAGGATCCACAAACGAGAACAGTCTGAGCCGTGATTGCTTTGTGTTCAGGGAGGGCACACATCTGTGCAGGGAGGGCACACATCTTCCCCCGGCGTACAGATGGAGTGGTTCCGCCATTTCAACTCGTTAACACTGTTAAGGTCTGACTTACTCACCCATCAGTAGTTTGTGATTAAAATTAATCATCTTGTTTTATTGGATGGTTCCTCTAAAAAGTTTTATAGGAGGATGAAAGGCCTTTTCTTATTGTAATAAGAGAATTCTTAATTTTCCTTTTTATGTGCCCCACAGGGTCACAGGTTCAACATTGCTTGTTAAATTTTTTAAATATTCTTTTTCTCTCACTTTTTCAAAAGATGTTTAAAGAAGGTCAGGGGAGTTTTTTTATTTATTTATTTATATTGTATCATCTTTATTCAAATACTGACCTTATCAATGGCTACTTGCATATTCTCACATCCCTTAGAAGTAGTTCAAACAATGTTTGACCTTTATTGAAAACAACTAGATTCTATTTACATAGAACTGGATTGAGGATTTCCCTCATCCAGCAGCTGGATGCAGATTTCATAATTTCCTCCTCCAGAAAGAAAACTTCACTAACCAGGGGTAAGAAGGAGCGGCCTCAACAATTGAGAGAAGTGCTATCCGATTCCTCCCCTCGTTTCATATGTCCATCCAATTAAAGGAAATCAATACTTTCTGGCTTGGGATGCAGGGTGGGGTTTGACAGTGACCTCATCCAACTGAGGAGTTGCATGCTGCCTGAATGACAATCACACACACCTCTCCTGATGCAGACAGGGTCAATGAAAAGGTGCACACCCACAGCCTTAGACAGTCAAGACAGTAACACATGTAAGACAAAAAAGAAAAATGAAAGAGGCCTTTGTCTCCCTGCAAACATAAAGATAAGGGACAACTCTCCAGCGTGTAGCCTTTTTTTCTGACCTTGAAACAAGCTTTCCCTCTCCATTTGGTGTGAGGTGTTTTGTAGTCTAGGTGGGTAGACCGTCAACAAGCGAGTCCAAAACCTGAGGCGATTTCCAAAGTGAATGGAAAGGGAGAAGGGCTGGTATTGGCGTGAAAACTCTATTTTTGAAGAGTTGATGGGCTACTGGTTGAAATTGACAGGTTGAGGAAGATGGGAAATTCTGAGAAGTTGGCTAATGCGTTTTTTGGTTTGATCACAGACTGTTAATAAAGACGGACGTCATCACTGCTCCCCAAAAACGGAAGCCAAAGCATCTCAATTGCCATCTGGTCGCAGGCTGAAGTTATCTGTCAAAGGGTTCAATGATCCATCAGCCACCTTTAGTTATCTGCGGATATTGGTTCTGCATGATCTGCAAAAATCTGGAGACAATTTCTCTATGCGCTGGTAAAATGGCTTTAATGGCTTGCCCATGGTGGCGGTTCTATTTGTAGGGGGACAGCAACCACACACTTCAAAACCATGAACCTCATCAAACATTTGAAGGTCAGTAACATAAAAGAAAGTGATGAGTTTTAAAAAAGGTAGCTCGCACTAAGGCAGAGAGAGAGCTGCCCCATTTAGCAACTCAATCACCACTCAGTCAGTTGACGGTAGCAGAGGCATTGAGAAGGCAGCAACACTACAGCAAGGACATGAACCCACACTATTCTACCAGGGCGTAAATATCTCGCCTCAAACGTATTAAAAGCAAACAATGACACATGTCGTTAGCCTTATGAAGGACGACATCTGAGCTCCAACTAGTTTTTTTCAATGCCACAATATATTTCTTATAATAAGTATAATGTCCTTGAGGAGTCGATAAAATATCCCAATTCTGAATCCTTTAAATTAAAAATCAGTGATTGGTACCTTTATGAGCGATCGTGATCGGCTCCATAACTTCCGACCGTGGCTCCTTTAAAACCTCGATCAGACGTCTGCACTCACAAGACAGGCTCATAATTATTCAATAGAAAATTCTCTCTAAGTTTATTTTCTCCTTGCAGAGTCTCTCCTGACAGCAGTGCTTAAGCTTTACTGTCCTGAGAGACACGACATGCTGCTCCGCGCAGGTCTTCGGCAGCTGTACTGTGTGTGCACGCGTTGATATGACCGATGGCTCTATATTGAGGTGGTGACATGCAGTTCACAGATCAGTTGACCTCGGTCTCTGCTCTCCACCACTAATGAAGAGCCCTTTCTTCTCAGTCTTGTTCTCTTCCTATCACTGCTGCATAGATTTCTATCCAATTCATCTCAGTGCAGTGACAGAGTGGAATTGGAAAAATATAAAAGAATTCAATTCTCATTTGCACCTTTGCCTCAAACCAGATTCCACCTTTGCTCCCCTCTGCTCCTGCCAATCCATGCATACATTCATTATTCACACCCAAATCACCGTCCCACCAATAGCAGCATCATAAACAATAAACAATTCCATGAGACGGCGGAGCTGCTGATTGGTGGGGGTGAAAAAAAAGCAGAAGGCACATTAATTGAATAATCAGAAATATGCAGATGAATAGCTTTCAATTTAAATGCAGATTTTGGCATTTTTCTGCGCTTGGGAGGAGGATGCCAGAACGAGAGAGAGAGAGAGAGAGAGAGTGAGAGAGTGAGAGTGAGAGAGAGAGAGAGAGAGAGAGAGAGAGAGAGAGACGGAGGAGAGCTTCTCCAAAGAATAAATCCACAGCTATTCCATCCATATTTATATTCTAATGAGCTTTTTGTTAAAATGTTGTTCATGTGTCTGAGGGATAAGTAACTGATGACTACATACTGTACATCTGCCAGAGAGGGACAATCAGCACCTTACGAAACAACTGTGATCAACCTGATTCTCACTCGCATAAATACATAAAACATTGAATTAGTTACAGTTGGGAGAATAAGACTCCTTCATATACACACACACAAAAACTTTCTACACTGTTGTGAACTTTTCTGAAGAGTTTGAACAATTAAACAAGATGTAATGACCTCTGTGTAGTATTAAACAACGCCTGGAACTTAGAGAAGAAGAAAGGTCTATCGGGCTGAATCTTTCCCCATTAAAACTCCAAGCAATGTATTCAAAGTGAGGAGGAGAAGAGGTATTTATATGCAATGTGAATTTCAGCCAGAACCCAGAACTGAACATAATATGCAGTATGCATGTCAGACAGGACTGAAAACAAAACAAATTGGGCCGGTGAACGAGATCTAGTCGGTGGAATTTTAAGAAGCTAAGCAACAGGCAAGTTTTTTTTCCAAATAAACTGAATTGGCAGTGACAATGTGTTTGTTAATTCATTGTTGCAGATTTGGCGAGACGTGTAATGCTGCAAATTGGCTTCACAAAACGAATACATCCCCCTCTTTGACACACACACACACACACACGCACACGCACACGCACACGCACACACACTTTCTCAAACCTGTCCTACAGTTCTCAGGTGAACTAACCTTGTATGGACATTTACCTAAAGGGAACTTACCATAGTTAGGTTGAACATGTTGAGGCTAATCTGGTATTTATGGTCCAAGGTTATTAAAAGCTCCCCTGGTTCATTTAAAAACAGTTTATGGAAATAGCAATTAACCGTTAACTCCACAATGCAAACGATGATGTAGGTTAGGTCTAAAATTAATCATGTTTATATCGAAAGCACAATTTGAAAGAGTGAAATGTACAAATAGCGGGAGACACAATTTTTAATTACAAGTTTACTTTATTAACAATGGCTTAATAAGGTTGCATTGGGGGGGGGGGGCATACTAATTTGAGGGCAGTCAAGAGTTGTATGATTTTGTAGTTTGGTCAGTCCACAGCATTAACTTGAGATAATGTGCGACAGTTATGAGGACAGTTGTCATCAGAGTTGACAAAGTTGAAGATCGCAGATAAAACATTGTTTACGACTTGTAAAATAGAGATATGATTTTTTTTCCCCGTGAGACAAGTTGATATTTATTTAGACATTTCTCAAACTGAAAAACAAATCAACAACCGCAAACCCGACTGCATCAATGTACACATAGAAAATACATTTCAATCATAACTAGGGACGTCACCTGCCAGCTGTCTATTTGTCCTGTCTCCACCTTAGAGCCTTTACCACCATGCATAAGGAACACAGCCTTGTAAGTGGTGGCGGTTGTCTATTGTTATTTTCATTACTTCTTTTTATTATCATTTGTTCAAGTTATTTGATCATTTTATCGTACTTTTGCATTCACCAAGGAAAACAAATCTTTGATCCACATTTTTAAAACCAAGTACTTAACCGATAATGTGCACTTTAAACTATTTCACCTTAAAAGGAAACAACAGAGTGTAGCTCACTTATCGTGTTGCCAGGATAAACACTAAGAAGCCCTATAAAGAACATTGAGACCTATCTGGGGACTTTCCGAATCGATTCCAGAGATCAGGGCTGATAGCGAGCCCTACTTGTCAGTACACAGCCCCAACAGACCCCTCATCTGTATATAATACACCAGTATTATTGTTAAACACCAAACTCAACTTGTCAACAGCAAAACATTGGACTGATGGGGACGAGTATTAAATGAACTTGAAGACAAAACTACTGGTCTTCTTCTCAGGAATATTCATGACCTCAGGTGGACGTGCGAGCGGTTCTGATGTATCATGTTACCATGGAGACAACAGGCATATGTTCTCAGCATCGACCAGAGGAGTTAGTGATGCCGACAAGCGCACACACACACACACACACACACACACACACACACACACACACACACACACACACACACACACACACACACACACACACACACACACACACACACACACACACACACACACACACACACACACACACACACACACGCCCCGAGGGCGAGCGGGACAGGAAACTGTCAGGAGAGATCAGTCAACATCCTCTTCTTTCTCTGGGACTTCAACTGTAAGATTTCTCTCCGAAGCTTTAAGTACACAAAGTCATATCCAGTTAATTTATTCTCTCTTGTATTCCCAACAGCCTTTGTGCTTGCTGTTTATTAGCGCTTCGCTCATGTTTATCTTCGTAGCTATCAGCGATATATCAGCGAGTGTTTTGTTTCACTCAGTGAGCAAAGTGAAACTCAGTCCCATCCAGCCTTGTTTCCTTTCCAAAAATATTTAAAAACACCCACTCGAGTATCCTCTTTTGATTCACATTAATTTTATCGCTCTCAACTCTGACTTCTGCTCACGCTCAAGAGCTCATGGAGGTGGGGTTTAAGGAGGGGATCTGAATATTTTCTCAGTATTAATAAAAGACCTGTTTTGCCCGGGGAATTGTACGAGACAAATAGAGAGTGTACACAAATATCCATCCACAATCTCACAAGCAATAGTTCAGCAATATCTTGATTTTTCTATGATTGCATTGTCCTCCTGTCTGAATAATGACCTTGTCTGATGGTGTGCCACCGTGCTACAGCGGGAGAATGATATTCCCGAATGACGAGTGTTAGCACATTATTCCTGAATGAAGCCCGACACATAACTGTGGTAAATAAAAACCAACAAATAGGCCGTACACGTTGAATGAAAATTGAAGGGGGCACTTATTTAAGTGGTACTATGAATCTTTTTCATTTATCCAACATTTTTGAATCCTGATTAAGGGCTTTTCACTGAATAGTGAGTGTTATTATAAAGTTATGATTCAATTTCATTTGAGATTCTTTATGAATCACGCAAATGAGAGATGCTGGCTTTTCCCATTTTTTCTCCAGATAATTCACTTCCTGTCGTCTTTTACGGGGAAGTTAAAACTCTGGTTGTGGCTTGTTGTCATCAATGGTCATCCCCTAAGGATGAATATTCGCTCTATTGAGAGTAAACCCTGATGTTAAAAACTCAGGATTTCCTATTTCTAAAGAAATCTATGGCTTACAGCCCTCTCATTGAACTGTGCACTTAAGTTTTTACCACTTCTAAATTGCAGATAACTAAATTAGTTGTTCTAATTTGTTTTCTTCCACTTTTAATCTTGCCTCACCATGGTGTTATCAGTCTTTATGTCTGAATTCAATGACTTGTTTTATCCTACATCATAAGGTTTAGCAGGTTTATTATGGCATGTGATTTCAATATGTGTTTAATGTTATCCAGTGTGCGTCTGGTCCAAGATACATAGTTCAAATATCAACTCTAGAAAGAGCTGCTGCTTACTGATCATAACCTTTTTCTTCAACCTGTCTTTCAACATAGATTCTCTGCTCAGTCAACATTTAAAAAGCTCTCGTGTATTAAATCACATCACTGCTGAAACATTTTCTGCAGCTTTTGGACCAAGGGTAGAGTTGAACTCTCATCCACACGTAGACCGTTTAGCTCAGTCGTTTCCCTCACACTGCGCCTCAGTTTTGAATGAAGAGGCTCCTATAAAACCTCTGTTAACTCATGCCACTGGTTAAATGAATCCATTTGTTGTTTCCACTGTAAATGTCAGAGGGCAGACTGTGGGAATCCACTGAGCTTTATGTTCGCCGACTTTATTAAAAGAGACCTTTTAACTGAGCGAAACAAAATGGAAAAAGTTTAAAGGGCTTCTTATTTTTGCCAATTTTATTTCCACTTGTAATCACAAACCCAAAGTCCTGTGTGACTTTAATAACACAGACAAACCTTGCCCGTAGTGATCTGCCCGATTTGTCGAATTAGCACCGAAGTATTTCCTTCATCATTCTTTGTTATTAAGATCAGAAGTGTTAATGCCAGCGTTACCCCGCTTCTACTCCCCTTTCTACTCATCCAAATTGGCCATCAACAAACAAGGCAGGACCTAAGTGAGCAGAAAATCTTCCTGTTTATCTACATCTGAGCTGAAAAATGCTCAAGTCTATAGGTCCATGCCTTTCTCTTCTACAAACAACTCCCTGCAATTTGATGGGTCTCACCTTATTTGTATTATGCAGTTGTTCAGCTTCTTCTGTAAAAAAGCAAGCCCTGATCCAAGTATCTACGGCCCAAATCCAAGCTGCATTTTATTTACAAAAAAAAAAAAAAGGTCCTTGCCAAACAGCTCACCGCTGTGTTGGCTGCACACAACAATTTAGATACATTCCAGGCAGGGTTCCATCTGAGGCACTCCACCAAAACTGCTCTTCTCAGAGTCTCCAATGACATGATGATGTGTTCTGATGTGGGTAAGCATTCCACTTTGGTGCTGCTGGATCTTAGCGCTGCTTTATTTATTTTTTGTTAACACTGTGGATCACAGAATCAGGACTGAAAGGCTTGCACAGTGGGTGGGTGTCTGTAGAAGTGCCCTGGACAGGGTTTCCTCCCATCTCTCGGAGAGGAGTTTTATCTTTGCTATTTGGAATATGTGTAATACAGGAAGCACAATTGATTTGTCAATGAAAGAAGCCAAATGCTACCACAGCCCAGACGATGAACAGGATGGTCCTCATCTTTAAAATCAGCTGTATTGATATTTTCACACCGTCAGTAATGCTGTTGTGGACAATGGATGTGCTGTAACTGCCATTCTCAATAAAATGAGCTCCCATTCCACTTTACTTAATAATCAATTTTAAAAAAGGTTAAAGGAGAAAACCCAACACCTTTATCAGTCCTTATCATTTTAAGTGGCCGCCTCACTGCCTGCTACAAATACCACTGTCAACACTCTAATGACTTCAGATCTGATTGGTTGGAAAAAAGAGAGCGGCAAAGATAACAGGCTTATCAGGGTGAGAAAAAGTGACACCAGACAGCTTTCTGGCCACTGGCCCAGCTCGGCTCCCGACTGCTACCATGGCTCGGGTTTTATTGGCTCTGTAGCCACCAGCCGATGAGTTGTGCTTCACAGTTATTTTAAAATCAGGCTGTAACAGACATACAACTTAACAATTCAAGCAGTAATGTCTTACAATCTGTCTTACACATACACACATGCTCACAGGCTAACACACATTTGTGTGACGTTAATCATTCCCAAGTGGCTGATGAAACTAAGACAGGTCATTTATTGTTGGCAGTGTTCATATACCGTACTTAATTAACTGCCCTTGTCTCCTCCCAATCTCACACATAGAAACAAATGATTTTGCCTTTTCTGAGGGCACGTCTTTATTGCTGCCATTTTTTTAAATGCTCTGTCTGCTCTGTGCACGCATCACCTACCCTCCAACCATTTCTATATACATTCTTTCCTTTCCCTCCATCTCTCCCTGGTGGGAGCGTTGACAGTTAATTGTGAGCAGATTTTAATGAGCTGGCCCTGAGACTATCTTCTCCTATCATTAGGAAAGGAAGACAGGGTACCAGTGTCAAGAACGTGAAGGAAGCAAAAGGAGGGATGGAAGGAAGGAAGGAAAAAGAGAAGGAGAAGAAAAGTGACTCAATCAGGACCATGAGGAAGCTTTAGTGACTGCTGGGGAGAGCAGAGCTCTGAGCCTGTGTTTGTTTATTTGTTAATGAGCTAATCAATACTAGAGGTGTGTAAACCCAGCAGTGGATCAGCTTCTGCTCACAGAGACACACAACTCGAAACACTTGTTTGTCTACAATATTCCTCTCTTGTTTTTCCAATGGGTCTGACTCAACTAAACTTCCTCAGCTGAAGTTTAAAGTCTCTCACACACACACACACACACACACACACACACACACACACACACACACACACACACACACACACACACACACACACACACACACACACACACACACACACACACACACACACACACACACTCTGTCTAATTTAAACTACTGCTTGTTTCAAAAATATCACTTTTCCAAAACCTTAGATGAAATTAAAAGATACAAATAAACAAACCGTTATTTCTTGATTTGTGGCAAACAAATGTGTTCATTAAAAAATATGGCAAACAACATCTCTATACTGTCAGACTGACTTTTTGGACTTTGTGTTTATCTGAATGTTTAAATGAGCAAATGTTAATATTTCCAAATGCAAGCCGCTCCTCCCTCTCCTTGAAACTTCTGGAAGAAAAATGTTCAAATAACAGCGAAGGTGTTTATCTCACTGATTAGCAGAGACTCATAAATACCTAATCACTGATGCTAATCAGCCTTCTCACCTAGGGGTGAGCTAAAAATATAAATTACACACATGCCTGGCTTCCCCTCAACACACAAACAGTGTCTGTGTTTCCCCTTATCAAAATAATTCTGGCATCACAGCCTTTTTAACATAACATTGCATTAATCTATTATTAATTGAGAAACACCATTTCTCCACAAAGACTCGCTATGACTTAGCAGCTTTGGCACTGCACTGGTTCTTGTTTGCGATACTATAAAAAGAACCACACAGTTAGAGTCGACTCCGACACTCACAACTTTTGATCTCCCACTCCTCAAAGATTGGCTGTTCACAGAAACACACAGTTGAGCCTCTGACTCGCTCCTAGAAGACTGAACAAAAACAGACAGCATGGCATTGCCAATTTAACGAGATTCCCTTTGACTTTAAAGTGAAAAAACGTATATCTAAAAAGTCTATGTTTTTTATAATAAATGATGTATGTCTCCATTAACCAGGAGACAAACTTCTGGCTAATCACCTGGCTAAAGACATGTTAAGAAGTGAGTGTGAACACAGATGAAGAAATCATGTAAAGGGACAACGCGACATAATGAATGCATGAGGAAAAAAGAGAGCAGGTTAAACAGCTTACACTGTGGGAGGGGGATTTGGGAGCCTCTGCTAGAGGGGGATATTAGCGGGATTATCTGGCAACCCTGTTGCTGAGGTGAATAACATTAGAATCCTATTTGTAAAGACGTCTATGCTTCCTGTCCACAATCCCTCATTTCCTCTCCACTTACTCCTGCCTCATCCTACAATTAGTCCACTTTATATTCTCATAACGCAGATTACACTCACACATGCCCAAAGATACATGTATATTGTATGCTTGTTCACATGTTCCTCTTAAGTGTGGTGGTTTTGTGCGTGTACGTGTGTGTGTGTGTGTGTGCATGTGCGCGGGGTAAGTGTCATATTCCATTAGTAGTACAGGCCTCCCTGCTCCCGTGGGCCACCAGGCGTGTGTGTCATACACACTCAGACAGTGGAGAACACCCTGAATACTAATACCGGAGGTGTTAGTATCTTTGTTGTGCGCGAATGTGTGTGTGTGTGTGTGTCTCTACATCTGTATGCATGTGCACCCAATGGAGTGGGGGGTGAGGGGTGGGAGGTGCTGTGTGGTGTGACGGAGAGTGTTAAGATTGGAGCATGTGTGCAGTTATGCGCACTGTGTGGGTATTACGACCGTGTGTGTGTGCACGTGTGTGTGTGTTGCATGGACGCAGTCTGAGGTTAATAAATATTGACAGTGAATTATCTCTTCTGGCAGGGTAGCAGTGGGTTCGATGGAGCAGATTGGACACACGTGCACATCGCTTTCTCTCATGTTATTCATTATTCCACCTGCATTCAAGTGAGCCCTTGAGCAAAGCGATGACCAGTTGCAATCGTCTACTCCCCGACTACAACAGCCAGCTTGCCCTAAAGGTGTCTATTATCTTGCCAGTATAGATTCTCCCTGGTTTCTTTTCTTGCCCGAGGCCCACTATCCTAACACAACACAGCAAAAACATGGTGATCAGCTACTGCGGTGGACTCGCATCGCAGAGAGCGTTGCAGTGGGGGCGCGATAAACAACAAGAAGCAGATGAAGGGAGAGAAAGCGTAGCAGAACGGGATGGAGAGACAAAGAGGGGAGTGCAAAGGGAGCACAACGGGATGCGTTCACTGTAAAGCTACTTAAGAAAAGGATTTGCTCAACAGCTAAGGGACAGAAATACGGTTTTTATTCAGCCCATTAAATGAGTGTATAGGGAGTGGTGATCGATTAATGCAGCCCAACCCTGTGACATTGCCCAGTCATCACTCTGCCTCTCTCTTGCACACACACACACATATATATATAACCACAACCATTTCTTCACACATTCAATACACACAGCAGGGAAGAGTCTCTGTCGGCCCAGTGTTCCTCTCACTGCATGGCCGGGTTGGGCACAGAGCTGTAACGTTGCATAACGGTACATAAACATGATCGTGGGAGGGGGGACAGTAAAAAAGGGGATGGGGGGAAGAGAAAAAACACCCTGCAAGGTCAAATTTGCACTTCCTGAAGCATTTGTGCGAGAGCTCAGGGAGGCAGCACTCACACGGATGCTGCAGCCTGTAGCAGCTCTGAAGTTTACAGTGTTCTCGCTTTGAACTTCTGTGTTCATGATCAGTGTGTATACGTTTACAGAAATACACACTGCCAGTGGCTCACAGCTACCTGCAACCTGACAGCTGATCCCAGTGAGAATGTAGGTAGAGGTGTATGTAAACTACAACTACAGTGGATTCCTTCCAGGAGCCTGGACATCCTGCATTTTCGTTGAAACTATAATTGTATATATGTCTTGTCTTGAGGAAGGTCAGGGCCATATTGGACTTTACCGACCTGCCCCTGCAGAGCGAGTGTGTGCTTCTACCTTCAGAACATGAGTTTCCACCCATAAGACTAAAAGAATCAAACTCTCCTCGTCTATAAGGAAAATAATAAGCTGAATTTGCACACTCTGTCTCCTTATGCAATAACCATTATTGTATTTTTTACAGTTTTTAACTATGTTTTTGTCCCTGTCTACTGTTGGGTATTTGTTTTTTAAGTATTTCTGAGGGTTTGCTCAGGATTTGTTTAATTTCATATCACAAAGAAAATCCAAACAAAGCATTATGTCCCCCCCCCAAACCACCCACGCACCAGACCTGTGCCATCAAATGTAATAAGCAATATATTGCACGACTGCCAGAGAGGAGAATCATGAATATAATTATCTGCTTCCATCTTTTCTACAATTGCCAAGTTGCACAGAATTTCAGTGCAGACCCTTGAGGAGAGAACGTGATCTTCTCTAGATTGATGTATTGCCCAACTCCTTTGATTCAATGAGAATACTTGAGGGGAGAGGATAAGGAAGGGTCGCATGATGCACTAATGATTGTTTAGGTGTACGACACCAAAGAAAGCAATGAGAGGGGATGGATCCAATTGTTCTTTTATTTAGATTTGTATGTATTTTTTAAAATTTCCTGAGATTGGATCAGAAATTTGACTGAAAAATGCACTACAGTTTAACACGTTCTTAATTTGAGAGGAACTCTATGTCTTCCTTGCATGTCTTTAAAACACACACAAGTTATAATATAATTTCTCTTCACAAGTATACGCACCTTTTTGAAGAGCAGGGAGTCGTCCATGTGCTCTGAATACACTGAGGTGAGTCTGTATTGGTTCTCAGTGGTGATATCGATCTGATAGCCGGTCAGGACGTAGCAGACCGTGCGGAACTCCTGGATCTTTCTCTGAAACACCTCCTTCAGCCTCTGGTTCCTGAGCTCCGAGCTCTCCATCTGCTTACGTAAATCTTCCACACAAACAGAGGTTGGGCGAAAAGCGTCAGTCAGCTGTTCACACAGCGAACGTGAAAGTTCACAGCACTCTTAATGTTAATGTACATATGTGTAAATAAATACGCATTATGTGCAAGGTTCTGCTACATGTGTAAGATTTCCCCACAGAGCTCCACATGTACACATTCATCCCTCAGAGCGCATTCAGCAGGGATGGACGACTCCATATCAAATATCCACTCCCTGCAGCACTCCATCTGCTCACTCAGGGTCTACAAAACACCATAATGCTCAGAGTGTAGTGGTGACTAAAGCTGTCAGCCAGATTCTAGCTGGGAGCAGAGAGAGTCAGGACGGGGCTCGACTTTCATTTGTTGAAAATCAATTTGCGATAATTACTTTAATTTGAAGGCCCTGATTTTGAGGAGGCAGGGAAATGAGTTTGTCCGTGAAAAAAAAAAAAAGTCATTATGGAGGGAATTATTTACAATGTTATCGCTGCGGCAAGTGTTAAAAAGGGAAACACATGCCTGCGCAACTGTGCATAAACATAATGTATCCTCGGAAATGGTGAAATGAAGGAGAACAGAACAACTGCAAAACGGCAAATGATTCCATAATGTTACTGTTCACACTGTGACTGTTCACACAACCTATGATTAAAGTAATTATCCTGGTTCTTTCATTTTATGATCTCTAAATGTTTGTCGTGCTCAGATTTTCAGTTTTGTCTTTCTCTGTGGGTTTTGAAAGGTTGAAGGATTGTTTGTGTGCAACTGGAACATTTGACCAACGTTTCTGAGAGCTGAGGCAAATTTGTATCTACACAGTGACGGGTAAGCTGCTGCTCCATGTTCCAGACTGTTTCCTGTTGTTTTTCCAAAAGGTCTCTGACCAGAACAATCTCCTGCGTTCTTTCATATTCTAAAGGCAAACTCCAGAAAACATCCAAACCCAATGCTCCAGACATGGCAGTCATCAAAAGTCAAGAAGATTTGATTGTCATTTCAAGGATTTCAGTCAAAAATACTAGTGCTTAGTTCGAAGGCTTTTAACACCAGGATAAAGAAAGGAGGACAGATTGAGTCTCAATCAACAATTGTCCTCAGTGTTGTTTCTGCATGTAAATCACAGTAAATGTGGCATTTTCCTCATCATTTGAAAAACTGTTTGACCAGGGCTGATATCAGACTCCTGAAAAGCTTTTTACATTGATTAAAAGTCATTTCAGTGGCTCAAACGCCTCTAGTTGGATAAAAACTATACTTAAACCAGTGACTTCTCCATTACATTGTTCCATTACACAAACACACACCTTTCATTTACCTGTCAGAGCAGCTAATTGGGACATTTGGTGCAGCACTTTCAAAGGACAGGCCTCTAGCCCTGCTATGATTGATTATTATTTCAAATCATCCCTCTTCTTTTCATACTTCCGAGCCCATTATATTTTTGTCTGTCAATATGAAACAAATAGATTGGCTCCAAAGTCTGTCAGGGCATCTGTCTGCGAGTCTCCTGGGTAACCGGGCTCGTCTGGAGTGTCAGTCAACGATGATAAATACTGTTTCAAGACTTCGGAATTGTGACAAAACTGTCACTTGATGACAGCTATCAAGCTGCCCTGATAGAGGCTGTTGATTCTCGAGTGACGGCAGGAACAAAAGGGGCCAAGGAGCGTTATTGCCTTTACAATCACCAACAAGAACCTGTCCGTCTATGCTAATGTGTGTGTTGCTCTGCTAAATCAAAGTACAGGGTTAGAAGACTTTTAAACAACAGTCAACTTTTGAGAAAGTCAGCGACTTCTGACTTTTGCCCTTAATTGGTCTCTACGGGTCTGAGCACTCTCTTGAAAGCTGCCAAGAACTGAGGGAGCTTCTTATTTTTAGATTTTTGCCTTTTCTCTGTGCAACTTGAGCTGCTCAAGTTTGTATTTGCATCCGATTAGAAATAACATAGCAATAATTGCACCATTCTACTACATTATCTATGCAGCTTTTTCACCTCCAGGAGCACATTCTGCCACGATGAGACACACACAGACACACATAGTGAAAACAATACCAGCCACACCGTCACAACTGGTAATAAGAACTTGAATGAATAAGTGCAGTGTTTTCACGTCTGGAAAAAAGAAATCTCTTAGCATGAAGATGACAAAAAGAGATGGTTTATAGAAGTGAAAGTAGGGGCGGAGAATAATCTGGGATGATTATTCCGTGAGTGATATGGTTTACTTCCTGGCTCCATCATGAATGCTGACAAAATGTTTTACTGAAATGAAACGGAGCCCTGGAGCAGGGAGACAGGTGAATTGAATGTTCAACCTCAATATGTTCAGTAATGTTTTCACTTCTCACTGCAGAAGAACCCTCAGGAAGAAAAAGGAAAAATGACTTAATTCACAAAATGCAGTCATGTGTAAAGCTTGGAATAAGACTCCGTAACAACAGCTAAATCCACTGGATTAATTTAATTTTAAAGCATAATGGAAGGATTTTTATTCTGGTGTAAAATTTAACTATATCTAAGACTAATTCCTGTCATTTCATGATATTTAAATTGCAGTTGTATTGGCTTAACGTTTTCATGAAAACTTAACTGTAAAATATACTTACATCACAGCTTGAACTCGGAAAACACAAGAATATCTATTTCAAATGTTTTGCTGATTTTGAGGAGAGTGTGTGACTTGGGAAATTAAATGTGGGAAACAATTTTCTATTTGCACATAATGCTCCATTTCTCTGGATGAAAATCTAGTGTCATAATCCCAAAGACTCAATTACCCACAATCCCCGGTGAGGCAAGTGGTAGTAACACTTTCATTCCATACATTAAGTTCTTCTTTTCCAGATAATAAGAGGGATAATATTCAAAAGATATATTTCAGAAATGTAACTTTTCACACAAATGTTATGGTGAGGTTCGCCCATTACGAACAGTGGGGTTGATCATTCATTCAGTCAAATACAGTACAGGAAGTAAAACCTTTCTACATAAATTATCTCTCATCTCTATCACTTTTCCAGTCATTCCACTTATCTGGCCCTGGTCTGAGGATAAGAACAGATATCACACATTAGGTCTGCTTTATCTGCTGCAGCTTAGATCGAGCACAGCGGAAAGAAACTGAATCATTTCACCTGAAAAAGGCAGAAAAACTGAAAGGGAAATGGATCAAAATTTAAACGCTGGGAGGCGAAAAAGTGAAAATGAAGCATGGGAGGTGGAAGACATGAGAGAGACTAGTTAGAGAGATAGAAGGAATGCGTCAGACTGAGACAGAGGAAGAGAGCGTGCACTGTGGTCCTCGGAAAGACAAATTAGCCGACAGATTCCCGGCACTGAACTGCCCTGAACTCCAATTAAATATTTAACCCTGTCATAATGACACGTCCTCCCTCTAACTGTCTGTCATATAATCACATCCAAGAGGTGAAACACCTTGTGGCCTTAAATACCAATGAAGTCATGATCCATGTTTAGGAACCCAGCCACCAGAGGGAGCAGGTTTCACTCCTGATTATACATTTAAAAACATGCAATAAAACACATTTTTAAAAAGTAGAAATAAATCAAATTCAAATTACATCAAATTACTTCTATAAAGAAAACTTTGACCGTCTCAGGCATCACAGGCATAAAGTGAGATATCAAATCAGATTTAAAAACAGCAAGAAACACTGTGGAAACTGTAGCTGTGGCTCATTACAGCTCGAGCTTGTTCATGTTTCCCTCATTATTACACTTTGTGTTGGTTGAGATTCATGGCCTCCACCAAGGACAAACGACTGAACTCTTTATTAACTTTGCGAGAATGACACAAGGGTGCATTTGTTGACATTTTCACCAATTTCCCATGAAATAATGCATGTGACAGACATATCTATGCACCTGATATCTATGGTTGTGTGCCATTTGCTGCAGCTTGATTGAATTTAAGGGACCGTTGGGCCTGGTCGGAGGTACATGTGCTCCACTGACTGCCGTTCTAGTCTCTCCTGTAATATCTGCTCTGCAGTTAAACTCATCCGCAGCCCCTTTGTTCAGCTCCATTAAAAAGAAATTTACCAGTAATATAAATGTTACGGACAATGGAAAAGTCAATGCCACTATCCAACCCTGCTTCATTTATCATGAAGCCATTACAGGTTAAATGTACCGGTTTAGTATGAGGGAACATGTCGGTGTGTGTTGTAACTCTTACCCAGCACCTCCTTCGATGGCGGTAAACTGAGGCCGATGCTGCTGCCGTGCAACCTGGAGTCGTCTTGAGAATGGGCCAAGGCGCCTCCCTCCTGCAGCGAGCGCACAAGTTCCCTGAGGTGTGTCACTTCCTCCTGAAGAGCCTCCACTTCCTGCTGGCGTTGTTGCTTGGCAACAGCAGTGGGGTTCATTGTGAGGTGAAGAACTCTGGTTTTGACAGGATCATAGTCTCCCTGAGACAAAAAGAGACAGAAAGACAAATATCAGACATCCATTAATTGTACAGTTTTGAGTTCTCAAAAAAAACAATCTTCTTGTTCAAACTCTAATTAAAATAAAAGCAAACTTCTGTAAGAATATAATAATAGTCTGTGATTTTAGCCAGCAGTGTCTAAAAGTCTGGCCTCAACCAGTAATCATGCTCCAAAACTGAGTCAAATTATATGTTCAAACCAGCATTAGCTGACGTAAGGCAGGTTGACAAATGTCTGTCAGAACTTGGAATGGTTTAGTGTGTGAGTGTTACCGATTACACCAGACATTTCACAAGAAAAGTTTTAGTTTAATAGCATAGATCGGTGAAGCACAGCCTCGCTATTAAATCCAGATGGTGCCACCGTCATCAGACAAAGTTTGCACGTTAAAGTTATTAACTTCTCTCTCCTGCTTCAGAAAAGTAACTTCATTTTCAACTCCTACAGATATTTATTTAGTGTCACCTCCGACTGCTCTGCTTTACATCGCCTGCCAAAATCGACTCTACAGAGGCGACAGGATAATACAGTGAAGCGATAAGCGTCAGGCTGCCAACTTGTTTTATTTCCCAGAATGCTCTTTGCGGTGACAAACTGTATGCGGCACATGAAGCACATCTGATCTGGCTCTTTAATGTAAATAGAACTGTCAGAATAAGACTTGTGACTCTTTGCTTTATAGCGTCAACATTTCCATTTTATTCGAAGCATGGATTAATTTCCTGTTGTCTCTGAAACTTGGAAACATGATGTACGATGCTTTATCATGCAAGCGATGAAATAGTTTTACTAAATGTTTCATTAAGCTCTGAAGTTCAACACATTTTATAAAAACTGTCCCAGTGACACGCAGAAGAGTTTAATAAATGTTTCATAGTATATTGATGCCATATATTGAGACCAATGAGATTTAACTGTGGGGGTGTATCAATCAAACAGACTAACACAACATTACATAACATATAAGGAGTGGGAAATACAGATGGATGTTAGCAACAAGAAAACTCTCTGAATTGGAAGCTAATACCAAAAGGAAAAATGAGACGGAGGTTTCCAGAAAACATGATTTCCTTCTTTTATGATTTTGTTTTCTTCCGAGTCTATACGGTCCGGGTAAATCTGAGCCCATCTTGGCTTAATACCAATATAAGAAGCTAAACACAAACTGGAACACACACACACACACACACACACACACACACAAGCTCTTGATTACTGGCTAAATTAGATTCCATATGCCCCCGAGCGGTGGTTGCAAAATAAACTACAGACGTGGGGGAGAGCAAGCAGCAGTCAAGGAGAAAGGGGGGATATGGGAAAATGTGAACGACACAGAAGAGAACACAGTGAAAAACAGAGGGTGGATGGCTATCGTTGCCTTCAGGGTAGGGAAAGAGCAACGGAGACGGGAGGAAAAAAAGCGCCTCACACGCTTATAAATAATGCTTTGTATAATTTAAAAAAAGGAACAGAGGGATTGAGCTTTCCAAAATGAGGAGCAGAGAACGTGTGTATATTTATATCAAACCACTTCAACTGGACCGCACACACGCGTCACAGCCAAATAAAATCCAGATTTATTTTTCTCGCAGCGTAAATCTTTTTGAAGTTCAGCATCTGAGTTTATTCGAGGACGCGTCAGGATGTGTGTTGTGATCAGCGGCGAGAGAAAATGGAAGGGAGAGCCAGATATTGTGAGACAGATATGTAGATTAGAGCTGTAAACCCCGGCACAGACACAGAGTAGAGTCCTAAAAACGCAGCCAATAGCTACGTTCTGTCAAGAAGTGAAAACGCTTTCAAACAAGCGTCTGTGAAATTTGGTCAGGCTAATGAAAATTATCATTATTTGGCGGAGGGATTCATATTTCACTTTTGGGATGCCTGGACTGAGCCAAGGGGCGACGCTTTAATTGACTGCTCAGCCACAAAAACAAAAAGGAGATTTAGATCTATTTGGAATCTGAGTACATCGCCTTCAGAGCGAGCCAAGAAATGGCATAATCATTTATTAATTGATGAACCCTCGTCATGAACCGAGCTGAATGAGAAGTTGGAAGAAGTCCTTCCTCTTCATCCAAATCACTTTATGTGTAGAAAACGACAAATAAGTGAATTGATAAATTGATCCTCTGAAAAACACGAAATTGAAAGATTCACACAGGGGATGATCAATTATAAGATGGAGAAAGTCTAATTACCTCTCACTGCACCTTTACCGTGAGTCATTTGAGAAAGTGCTGCATTATATAGTGATAAATCATAATTTAGTTCACTGCTGCATCAACAGCCAAATGCCAACTTTCAAAGTGGATGTAAGCAAACTGCTTTTTATAGTGTTTCAGCTGGCCTATTTTAGTGTGTGTGTGTACATTTACATGCATATACAGCCTGTTCTTCCACAGTATTTACAGTGAAGTGAGGTGGAGTGCCATTCCAAGTGCCTGAGGCCAAATATCTCTTATTCATAGAACAACAATAAAAACACGTCTCATACCAAGGAGCAGTCTGTTTTGAAAGAAAAGAGCAAGAGGCAGGGAAAGGGAACCACAGAGCAAGAGATCAAGAGGCTGAGAGAGAGAGAGAGAGAGAGAGAGAGAGAGAGAGAGAGAGAGAGAGAGAGAGAGAGAGAGAGAGAGAGAGAGAGAGAGAGAGAGAGAGAGAGAGAGAGAGAGAGAGAGAAGGAGGGTATATAAGGAGGGTCGATCGAAATCCAGGCAACAATATCTGCCTTTAACATCGCTGAACAAATCGCTCTCTAACATCCACCTCTGTACTCCACACAGCACAGACCACAGGGGACACATGAGTCACTGATGGAGCAGGTGACAAAGTAATGGTGAGTGAGTGTGCATGAGCGTGAGAGCAGAGGGGCACCATCCAAAAGTAAAGGAAAACCAAAACACACACACACACACACACTTAAACTACTGAACTGATAAAGCAAGGTTGACTGGAGACACTGGAGCGGCAAACCTCTTTCTCTGAGTCATATTATCAAAAACAGAATGGAGCTAATTTCTTGAATGGCTTTTAAAGCCTCTCTTTTTTTTTTTTAAATAAATTGTCGCAGTTGCATTTACAGGATCAGTTCAAATTACAATTACATGGCACTTGTTCATTTCTGGAGATCAAACGACATTACCTTCTATTACTGAGCCATGGTCTTAAATAATGACCAGAAAGGTGCATGTGCAGATAAGATAATGTCAAGTTGACCTTTGACATTTTGGAATAATGTCATCACTATTTATCCCATTTTATCCAATTAGACATTTGTCTGAAAATGTCATAATTAGCATATAAGTTCTTGAATAATAGCTGACATTGACCTGACCTTGACCATCTAATCTAACTGCGTCCCATTAATCACTTATTTGTCCTGCCAGGGTTTCATCATGAAACTCTCACAGATAATGTCTCCAACTCTTTTAGTGCCATCGCTTCATTGTAGAAGTTTGTAGAGTTCTGCCAAACTTATTGTCTCTCTCTCTCTCTTTCTATCACACTCTCCCCATCAGCAGCACCAGGAGGAATTCCACCACGTCTGCAGGCTGTCAAAACATAACATTTAAAAAGTTTGACCATCCTTGCAGGCATCAAGACCCAGTCAGTTTCATATGTAGCTGTGTGCGTTCCCAAGAGGAGCGTGCAGCTCTCGGCGGGCAGGCAGATGTAGGTTTGTACCTGTCACTCATGCTCAGTTGTGCATGAGAGCAAACTGCGTGCTCTGCACCAACTCCATTAACATGTTAACGAATCAACTGTGGCCTTACCGATCGGAAAAGTGCATCAAGCAATGCACTGCAAGAACATAGTAGTCACCTACTTGTGTGATGTCAAGTTTTATACAATCACAAGTAGAAAAACGCTACACGGGCCTTTTTGGATATGGGCTGGCTATGAAAGACACAGCAGTTGTTTAGCAGAAACTTTACCCCTCGTCTCTAAGGCATTGACAAACCCATGGATTTATATGGGTAGTTAGTCTCAAGACTTTGTTTCCAGCTAGCTGCAGCGCAGATGTCCTGACAGAGTCACATAAACAGCCCGGGCAGGTCCCTGGTGGAAAGGTAGACATAAGCCAAATGGAACCTGAACTCTCTAGATGGAGTTAGGAGTAGTAGCTGGAGTGGAGCAGCATCCACTTCACACTGAGAAATGTATGTTTGCTAATGGTCGTATCGCTGTAAGGGACACAAGTATCTGGTGTCCTTTGCTGAAATTAGTTAGTTAGTTAGTTAAGCTTAGATACACATGCAAACTGTGATGATGTTGTTTTAAAGAGCAGAAAAGAAATCACCACGATCCACAGCTCAGCATGGGCTGATCATGTCTCGGACAAAAGCAGAAAAATACTGCAAGGTCCCCTTCAGATTCCCTTGTGTAAAATAAACTGCCTAATGGCAAGTTGCATGGAAATATCACTAAAGCTGCTTTCAGACATGCACTGAACTCCGCAGTCCCTCCCTATCTTCTCCGTGAGGTGCACGTGTGAGTCCATTTCTCCGGGTTTTACACGCAGGACATGTCTGAAAAGGGCTTATCATGTCACTGCAGCCGGCACCAAGGATTTCTTACACTACATCTTTGCTGAGCACTCTCGTGTCCTTGTCTTCGGTCCGTTGTGTGAGCGATCACAAAGCGATTGCTGAATTCTAAAAGGTACTAAAGGGTCTGGAGACATTTCAGTGTCTCTGTGCCTTTTGTAAAACAGCAGACAAGGGGATGCTCTCCTAACACTCCCCCTCCGTGGTTTAGGGCCAGCTGGTAAAGACCGGGAGATTTTTTAGACCATGTAGCATTAGCATGAGAATCTCTAGTAGGTTCCGGCACAGAGACTTGAGCCTCTGGGGTTGTTAATGGATACACAAGAGGAGGAGGAGGTGGTGCCCAGAGAGCATGAAGGCAGCACGCACTCTCCATGGGACACTGAGCGCAGTGACGAAGACTCCCTCAGGAACAAGTGGAGTGTGAAAACTGCCACCCTCCTCTCCATCAGACAGGTGTCACATTGAAGCACCTCACCTGTATAAACCACTGGAGTGACCTTCCTTGTGCGTTTGGGCTGGCAATTGTATTCCAATTTTATTTTTTGTGGTATTACCAGCCACAGAAATGATTTCTTCCTTTCGTAACCTAACAGGAAATAGCTATAGTTTAGATGTACGGACGTATTACAACTTGTAGAAGAGGAGATTTTTACAATGTTCACATTTTAGCGAAAACATTTTCCAGGATGAAAGAATCCATACAAAGTCAAAAAATACTTCCATGATCATTAAAACCTGTTCCACTATAACTGTCATAAGTAACATTTATCTCTCAAATTGCATCTTACACTGAGCAGGCTGGATGAAGATGAGGCACTCTACTCTGATGGCTTGAATCATTTCGCTGATTTATTCAAAATAAAAACCGAGCGGCACTGCCATCATCTCCTCTGCTCAAAATGCAGAGAGCGGTTTTCCATGTTATTGAGAAAGTCCCTATCAAAACAACCTCAAAGTGCCGTACCTGTAACGGAGAGGGGGAAGACAGAGGATGGTGGGAAAGATGCTCAGTTAATGGGATATAATGAAAAGTCATAGTATAGTAACCAGATGGTGATAAAGGATTGGTTTCAGTTAAGGCTTGACTGATTCTACATTGGACTCTTTTAACCACACAACTTGTGGAAGAGACTTTGGTTCCCAACTGCTGGACCTTTCTGGAAATCCTCCATTCCCAGTACACAACACCCTCATGTATGTACGGATTTGGACCCATGACTAGCATTTCAAACAATTAAGTGAATAAAAAGAGGGAAGGGAAGGAAGACTGGGCAAATATTTTCAAGACAACTCGTTACTTTTGTTGAAAAAGTCATAAGATGTAATTGGACAAAACAGTGAAAATATCCTGAGCTGATAAAAAAACATCAATATCAGTGCCAGTCCAGGCCGATTTTTTAATGGATTTTTATCATATTGATCAAAATGTGCTCTTTCCATGACTGTACTCTGCTGTGTTTTGTCCTCCGCAGTCTATTGGTGTTGCAGCTACTCTCCTTTACAAAAAAAAAAGCCAGACTCCACTGTGCAGCAGGCTGAATAGACCAGTGGAAATTACCATATGTGAATGGGAAATACTGTTTGGGTACAGCAGTGAGGGACTATGAGTTCAGACATTAAGATTGGAAAAACACAGAGATTCACTGAGCTCTAACCCCAATAGCCATTAGCAAAGCAGTATAAAGGATATTTCAGCCAACAGCTTCTGGTGTTTAACTGGTGCTGAGTCTTGCTTCTGCTGGTTAATGTGATAAACATCTCCAGCTGTAGCAAATGAAGTCTTCATTCTGTGCATAGCTTGATGACAGGTTGAAATGAAAGTTGACTGTTGCTGGTTTTTGGGTTTTCTGCACACTGGTGTACATAATATATATTACCAATAACAGTCATAATAGCATTTTCATTATTTATCGATATATTACCTTATAAGTGTCGGATAAATCACAAATAAATTATGATTTCGTAATGATTTCATTAAATGTCAAGTGCACGTCACAATAAAATCCAAGCACAGACGGGGTTGCCTCAATAAAAGTTGGTTTATCAAAGTGTTCCTGCCACAAGGTGTTGTTTTGTGGTTGTGTTGGCTGGGGTGTCAACTGCTGGCAGTCAGCTTGATCTGTCCATCTGCCCAGCAGTATGAGGAGCAAAATATCTTGGCTTTACTTTCCACATTGCCATAAAATCCCACACTCCCCATTAACTTTATAGTTTTGGCCTCACTGCTAAAGCCAAAAAGGAAAACAAAACCTGCCTATTGGCCTCAAGGGTTTCGCTTACAGGACTTAAATATATAGTCGTGTTTTCAGGTTTATTCATTGCTTAAATTGTTTTCAGTATCCAATACTATGACACAAGACAGAACTTTTATATCGTTAAAACTGCCACAACTATTCAAGCCTCTATGTTTCACTTCAAGGGGTGGGTAGTGAAACCAAATAATAAACTAGCCCCGGGGGCTAAATTATTTAATACTGTAGTATCAATAAGCACAGACGTTACGGGTTCTGCTCTCGGAAATTAAGAAATTAGGAAAATAGATTTTCTATTTATTACAGTGCACGTTTTATTTCACCAACTCTGTTTCTGATTAAGGCATTAATCTATGATGCATTCTTCCTGTTCCCCATCCAACTCCATTTCTCTCTCCCTCTACATCTTTACCCAAACCTTAACCAGGACCTCAAAAATTATGTTTTGCCTTATTGGGACCGGCCTTTGGTCCCCCTGATGATTACTGGTCCGGACAAGATCAGTGTTTATGCTGGAAAAGGTCCTTAAGAGTTACACACTGCTCCTAGTGACAATGGTGGAGAGAAATAAACAGTGTGGTTACACTTTTACTGGTGTCCACGCCAATATAGGTAACACAAGCAATAAGTAAAAATGCCTCGCGAACATTCCATCACACACCTGTGGAGAAATGCACAGTTTCACAGTGGCTACCACAAAATTCATCTTTGCTCACCCGAAGTATATATAATGTATGTTTCCAGCCAGAGGCAACACAGGCAGGAGTTAACTAAGGTCTAAGAACATTGGTTGATAATTCAAAATGAACATTTACTAGCAGATTTTTAAAAGTCCTACAAATGTCTGAAAAAGAACCAATATGTTTACCATTGAAGTACTACCTCAATAAGCAGTATTCGAAAGAGTAGTAGCGTTAAATCGTAGAATACAATACTACTACAGCTTACATGAGGATTGGAAGAAAAACTTTACTTGGCTTCAAGTACGTCATATTCAGGATGGAATTGCAATAACATCTCATCCAGCACTATGTCTCTTTCTATTTGAAAATAATGTCTCAACATAATGTTGCTATGGCTGCATGTTATGGCCTTGCCCAAGCAAGCACAACAGAGTCTACATTGATGCAACCTCTTGCAACGGCAACAATTATCTTTGTCTAGACACGTGACAGCAAGAGCACAAAGACAAAGTACAGCAGTGTCTCCCACCATTGTAGCTGTATGAAAAGAAAGCAACAAGAGGGGAGGTTGTAGGTTATAGATTGTTAAGAAACAACAGACTCTCACTTGTTACGAGCAAAATTGCTTCAATTCAATTGCATTTTCCTGAAAGCTTGATGACGTTGTCATGTCTAACCAGAAAGAAAACAGGGTCCAAACCACAGAGGGGCTACTTAAAATAAGAAGCAGAGCACACGTGGTAGAGGGCAGAACAGCTCTTGACAGGCTCTGAAAAGCCACCCTGCAAACAAGCATTTTCTTCTTAATAACAAGATTTAATTGAATTTAGCAGGCTCTCAGAGATGGCCTTGTCAGACACATGTGGAACAGTTTCACAATTTCACCTCGAACCACTCAAAAATTCAAAAATTGAATAAAACAATCACCTAGCACATTCTGTTCAAATCTCAAATCGTCTCTGTTTATGTTGAAGTTTTGCTACTCAAATGATAACAGGTATAATGCCTTTATACTTACTGCTCTGAACAATGAAAGGTGATGCACAGGATACAATGGGTTTACTATTCTGTCATCATCAATAATGAATGTTTGGAATAGACTGTAGATTCCAGGAGCTCTGCAAATAGAAAGACTAAGGCTTTGCAGTTTCAAGAAGAAGTCAGCAGGCTGCCGGGCCCTTTCCTGTCATGCCCCATTAGGAACAACCTCCCTGCTGACATCAGACTGTCTGCCTCCGTTGAGGCGTTTAAATCCAAACTTAAAACTCATCTTTCTGCCTTAACTTTCACTTATTGGCTTATCGGTTAATTACTTAAGGCCTGTTATACATTACGCCTTGTAGAACTGTACAGGCCATGGTGTCCTGCTAACAACAGCACTCTAAACTTTCTGATAATTACGGCATATCTCTAACCCTCTGTTTGTTTAGTCCCTTAAGCACATGAGCATCCAGACTGTGTGACCATCTCTCCCTCTCTATCCCCTATTTTCTACTCTCTGTGCTAAAACCATTGGTCGTCCTGGGACCTCTCTCCCTCCCTATGGCTGTTAGTGCCGCATTCCAGATGTTTTGCATCAGGATCTTTGTCCTCCAGGAGTCCTACTCTCCTCATCATCTCTCTCTCCACTGCTGTGTGTTTCTGTCCTTCTCCCAGATGTGAGAATGATGCGATTGATTTTGCCTGGGATCAATGTCTGGAGAATTAGCTCTGAACATTGTCCTTTCACACATGCAGCATCCAACAGGGAGTTTTTTGTGTGAATCACATTCACACCTTCTGATATTACTCTGATTTGTTTTGATAAAATGCACCAACACACCCACTGGCCCACAGTGAACTGCAGATAAAGACCAGCTCAATTAAAACTAAGGACATTACACAGACTTTAAGGGGGCTGACATAGTAGGATCTGTTTAATGCCCCGGTGAGCTTAAAGAATAATATACCTAAAGAAACACGAGTTATAACGTGACTTTAATACAATTTATACATCCCGTGTCCTGCCACCTGCATTTTCTATGTTTCACCTGAATGCTCCAAAGATCAGATAATCTCCTGCTGCGTTCTTTATATGTTGAAGCACAAAATCTGGTGAATTCACCGGATCTTCCATTGTTCATGTTTGAAATCTGCTTAGAATCAAAACTACAGAAATCATAACAATATGATAAAACAAGGCATTTTTTAATATTTAAATAAAAGGTACATTTTACTTATGCATTTATGTTCTTGAAATATACTGTAGGTGTATAAGACATTTCCCAGGAGAGCTTCCTGAGACTGCTGGGGGGGATTATTGAGCCCGATTCCATGAAGAGCAGCCTCATTACATTGGTAATCTGAGTGGTTGACAGTCACACTAGTCAGTATGATCTAAATATATAGACAGGGCTGAAATGATGGCTTTATGCCACGGGAATCTGAAGTGCAAGTTGATATAATGAAAATCCCTGCTGTCACTTTATTCAAGCATTCAATGCAAGTCACTCATGCTAATGCATTCAGCCATTCATTTCTCCTTTCAAATGCTCCTCATTCAGTCACTCATCTCTCCACTCGGCCTGATGTAGGGGTCTCTTGCTGTGCATCAGACCGTGGAGGAGTCATAAAAGTTAACTCCTAAGAACTGACCTGATCCATTGACCAAGCAACCTTGAACCCCCCCCCCACACACACACACACACACACTCAGTTGTCAATTGCTTTAAAAGTGGTGGTCATGCTTGAGAACACATGGATTTCATTCACCTCACGGCTAAATGGAACCAACACGCTTGCCCACACACGTTTCATTAAAGTGCCCTGGTAGACTTACTTCGGCACAGTGTGAGTCAGGGGAGTTAGAGGACCTGACTGAGATGAAAGAAAGAAAGAAACACACACACACACACACACACACACACACACACACACACACACACACACACACACACACACACACACACACACACACACACACACACACACACACACACCCACCCAATTTAAAAAGGAGAAGGGATCAGGTCTAACTGAGGGAGTTCGTCCAATAGCTCTGTGAGATGAAAGTAGCTGGATTAGATGCACACGTCCGCATGTGTGTTTGTGTGTTAAGGTGGCTACCTGCCACAATTCATTTCATCCAGTTTCATTTACAGCAGACACTGGGGAATGTCTACATATATTGTCACGATACCCGGCTCCCCACAACTGTTATGCTCATTCGAATCCCTCCAACCAATAAAGCAGGGCTTTAAATCAGCCTGAGTTTCTACTGCTTTACCATTGGACGCTGCTGGAGTCACACCTGGGTCCAATTGCTTTTGAAAGACTGTCAGATATGGGTAGCGTTTGGGTGAATCAATCTGCGGTGTCATACCAGCTAGGCTCCTGCCCTTGGGTTTATTAAATTGGTTCCTATGTGCCAGATGAGTAAATCCATCACAGAAAAACAGTTGGAGGGAAGTTTTGGTGCCTTACCTGCAGGTTGTGTCTCTCCAGTCTCATCTCCAGAATGTTGTTCTGCTCCTCCAACCGCTGCCGCTCCGACTCTAAATCTTCAATTTTTTGTCTGGAAGAAAATGCATCCACACATGCTCCCTTACTTCTAATGAATATTTACAAGGTACAATTAGTGACTGTGCAGATTAACGACACAATAGGTTAATCCCTGATCTATAGATTTATATAGTGAGCGAGTTAACCTTTGACTTGATGGTATTTGTGCGTGTGCCAACTACCTGAGTATGCTGACCTCCTCTTTGGTGGCTAGAGAGCTGCTGTCAGCCACAGAGGTCTGCTGCTTTTTCAGACACTCCAGCTCCAGCTCCACCTGAGACAGACAGACGAGAAAATTGGCTCGGAGCATTAATGTCAGACCACCTCTGGCCATGTGCCTGGCACAAACCTTTTGCCTGAAGATCTAGAAAATCTTGAGGACTCTATTCCAGCACGCTGCTATCTTTTCCAGGAAGACATCCAAACAAACAGATATATGCCATCAGTCTTCCAACTCATTTCTCTTTTCCCCAAACACTTGTTTTTAGTCTGTGGATGTCTTAGTTAGTTTCTCTCGGATCTCACTCTCCCCTCTGCAATTATCCCTCATTTCCATTTGCACACCCATTTTCCTCTCTTTCTGACAGCATCTGTCTGTCTCTCAGCTCATCCTCTCTCTCCCAGTCTTCCCAAGACGAATAAGTAATTACTGCTGCACCAGACAGGTGGATTTCACGCGTCAATACTCATTGCTATGGCTATGTTGACGTCTCCTTGGCAACAAGGAGCCATGAAAAGAATCAGTGTGTGCAAGAGAGTCACACCTGCCAACTCTTTACGTTATCCTGGATTTATATCACAGAACATAGCATACACTAACTTCCACAACACGTTAATAAGAAAAAGAAAACACAAACAGGCCCATTAAATCTGGCAAAATTCACAAATGTCACTCAAAGACATAAGTATGTGGTCATTACCTGGCAAATACCCAGTGTGCTTCAATAGCAATTTGTGTCACTTCAGTCAGGATGTGACATGAGGGAGACAGTAATGCATGAAAGCAAGCTGTTCTGTGGCTGTTAAATATGAAAAGGTCTGACGGACCATTTTCACAGTTGGTCTCCGTGTATCGGTCACACATTGGTCAGCATGTGCGTCACAGAGCTGTTTAAACATCTCTGAATCACAGTCAGGCAAAGTACACCTGACAGGATAACAGTCACAATTTAAGAGACACGTGAGACAGCTGAAATTCTCAGGGCAGAACTGTTGTCTCCCTCTTCTGGCGGGTGAGAGTGATTACACCAACACTGGTGATGCATGCTTGTGACGCCTGCCTCGAGTGCCGCATACATTTTATCTGGAGCACCAGAACCATTTTTTGGACCATTCCCGAGGCTTACGGTGCTGTAGCCTGTTCCATCCCAGTTGCTTTGGTTGCTCCCCTCTTGGCAAACCAGTAATTGCTGGCTGACATAAAACCTATCGCTGCAGCCGTGCCAGCGCCATTCACACACAACAAGTGTACGTGAATGGGAATGTGATCTGTTTGCAGGTGCGTTTGTCTGGATGGAGACTTTTTAGTGTGGATGTAGCCAAAGAGAGATTTACCTGGTGCTGATGGCTAAACAACATTGTGTGAAACAAAAGATGCTAATGGCAGAGGCTGCAATGTCTCATTTGGTTAATAATTAGGTACCAATTAAGGTTTCTATAGCATTAATAAGTAAATTTGTGTTAGTTGTTTCTTGTTTTTAGTTGCTGGTGGAGTCCGAATGGAAGTCATATGTATTTATCTGTTTTATTACAGACTAATGCACTACTAGTTATAAGAGTGGGGGGTTGTGTGATCATATACTAACCGTGTGTAGCTGCAGTTTGATTGTCATCGTCTCTTCCTGTGCTTTGATCAGCTGGGCCTGAATTGACAAAACAACACAAGGGGTGAGGAAGGAAGGAAGGAAGGAAGGAAGGAAGGAAGGAAGGAAGCCCAGATACAAAAGACAAGCATGAAAAATGACTTGTTGTGCTACTGATTTACAGTATTGACAGAATCGGTGGAGGCGAGCAGATCAGAAAGAGGTGCAAGTATATTTCAACCAAAGTGTGCTACTCATTCATTTTCAAACACTGACATGTCGGCCTCCTTCTTATCATTCCAGCGTTGCTCACAATGTCCCAGTGTTTCACAAGAGCGGGTTTCATCAGTTTTCAGTGCAGTGACTGTCAACTCGTTCACTTGGGCCATTAGTTAAGAGCAAAGTCAACATGTTGCCAAACTGACTAAACTCTGGGGACTCTGAGGTCGCGTTCACACCGACCCTTGTTTAATCCAGATCTTCTCACTCTTTTTCAGTTTAGTGTGAACCAAACTAACAGGTGTGAAAGGTCCAGACCAACGAAACAACATTTTGTCCAACCAAAAAGGTGGTGTAGGTGTGAAAACCAGTAATATAAACTCAAATATACATCATTAAATACAAGTTTATTTCTCTACTAATAAACTTGTCTAAGTGGAGGACAAATGTGTTGTATAATGGATGTGTGCACACGCACTTCCATCTCTGCATTGTGGCTCTGTGTCTTCTGCAGTATGTCCTCTGCCTCTCTGAGTCGCTTGCTGAGTTGAGGCGAATACTCGGTAGGCGCCAGCTCGCTGTCATAAGACTCCAGTATCGCCCGCATTCCATCACGCTCCTGTAACACAAAACACACACACACATTAACATAACACTACAAAATCCTATTCCTACTGCATACTTGCAAACACATTTTCAAAAAGAAAGTAAGTCATGAGATTACAGAATTTAGTACAGAAATATGTGGTGTGTGAATAAAGTGAGAGAATCAAAGCTCTTTGATGTGTTATCTTTGTATTATGTTTGGTACTTTGCTGTGTTTATATGACAGGCAAATGTAAATATGAGTGTGTGCGGGAGCTGCGAATTTCTTTTCCAAGCTTTGACAGGAGGTTGTTGCTTGTTGTGGTCACGCTCATTTGTATTTCTCCTCATGTAATCAACATCAAATGTCCTTGTAGACTAAAGATAAAGAATAAATTGTGACAGAGAAATCTTGCAAATGAAGCCTAAATTATGCTTCTTTATCTAGCTTGTATAATGTGAGATACTGGAACGTCCTCAACACTGTAATCTGCCAAGTACGTCGACACTCCCAAGTAGCTGGTACTCTTAAAGAAGAGAGGATCAAAACCTCTTCAAGTCGACAATCTTCACTCACGCTGACACAGCATCTCCAAGTAGCTCACAAGTGTTTGTCGGTCTGCGTTTTTATGTTTGACATTCTCACGCACAAAAACAGGCAAGGCTCGAAATGATGTGCGTGTGTGTGTGTGTGTGTGTAAAGTCACCAACTGAAGTTAACTGCCGGATGACTCCTGACTGAAACTTTTCCAGTAAAAACTTACAGATTGTTAAATTTAAACCTCAGACATCAGAGAAGTCGTCTAATCAACTGATTTAAATCAACTGTTTGTGCCCAATTGCACTCTGAGGTTGCCATGGTGATCTAAAGCACTTAGTTTCTGCTGAGGAGACATGGATTCAGCTGAGACACTTCTCGAACGCAGGCTTACCACAAGTCAAAGACCATAACTCCAATCACTTAAATTTTAATGCTGTGCGAGACGGAAGACTCAGCTGACTGCAGTTTTATGAATTATTTGTTTGTGGTGTCAAGCGCAAAAAAAATAAAAAATAAAAAAAAAGGTTGTTTTTTTGTTTTAATCTTAAAATCCAGTTCTTAATTTGTGCTGCAGTCTGTGGGGAAGCTGGATGATACTTCTGTCATTCAGGCTCACGGAGTGAAAAAAAAAGTCTGCTTGCTTAGATAGTCGTCTCTCATAGCCTCCGCAGCGCTGTGTCAGCTCCGGAGAAGACTGCAGCCATTATCTTTCTGCTATAGAGGAAAAAACATTCTGGCTTGTTGGTGTTTTTTCCTAAGACCATGATGCAGCAATGGTGCCACAGCACGATAGTGATGGGGGGGTGGAACACTTGCTTGTGAGCAGAAGAAATGGCCAAGACCCTTCAAAGAAGATGCCTCAAAAATCAGTAAAGGGTGAAAGTCGAAAAATCTTTGTCATTTTCAGCATGTAGGTTTCTAGCTCGGAGGTAAAATGGCACCAGGCAGATGGCAGAAGGGGAAGAGACAGACCCACACACTACATCGGGGGTGTAATAGTTCTTAGACAGCGCTATCGGAGGCAAGTATGTTTACTATCTGGCAGAAAAAGAGAGAACGAGGGAAATCGGTGGCTACGAAGAGGAAGAAGGATGACCAGAAAACTGGTACTGGGGAAAAACTATTTCTGAAATGGAATATTTCAAAGACTATGAGACAATGACTGCGTTTACATGTGTTCTAGTATCCCGGTTGTTATCAGGTTTTTGAAGTACACAACTTTTGTGCTCAAGCGTGTCGACGTCTGGTGCATGAATAGATCTTATTGCTGTTCCTGACCACTGCCAATTACCTACGCAGGCGTGGCTTCATGAGCGGTTCAACTGGGACACACAGCCAGTGAAAGGATGCCCTACTCATACAGAAATCGGCTTTTCATCACAACAATCCGATCCCACCAGTCACAGCTGCATATCTTCATCTACTGCAATACTATTAGAGGATATGAGTACCCAGATTTCTCACTGCTCCACATAAACACCATATCCTACATATGATCAAAACCAGGAAAAGCCTCTTGAACGCCTCATGCTGCTGAGAAAAATCATTCAATCATGAATGAATGAAGTTGCAACTAGTTGCCCCCAAAAAAGGGTTAGGGTTAGTGAGCAGAATATGTATATTAATAAATTTGTTTGCTCAGAAGAACAAGTGGGACTACACCAAGGACTAATTACAACATTTAATTCATGTGTTACACAGTAAATCTGCACTGGTTGCTAGGTAACAGAATAAATGAGAACAATCTAATCTGTTTAAAAACTGGCAAACAGCCCGTTTGTTAATTCAAATTCCCCGTCAGTCAAGACCGTTGAAACGATGCGTCTCCTCCACCCTCCCTTCACCGCACGGCTACTTTCTGTATTATGAAGCTAAGAAGGCCGCATTTTGTGGCAATCAGGCTTTTAATAAAACACCTCGCAAACAACCGGGCTGCTGAGAAGGGGGCCTTGGATTTGTGAGAGTTATGAAAAGCTCAGCAGTCACTTGTTAAACGGGGCTAACTTGGGAGAAATTTGACATTCAGGTTCAAGTCAGGTAATAAACACAAGACCAGAAATGCCCCTGTGATTAACTGTATATTGTTTCCTAAGTAGTGCGGCGGGCTTAGAATGATTCTAAAGCACCTTGTAATTCATGGAAGTAAAATTATATGAATAATGAGCTGCAATTGCTCTGTCAGATTAGCTCATGAGGTAGCATCAGAAAACAATCCGAGATTTCCCTAATCAGATCCCGCCTGTGATTAGCCAGATCAAAACCAACATAATCCATTTTAGGATGACTGAGTCAGGTGCTTTAAAAAAAAGAAAAAAAAAACACTAAAATCCAAATCAACCTTAATTCAACGTTATGTGTGTTGGCGCTGCGGCAGCTTCATTTGTCATGCTACATTACACCGCGGCGTTATAGAGTGTGTATCCTTGTGAGAACCTTGGAAAGGAGAGAAGACGATAAAAAGGCAAAACAGAGCAGGGAACAGAGGTAAAAAAACGAAAAAGGTAAAACACGTTTAGAGGTCAGTGTGTGCGCGTTTGCTGCCTCTCCTAAACAGCAGGACTGCAGGCTATTTACTGTCTATTAACGTGCAATGAAATTCACTCAATCTAAATCAAAAATCTGTCAGCTCCTCTCTGATAAAACTCTCATTTTGAAAACAATCATGCAGCAGGAAGACAGAGATGATAAAACTATCATTACAGCTTTCGTCATCTATTTATTTTTTTAAAAATTGCTTTTATGTCAGCTGTTTTTTATCGAGTTCATGGAGATGCGGCTGTGCCTCTAATGGATCAGCGAGTCTGTCAGGAACAGAACATCCGAGTGGGGCAGCCGTCGAATGAAGGAGACAGGCCTCGTGTCAGAGTGGGGAGGATTCATTTCACTGGAAACGCTGGAAGATCCTGGAGTGCGGGTGAAATGAAAATGATTCTCCTCTCCACTTCTGTGAGCTCTTTTGTCAACATGCAGCTGAACAAGGCACTAAATCATCACCGGTTTGTGAACCAGTGAGTTGCTACAGTTATTTCCCACAGGCGAAGGGGGAATATGTAAATATATGAATCTTATTGTGTTGACGAGAGTTTTTGACGGAACAATCCATAGTGATTTCTCAAATGAAACCTTTATATTCCACTGTTTCTGTTTCAAGCTTTTCAAATGTGAGGATTTTGATTAGGATTTGAACCTGCCGACCATTCATTGATAAGGGGGAAAAAACTGCAATAGTATTGCAGTTGTTAATTGGGTTTTTGATCCATTTTTGTGTTTAAGCATGTCAAGGATACTTGACCACGAAACCTGGTGGAGGGATGTGGTATCGATCGGGAAAGAACCCATTAAAGTTTGGTGAAGATTGGATCAGGGGCGATCTTTAAAAGTCTGAGATAGTGAGTTTCTCAGACAATAACTCAGGGACCTTGATGGAGAAAACAAAATCTGGCAGGTTTAAGAGACTGATATTTATGAGTGTTTACAATTTAGTGTAGATCCAAATAAAAATCTGGCTCTGGTAAATTTGAATGTGGTTTTATAAAGGGGGCCTGCTGTGGGAGAAATGAGCTCCACTGAGTGCCATTGTGCTTTCCTCGGTTTTATTTCCCGTTAGGGTCTGAGCACCAAATTAATTCAGTTTTTGTTATTGCATAGCTTTTATTTTACTTTAGTCAGAAGGCATCACTATTGATAGCCGGCTACATTAGGTACACAATAGTAGCAAATTGTAAAATTGACTGGTTGTGGCTTTGCAATATCCATTAGTTTGCTGTAGTTTTTTTTTTTTAGAGATATACAAAAGGAGGAATAAATAAAAATGATAAATAAAAGACCAAACATACTCGGGCAGCTGAAGCAATGGTTGGGTGAGAAGCGTCAGTGTATTCAAACTATATTCATTTGGTTTAATATAACTTTAGGAATGTGTGGCCGGTGAGAAACAAGATGCTCAAACAATCGTCCCAGGGCAGATTCAAGTCAATGTTTTAAAAAGCAAAGAATTCATAAACAACTGAAATGGATAATCCTTCAAATACATTGTGACTGGGTAATACAAACAACAATTATTCCCACACTCTGACTGCCTGGTAAAGTGCAAATGGTTGACTGCAGCCTCTGCCCAAGCAATCTCAGGCCAAGTCATATTTCCAGCGTGCCTTTAGCTGTACTTAGTTATAGTGGTGGCTGAGTGTGTGTGTGCGCGCGTGTGTCCAAGTGTGATTTGTGTACTAAGAGACTGGGCATGTTGACCTAGGGAATTACACACACCGAGAAATCAATATTGCAGGGAGGTCAAGTCGGGGGGGGGGGCAAGAGAGACAGCTACAGCAGACACACAACATTCATCAACCAATCACAGAGGGGTAAAGGGGAGATCATTAATTCTGCGCTGGCCTTGAGAGTCGAGTGTCTGGCCGAGTGTTTAAAGTGAAACTCTGAAAAAGGTTGTGTCGTGAAGGGACAGTGCGAGCAGCTGATGTGTGTGTGTGTTTTTGTGCGAGTGTGTTTGATGGTCAGGCACCTTTGTTAGTAACAATATTCTCTTCTGGAGCCGACGGACCAGAGCGTCCTGGGTCTCCCTCTTCTTCTGCTCCTCCAGAGTCTTGCTGCGCTGCTGGGACATCTCTGCACGGAGCTCCGCCTGCGAGCGCTCCACACTCCTCACACTGACAGACAAGGATACATTAAAAAAAGTGTATATAAATATGGACAACATGACAGCTCACGAGAGCGATGCAAAAAGATCTGGTTCGCCCCCTGGTGGCAGGCTGCAGGTTACCATTTCTACTTTGACCAATCTCGTTTGAGCAGGCTTTGGTTGCTCGCAGGTACACGTTCATGTGGAGAACAAGAGAGGCTAAACACAAATCGAACCCTAACCCTTTTTAATCAAATTACAACGTCAGTAAAGAGGTTTTTAATTTGATACTTGATGCTATAAAAACAGGGTGAAACATGATGACGGCTGAATTGGCACAGCTCCACACACGTCACTCCAAAGACCATAACGACGGCACATGTATGCAAGATATTTTACATTAATTCTTACAATTTACAACAGTGGAAATGTGTCGTCCATCTATATATACACAGTCTGTGGTGGGAAGCAAGAGATTGAGTGTGTGTGCAGATTCATAACGAGGGAGCGAAGAGGCTGATTAGTGCTTAATGTTCAGACAATCTGTGAAAAGCAATGCAAATTTAGTGTAATACTCCCCAACAGACAAGTTACCTTCTTAACACCATATAATTCCTACACTAAGTGGTCAGAAATTATTTGCAGCAGTGATTTTGCCAAGTCTGATCAATAGGACAATAATTATACCAGGGGACAATAATTACAGCACAAGCTCCCTTCTCCATCCCCGCGCGTCTCACATTCTGCTGTTTCTAATATTTCATAATGAGCCCAATACGCTGGGCAGAAAAGAGACGCTTGTTAGCTAATGAAAGCTTTCTTAGCTGCAGCAGGAATATGCGAGAGCACGCGGGCAGATCTCCCTACAGACATCACCTCTTCCTAAACAGGACAAGTTTAATTAGCGAATTCCCTCACTCTCACAATCTCTCTCACACACACACACACATACTCACACACCAGTGGTTACTGTCAGGAGTGCTATCAGAATCGGGACCAGTTTAATTAACTTTGTGACAATTAAGGACTTCTCAGAGATACGCTCCAATAGATATATGGGGGGGGGGAAGCATGCAGGCACACAGGATTAGAGGAAAAGGGTTGAAGGCAGAGAGAGGACGAGGGTGTGTGTTTTACCGGCTATTGAGTGTGTAGTTCTGCTCTTTCAGAGCAATTTCTCTCTGCTGGATCTGAATCACCTCCCTGGAAAGATCGTCTGGTTTCCTACAGACAGACACAACACAGAAGAGTCAGTATACACATGTACGAAAATACACACACGCGCGCACACACACACCCAATAGAAAAATCTATATATCAGAGAAAGGAGAGAGAATAACAGAAAATGACAGCGTTTCCATATTCTTTTGTTAGTTGGCCAGTGGGGAGCTGGGAAATAAAAATAACATGAGCAGCAGAGAGAGAGATGAAGGGAGGATAATGGGCTAAATACTGGTCACAGTTCCACAAAACAAACTCACTCCATGGGAGAGATTGAAAGATTACAAAACACACAAACACACAAAAGGGAATGCAGAGGGTCACATACTCTGACAGAGAGGCACTGCATGACCTCCAAACACTCAATCCTGTGTGGAACCTAAAAAGTGCAGTTTTCTGCTCATCTATTGAGAAACAGTGATGAGTTAAGCTCCTGTTTAGTCCCCCGCTTCTACAGTCTGCATGTCAAGTGTCCTGAGGTGACGAACTGAAGCGCACGGCTGCAGGACGTACGACAGTGGAGAGCCATATATAGAAGCAAAGACTGAATGTGTGTGAATAGCTGAGTGTGACTTGCGTTGTAAAGCACATTGAGTGTTATTTAGACCAGAACAGTCAATTTAACATCTAAATTCTATTATTGCTGCCACACCTAAACTAGAACGGCACCCAGTAGAGCGCGCTCCCCCACCAAGGACCCCCAGTCCCCTTAAATTCAACCCAGCCTCTTAGCTCTGCCAACAAAACAATGCAAATCAATCATAATCTCTATTGCAGAAGAATGATAGGTTGATAAAAACACAGGTCAAATTATAATGACCAAGAACGGTATTTATTCATAACATAAAAAAAAAAAAAGAGCCATGAATTATTCCCTGAAAAATTGGTGAAAATGTCAAAAACAGCATCTCACAACATGTGGGACATAAAAAAGATATGAAAGTGATAAAAAAAATTGAACTTTGGAACTGCAGCAAAGTTTTCCTTTTACAAAGTTCGATGCAAAATCTATCCAGTATTTTTGTGTAATTCTGTGAACACATCCTCCGTGGACGTGAAAAACGATGCAGCTCAACGTGATGAAGTTATTGCAACAAGTGAAAAATAAAGTATGTATGAAAGTAAATAAATGAAGCGTCTGACCAATCTTCAGCTTCCAGTCAGAGACAGTCAGTGGTGTCCTGAGAGCTGAGCTGGTATTCTGCTCCAACTTTGGGCAGTTTGCTGACTCATATGACAAATTAGGAATAGGGGGCGGAGACGGCTGAGCAGTCAAGGTGAACGTCGGGGGTTGGAAACCCAGAGAGTGCCGTGTGAAATTTGGGTGGCGTGGATTTATCACCACTTCCGTTTTAGCTAGGTGGAGCCTGAGGTGGGGAAATAATCTCATGATTAAAATATGACTTCATGAATCATAGGATGGAATAACTGCACTAGCCAAAGTAGGTAATTCCACATTGCCCTGAGCACAGAGGGATTAGCCTTCTCCGGATGGGTTTTCTGTCTTCTGCTGTTTTCTTTGCACAGACCACGAACCAGACATCTCTGTTGGCTGGTGTTGCAAATAACAGGTTGTGTATATTATTTGGTGAGACGTCTTAAACAACTACAAGGTGCAGTGCTATGTAAAGTAAATGGGCTGTCAGGGGTAGTGCACGGCTGCTGCGAGTCCAGCTCTGAGCACGTATACTTAAGTGAGTAGAGGGAAGTGGTTCTAACAGCAGTTTACTCCAGAGTCTTGTTAGACTGTTGTTGGTTCAACTCTGGACGAAGTTTGCGATCAGACACCTGAGAAACCGAACAAACCCCAACTCCTCCTGCTGCCGCTCGTCTTCAGACAAACAAGGGACCGTTTCTTCATTTGAAACTTAAAAGGTCTGAAAACACCTGTGAGCAAATCTCTTGTTAGATATGTTAATACTTATACATCAAATGAATCACATACTAGACAATCGTGCTGAAACTATATTATAGAGATCAAAATGTTAGATCAAAATTTGTTTATTTGATTGATTGTACCAAACATAATCCCAAATTTGATTTTATTTGTTTGCATGTGTTTTTTATTACCCAGAAATCATTGCTGCATTTCAGTGCAGCCCATCTAGACCAGGACTACCCAGCAGAAAGATAAAGATATTTAAATAAAAGATAAATTGTTAAAATATAATATATATACCATGTTTCTTTTCAAAATGCTAGACAAGTTGTATTAATTAGGGAATTGTGGGAGCTGATTAGGAAAAACAGAAAAAAAAAACAGAATCAAAACACACAAACACCTCAAACTGTTTTTCACTGCATGAACTTGCTGGTATGATCCTAATTAGCTCCATCTTTGCATTAAAACTATTCCTCCAGCAGAGATGAACTCAAGACACAAACGGACCAAACCATCTCATTTCGGTCTTCAGCTGGTGAAAACATTTGCAAGAAGGAAACACATTCCCAGAAAATCCCTCCACATATTGTCCCGGCAACATTGTTCCGCAGAGCAGCTTAATTTTAAGAAAAATATTTTCATTCCGTTTTCTGACCAATTTCAATTGTCAACCACATGGGTACACACACAGACAAGCACAATGTTATCAGACTGTGAAACAGAAGGAAAGGAAACAAACACCAGCAACCAGCCAACTGCTGGCAAACCCGAGCTGCGGCTGTGAGGCTCGTCTGCTCCACCGGGGAGCCACATTGATTGTTGTTGGACCGGGTGAACTTCTGTCCAAAAGTTATTTTCCTCTGTCAACACAGCATCGAATTCTGGGTCTGCATGAGACAAACTCCTCAACTGGAGCACCACATGTGCTTCCACCTCATTAACAACCGCTCGACTGTGGAGATTCTTTTCTCAACACTAATGAACAACCACAAAACGGTTGGTAATAGAAAAAGCTAAAACTATGTAAATTCAATCAAAAGTAAAGTACGATGAAGTTGCAGTTACTTCTCTACATCACAGTAACCTGCCAGGAAAAATAATAACCACGTAATAATTGAATTACTGTATGTTACTTCGGGCCTCTCCTAGTTTGGTGACATCGTGAAGCAACGTGGAATCATGGGAGATGTCGCTTCGCCACCACTGCAGATGAAAATGTACCAGTTGCGATTTCGGCACAAACAACAAAAAATATATATTGCTTACATAGCGAACCGCAATGAATAATCATGATCCATCACCAGTGGCCAATACAAACAGTGGAGGGAGAAGACAGTCGACTGGTTAACTGTGTCATTTGCCCTCAACGTTATAATGTGGTCAAAGTTAAGGGTAAAGCTGATATGACGCAATTAAAAAGGTGAAATTAAACATTCTATTACCTTGAATAAAATTGGGGATTTCTCTGGGTTTGAATTGTTCCATATTATATCTTTGAGAAAAGGATGTGAATTAAGTAAAAACACCTTTAACGAGCTTCTAGATGTTAATTAACCTTGCATTAACCTTTACTTTGAAACACCACACATATAGCTGCTTGTTTTATGTGAACCAGTTTGGTTGTTTTTTCTGAATCACCAGCCAATGACACGGCAGTCTGACCACCTGACATTTAAGAATGATTTCAAATTCCAACTCAATCTACCCAGAACGACGGCGAAATGATGGAAAGCCCCTCTCATATATTATATTATATAAAAGGTTAGTATTAGGATGCCTGTGATCCTCTCAGGTCTTTTGATAACTGTAAATTTAACAAATGCTGTCAGGTCCCATAACGCATTACATAAGACTCAAATGAAGCCTTGCATGAGGAAAGATTTGATTTTATTCCATAATTTACAGAATACTGTCTACCTTCCTCTATCTGCCCTGTAGGAAAGTCAAACACATTTTAAAACACACACACACACACACACACACACACACACACACACACACACACACACACGCACGCACACGATAAGCAGATATGCTGTGAGTTCCATTTAACATTCTGTAAACATCACAGCCAGACTTAATCATAGAGAAAATTATGTGTGTGTGTGTGTGTGTGTGTATGTGAGAGAATGCATGCATCCATGCAATGGACAAGGCTGCAGTTTGTATAATCTGTCAGATCTGCTCCACTGCTCACAAGGAAACATGCAATCGTTCTCTCATTACTTTTGACTGGATGCTTTGAGACATACTCAGCGCACACATTAGCAGGTACAAAACAGACACACACACCTACACACGCTGGTGGAATCCTTCCACAGAGATGACACACATTCATTTGATGTGACAACAGCGCCACCGAGTGGCACTTTGGAAGGTATACACTCGTCCACCTCCCTTACAGTCACACACTCAGACATACGATGTCCCACCTTATGTTGAGTCCAGTAGATTGTCCCAGGTTTTCCCAGGCGTGAAGCTTCTCAGCCAGTCGCTAAGAACGGAATGAAACATCCGGTTATATGACATCTGAACTTTTGTTTGAAGAGAGCAGACACAGCTAAAACTGTTCAAACTAAAAAGGTCAGTGAAAAATACTAAATATAAGCGTAACCCCTTAAAGACAATCTGCTAATAACAAAAATAGATGAAGAGTCAGCAAATATTATCCCAAAAGTCTGGAGTAGTAAATGGGTACAAAGTGAAATGCACAATGCAATCTCACAGCCGCACACACAAGTTACCTCTTTGTCCAGCTCCACATTGACAAGCTCTTCTTTAGTTTTCTCCATCCTCTCCAGCTTCCTCCTCAGCCCCTCCACCTCCTCTTTCAGCAGGCTGCAGTTCTCCCTGCTCTCCCTTCACAGAGTGAACACACCAAAGACACAACTGACTTCAAAGTTTGGGATTCAGCGTCAGATGTAGGATTTGAGTGCTTGTGATTGCTGGTGGCAATTTTAAAATATGATTTCAGATTAAGTGAGATCACAGTGACTGTATCTGTGCACATGCAGATAATTCATGTACATAATCAAAGCAGGGAAGTGTAGAAAGGAATAAAATATATTGCATTAATGGGATCACTCCACATCCTCAGATTGCAGTGTCTCTCTAGAGGCGGATCAAATGTCCTTCAGTGATAAAGGTCACAGAGGAAATCATTGTTGGTTTTGTCTAACTCATCTGAAAATGACCTTTTTCTGAAAGCAGGTTTGTACAAACGGAGAGAAACACAGCTTTTGTAATTCTGCATTTGATCTGTCATGTCGTTTCTTACATACTCTTCTTTGTCATCTTTTCACATTGCTTGTATACGCACGGTGAAAACATTAATCCTAAACCAGAGGGAAATGTTGAGCACTGGAGGATTGCACTGGCCAGCAGTCCTTGAAAACTGTATCTTTGTGGAAGGCATTCAAAATTTAAACATGGATTCCACCTGAGAAAGGCATTATCTTCTCTGAGGCGCTTCAGCTCCTTCTCCATATCTGGAAGCCTGGCCACCTCCAGCTTTACAGTCTTCACAATCGCAATGTCTTGCTCCTGGAAGGTGAGACGTCTCTCCAGCTCCTGCCACAAGTGAGGAGAGAAGTCAGGAACTGGTTCAAAATCAATGACAACAGTACATAAATATTCAGCTCAGGTGTGCAGATAAAAAAAAAAACATTTTCAAGCATGATTTGCTTTCGCGGCTACAAATCCATCACAGGGGAAGCACTCGTGTACCTTAATCTTGATGATGTGCTCTGAGCAAGAGGACTCGGCAGCTTGGAGGCTTTGGCAAAGCTGAGAGACTTCCTGATACTTCCTGATTGTAGAAGCAATCAGATAAGAGGGGTGCTTGGTCAATATTAATCGTATGCAGTGCAGCTCACTGAGCATTGGCATGAAACAAAGCTCGGTGAGAGGTCGTCTCTCTATGCATCTTTACCTGTGCTGTAAATCCAGCTGTTCTTTAAGTTCCTGGTTTTCCAGGGTTTGAGTAGAAATTGTCGAGTCTTTGTTTTGTATTTTCTGCTTCAGCTCTCTGATCTCATCCTTCAAAGAACTGATGGCCTGGGGACAGATTACAGAAGTGAGCCGACCTATAAGATAAGACACGTGACCAAAGTAGCAAAGTAAGTGTATGTGTGAGTCTGTGCGTGTGTTTACCTGGTTGCCAGTGTTGAGTCTAGAATCTCGCTCCTCCAGCTTCTTGTTCAGGCCATCCAGGTTCTTACGAATAGAGCGATTTGCTTCCACTTGTTCTGATAGGTTCCTGGCTGCATCAATCTCTCTTTCCTCCAACTTCTTAATTCGTCCCAAGAGGTCCTGGTTCCGGTCAACCTCATGCTTTAATGTAAGAGTTAGAGAAAGGTGTTTATCCCAGTTTTTGCTCTGAGCTATCAGTTCCATGTTGGTCTTGTTTGTAGCGTTATTGCAGAAAACTCATCAGTATCATCCAGAAAAAAAACTACAAAACATGGAGACATTACAAACTATGCACACAAAAACTCTCTTAAAAAATAAAACTGATTTTAAACCACGATGGAAGTAGCTTTTAATGAGCATTAACATAACTAAGACCTTCCAAACCATATTCAAGATCTAATTCTCAGGCTTAGTTTGTTATTTCGATTTTTTTAAGAACCTGCAGGAAACCCTTTTTTCTGGGTAACAGTATGTGAAAAGAATCCTGTATTCTAATTCACTCTATGTGCATTGGTCCCGTATACTCATGTAAGGATGTGGAACCTGTACCTCATGGTCTCGTGCACTGTCAGAAGCAACCTTCTCCAGTTCAAACCGAGCTCGCTTGTGACTCAGCTCCATCTGCTTCTTCTCCTGGTCCAACTGACGGTAGCGATTCTTTGAGTGAACCCTCTCTGCCGCTTCCAAAAGCTGCAAGGGGAAGAGAAGTCAGTCGGTGCAGAGGTTGCATGTTAATACTGCCTCCACGTGGCTTACGGATGATGCTGTCAGTTCTGGTATACCTCCATGCTGCGTTTGTACTGACTCTGCAGGATCCCGCTCCCCGCTGGGCGATCCGACAGCCTCGGGGGATGTTCAGGGCAGCTGATGAAGGAATTGAAGGACTTCAGGGTCGTTAACACTGTGGTGTCGTCTTCGAGATCCATTTTGAGAGTCGCTGGTGGTAACTGTGCACGTAGAGAAGGCGCAGAGTAAGAGCAAGACACAGTAAAGTTACAGTGATGGAAACATAGCTTAGATATTCAATGAGAAGATACAATGAGGTTACTGAGGCCGAGGTGAAGCCTGAGTTACTTTGTCTGACGAGACAAACGATATCTGCAAAGATCCAACACGTCATCTATGAAATAATATTAAGAACCAAAACTGAATGTATTTTCAAAGTGCATGAATACAAGCGAAATAGTCACAGTGATCAGCAAAGTGTGGTCAACAAAAAAATGTATCTCCCCACATACAGGTGAGCTTGTTTTTAACTATAAGTTAGCACCGCCCGTACGTACGCGACCCTGTGATCATAACAAATAACTTCAAAACACCAGACCATAACAAGTTTAAGATCATTTTCTACAATAACTAATTCCAAGTGACTAACACAGATAGAAACTGGGCTGGGCAATAAAACAATATCAATAATTATCACAGTATCATGTTCATCAATAGCAAGAGAATAAAGGTTCAATATATCAATATTATGAGTGAGGAGGTGTAATACTTAACTGATTTACCTCAGAATAATAAAATGTTTCGCTGTTTATCAGGTGGCTGCTGATACACAGTTTAAAACCACAACCTTCACTACGGAACAAAACTCAGTCTTTAAACTTAATATAAACAACAATTTGACATGTGTCGTGATGATTATCGATGTCGACCCATGTGATAAAGTTTTCCTTGGATTTAAAAGCCCTGTCTTTAACTCGTGTGATGTGTTGCCCCAGGTCAGATTCACCAGATCACCACCACAACAACAGATAACGTCCAATGAGAGACAGCTGAAGCTAGCAGCTAAAAAACAGAAGCTAACATCCAGCCACTTAGTTCAGTTGTTATCAAATCGTTCGGGCAGCTTCTCGTTCGTGCCCGTGCGAGTTCATCTGTTGTTTTAGCATCGTTGTTGTTACACGGACTTCCGTGAGTTTAAATCCAGAGTGTGCGCGTCTGCAGCGAACTCAGAAGGGGAAAGCTATCAAGCTAACAACAACACAACAAGCTAGCATGTGGTTAGCATGAGGCTCGTGTTGCGCTGAGAGCTAGTGAAGAGGAGCAGGTTGAGATGAAGATGAAGTTATCTCACCTCTGTTAGCCTGTTAGCCTGTTAGCCTGTTAGCTTGATCTCACACTGCACCGGTGTGAACTCCCTCCAGTTTAAACCGAGTCAGACCCACGTGTTATCGCGAGACTTTGACTTATCACGAGAGTGGCAGCTGTGAACAGTCAAACTGTCCAAATTCTATAATGATAATAATAATAATATTAATATGAAAACAATAATATTTGGTTTAAAAATGTAGGAATAAAAACAATTGATGATTATCTTTTCACAATACTTACAGCACAAGCGTTGTTTCCTAAAAACTGTGTCTTTAAACTTTAAAAATATATATATTTCCGGCATATTTGATCGAGATCATACTGTACGACAAATATCTGAAACTTAAAAAAGCCCAATCTTTCTACAAACTATACTTGAAATCCAGATATACAACAATCTGTTTGGTTTATTTATTTATTTTTTGTATATGCGTGTTTGTGCATTATATTGTATACTTTGTATTTTCCTTTTGTTTCCAATCACTAAGTTGTTATTGATGTTATAAGTTGTTATCTATATATATGTTATAGACCCATTTAGATAGATTTAGGTATCTCATCTCATCTTATCTTATCTTATCTTATCTTAAATATTATGAAGACAAACAAACATTTTACCAAAGCTATGAAAAGTACTAGCAACATTGTCATCACCTCCGCTGTCAGCTTTACAGATAAAACCAATTGAGAGAAAATTTAAATTTAAAACAAATTATCAGTGTTTTTCATTGATATCAAAAGTTGTGATTGCAGAGTTTGTCTCACAGAGGGCAGCATTGCTAAACCCATCAGTCTCGATTTTTTACTGCTGGATGATTCCACTAAGTAGTTTTTAGACACTGATCCAGTGGTCAGCAGCAAGCAGCCATTGGTTCTTCATTATATGAGTCGTACATGTGGATGATGTAGTCACATACAAGACCGATCTGATGACATTCATTTGGCACAAGCTGAAAACACACGAGTCCGGGTGAGACACTGATGGCAACGTTTTAAAGATACTAACCAATGGGGTGATGGCATTAATACCACGGTGACCATATGGATGTCTTCAGCCAGAAGCATTGAAATCTGTGTTAAATCATCAAAAGCTTTGAGTTATCATGCTCCTGGTCTGAATGTGATCGTGCAACAAACAGCAACAGTGACATTAAACATTGTAAGAAACAATGAATCTCAGTTTTCTGCATAAATACTTCATTTACTCCCACGAGAGAATCCATCACCAGCATATGACAGCCGCAGCGTAGCGCCTGAGGACCGTCTGCAGCTTTGTGACAACTGCTGGGGTCTGAGACAAAGCCCAACACTATTCCTTAAGTCTGAGATGCATTTGTGTCTTAAGGCGTGGGGAAACTAAACGGAGGGACTCAGAGGAAACACGAAAAAACACAGGGAGAGAGAAGGGACTTATAAAGGGACTGAAGCCGATGAGAGGGTTAAACACTGAGCTGCAAGATTGGGGTAAGATGTCCCTTGTTTTTGTAGACAAAAGAGACTTCAGAGGATTGAGGCCCCCTAGAAATTTAGCAAATCCTCCAAGGCCCACACCCACATTTATACATTAGCAGGACTGTAGCACAACATTAAAGTTCAGGCCGACTCTGTTATCTAAGTAAAAATGTTTTTTACTTACAACCAACGAATAATCATCATAAATAGCCGTGAGCTTGATATTGCTCAAAATAACCATGATTACCATTTTGGCCATAATCCTGCAGCATTCAAATCTGAATAACAACATTAGATATTATACTTTATTGGACATATTTTAGTTTATAAATTAAATTTAGATTTTCTTTCCCCAGAAATAAAAGAATACATATTTTTGATGAATTGCTAAATACTTCCAAAGCCCAGTAGGGGGCCGTGTGGCTGAGTGTGTGGGTCAACAGTTTAGCACGGTCACTCACATGTGAGTGAACTAAGTGAACAATGCAGGTCAAAGTTCACCAAACTTGAACTCCACACAAAACCACGCAGGATTTGCCGCACTCGCATATTTTCTAATGTGTGACCAGGCCATTTATTATCTTATCTGTCTTTGGCAATTGCAGATTGATGATTTTTTATCCAGGGCAGTTTGCAGCAGTTGAACAGTCAACATTTTAATCAGCATTAAATCACTAAATTCCCACGTTAAATAACCGTTGGGGAGCAGCAGCAGAAGAGGTCAGAGCTGTCACCTTTTCTCACCAGTATTTATGTGAGAAAAGTGGTGTAAAATATGAAATAAAAACTAGGGGGAGCAACGAGGGCAGTTTCTTTTTCTTTTAACTTGGATGCAGGAGGGTGGAGGGGTGTGAATTCATGTGAAAAGGTCACACAGAAGACGTGTCCTCTTCAGATTGACACAACAGCTACCTGTCACTGTCTCTCTCCTTCTCCTTCTTTCACCCCTCAAGAGTATTGAGCTTATTTCCGCCCACTGTCCTCAGTTCCTCTGCACCTCCCTTCCCTCTCCTCTCCTTTTCTTGGACCCCCTATCTCCCTCGCTTAATGGCTACTAACACTTTATCTTCTGTGTCTTTCTTTATCTGTCACGGTGACTCACTAACTCTCTCTCAGGTATTCCGTGGCTGTCCTCGCCATCTCCACCTGCCCTCGCCATCCTGAGGTCAGGCTGGAATTCATGCAGCGATCTCTGGAAGATGACGTAAATGCACGAGGAAAAAAAAAAGACACATAAAAATGCACGTACACATGTGCACAAACACACACACACACACACACACACACACACACACACACACACACACAAGAACCATAAGAAATAAATCAGCAGAAGTGCCTGCAGATGTGCCCTTCATTGCCATCTGCTGTGAAAAGCGTAAAAGCAGTTCACAAAACACCATCTTACATTCAGTGGCCTCTCCACTCACAGCATGTAAACATCACAGCAAACATGAATGCTCCAGTTTTATGTAAATCATGCAAGATTAGTCGGCTGACATCTAAAATGCACATTTTATTTTGTCTTGGTGGCAGCAGAGTCGACATGTTTGTAATTAAGTGCAGAATGGTGAGAACTCATAGATGCGATTCAGCCATTAAACAGGCTTTTAGCATCAGGAGTCATCTGAGGCGATAAATTAATTTAACGCACGTAATCACTTCAGTTTAATACGTGTTTTACACATTTTCTTATGGCTTCAGTGCATTTGAACAGACTTTATGTTTCTAGATTAGGCTCATCATCACATCTTGTGTGGCTGTAAACTTCCAGGCTTCTTGTTTGTTCACATTATTCTTGATTTTTGAGTGAACGACGACCTCATAATGGAGAATTTGCCTCTCCTGCGGTGTGAGGCCCTGGAATAGAAATAAAGTGAGTCTCTCACGGCAGACAGCGAGAGGTCACAGCAAGGTTACACAGGGTGTCGCCTCAGCAACTATTGCAACTGTAAATCTACGAGGGGGAGACAGAGGAAGAAAAATGGTCAATTAGGGGGAAAAAAGAATATGAGCGAGATGAGAAAGAGCAGAAGGTCGAGGGAGAGAAATGACAATTTGTAGTCGTCATGGGTCCATAAAGTGGGAGGCGGTGAAGGATGAGAATAAAAGGACAGAAAATTGAAGAGGAAAACAGAGAGAGGGACAGATAACAACGTTAGAGATCAAATGAACCAAACATTAAAGAGTCAATCAATAAAGTAGTGATTTTATACTCATGTAATGAAGGAGGACAGAGGAGGAGCCTGGAGCGATTTCAGTCTTCCCGTGTTCCATGCCCCAGGGAATACTTTAACAATATTAGCTTATGGGAGACATGCACACTAATGCACACTCATGCACACTCATGCACACTCATGCACACTCATGCACACTCATGCACACTCGTGCACACTGAGAAAGGCAAATGTGAAAAACTGTTATCAGGCGTTGGAATCTTGAGGTGAAGTGGTACATTGCAACCAACCACAGACTTTATGTAAAGATGGATGACATGACAGCTCCCCAAAAGTAGAGCCAAAGTGTGTTGATCACCCCCTGGTGGCTGGCTGCAGTATAAAACCCACCTCCTCCATGTAAGTGGATGCAACATGGACCAAAGTGTCTGTTCAAGTGTTTATTTTTCCAGTAAGTTTGGTTTTACTTAGTTATTTGATGATCCAGAGGTTTGTCCATCCTGAGAAACGTGGTGGTGCAACACGTGGAAGAGGACCCGCTCCTGATCATACAACTACATCATACACAGTGGAGCATGAAAAATACATAGCTTTCACTTATTAACTTACTATTAGTGTGAGCATTATATTTTTATGAACTGTGGTGACTCACCTCTTCCGCAGCCAATAATCCACCCAGCAGCGTTCCACTGGGAGTCTCATGCTATGTTATGAAAGATAGGGGCTTTGTGGTTGTGTTGGTGTGTGTGTGTGTGTAGTCGCTTGTGTGCACTTGTCTGTCCGCTCATGTGAGTCATCGGCGGGAACACAGTGCACAAATGCGTTTTTTCCTGTAGGATGTCTTGATCAGGACATTAAGGCATTGGAGAAAAAGAATGAAAATGAAACGATAGGAAAAGAAGAAGGTGGATGGTGGTAACAAGGTGGTGGGATGGAGGGAGGACAGAGATGGAGGTAGAGAAGGGCGGAGGAGGTGGAGGGGATGCAGGGACGTCATGAAGGGAGCGAGGAAGCTGTGGAGAAAGAGCTGCAACACAAACAGCCTCATAAACAGAAGCACAGAATTCGTCCTGCATGGAGAGGCGTGTGTGGGGAATGTGATGCACTGATGCTCAGTTACATTATTGGATTTTAACGGCTGATGCGAATGCGAATATCTCCAGAATCAATAATATATGATATCATCATAAATCTCCTCAGGGTAACTTACTTCGGGTCAGATGGCAGCTGTTTATGATGTAGTGGTCCAGCATGTAATTTACTCCCATGTTCAGTTATAACCGGGTTTCCACATTTATTCTGCAGGAAAACCTTTATGAGTTGTTCTGTCTGTCTATGAAACATTGGAGATAAAGCAGTCACATGGTTCCAGAGTCATAAACACACCTCTGCTTAAAGATACTGTCCAGGCTCCAGTAACAGTATAAATACAACAAACACCCACTGTATTTGACTTGGTATTTAAGGGTTTAACGAAAAAGTTATGATAAATAACAACAAATAAAAAGAGAACAGCAATAAATTGGAATATATATAGAAATTGAATGAAGAAAATAAATGTTTTAATATAAAATGTAAACATAAATGCACATATTTAATAATTTTATAATAATAATAGTATTAATAATAATACAAGATACAATTTGTTATGGATACATTTGTTACGTGTGTTTGTTTGTTTATTGTTTTCACTGTGTTTTGCTTTATTTAACTGTTTTGGTATCGTACATGTTGTTGTTGTATGTGATATATTAATGTTGTCGTTCAGTATCTGTGAAGTGTGTCAATGTTTAGTCCCCTTCCTATAAAAAATACTATCAATAGAATAAAATAAATGCAGACACTGATTTGTAGGTCAACCGTTAAATCAGTGAGGCTCTAATTTACAGCCCCGTTAAATCAGTATGACTCCGTCTGACTGCATGATGTGTGTAACCCATACACAAACTGTAATTGGTTTCATTATGTGTGTGTAACTGTTTTAGGCAAAGCCCAGACGGCTGTGTCAGCCATGTGCTGCAGCTGATGTGGAGTGAATGACTCTCCACTGGCATCAACAAACTTGTTTACACAAGAATAGAGAATCCGCAGGGTCATCTACAGAACAGTAGATGCAGACTGTGGGATCAGCAGTCTCACTCCCTTTATCCATTTTTATTTGTCTGCACTTCACCGAGCTGGAACACTGAATACATATCGAGGCAGACAGGAAATGAAGGCTCGACGCGGAACAAAGAGCAAGGAGCAAACCAGGGACATGCTGGTGGTGTGGTTTGCAGCTCAGGCTACTATTCACTATTTACAGTCAACCAGCTGTTGATGGTGGAGTAAAGACAAGGTCATTGGCACTGAAACGATCCCAAGACGCTAATTGGGAGAACGCAAATGTCCGAGTCAGTTGCTCCAGACAGTCTTTGGAGTTTTTATTTCATAGCGAGCGAGTGATGCCTCTTCTAACGTGCGATGGATGCAAACTTGAAAAGGCAAAATGAATACAGATATCTCGAGATGAAAAAGAGGAGCTGTACGTGTTGAAGAAGCAGAAGAAGATGCAAACAGATTTGAGAGCTTTTGGGAATAAGAACCAACGCTGCTGTCGATGTGCTGTCAACAAAAACAGTGGACTTTATGTCCCGCCTTCCTTCACCTCAACACCCTGGAGATTTAGCAAATTATAGACGTTGCATTCTTCGTGTGTGAAATGCAAAGACTGGATAATGTAACAGAACCGCCACAAGACCTCAGCATATGTTCAAGCCCCCATTGTCGTGACTCCGCTCTTAAAGGCAAACAGGCGATTTTCTGCCTTTGTGCTCTGGCACAGAGGAAAAGAAATAACATTGAAAACAGCATTGCAAAATAAAGAGCTGTTATGTAACCAAGTGCACAAAGATGATTAGAAAGAATGGTGCAGGGAGTCAAAGAGAAGGAATGTGTGGTGAGATTCTCAGAGAAGATATTATTACAACAATAACCCTTTTGATCATATATACAATATGTGGTGCCAGTAAACTCCCCATCTGGCCACAGTCACAACTCTCACAGATGCTGTCGTGTCACTGACAATTCATGGCTCCTGCTTTTTCAGGATATTGATTTATTTTTCTCCTGGTGTCACAGGTCAACACATTTACAGCCACAGTCTGGTGGGATGTTTGTTTCTAAGTGTGCTGGTGGTATTGTGCACAGGTCAACTGAGCTACACCAGCGATTTGAGTAATGACCGAATGCACTTTAGTTTGACCCTCAGCATTGATCCATGAAGTCTAACACCTCCAGAAATCAGTTTCACACTTGGCATTTGAATCGTTAAGGGCTCAAGGAAGTGCAGTGTTCAATTTGGTGCATTTCGGACGTGTGATATGTTCAATAATAATAAACTCTGAATAAACAGGGAAACAGTGCTTTGCAGTGGAGGAGGGGCAGCGTGCCTTCACAGGAAGTCTGGGGAACATCTGCATCTTCTTCTTCTTCTGCATCCTCAGCAAGTGGCGACCCATGGGCCAAAACTGTCCCACCAGCAATAATATCTGTCCCACAATTTTATTATAAACATTCCACCACATCGGACTGTTGCATGTTCCAACATGGCAACAACATTGAATCGCTTTCTCTTGAGCAATTTGTTTTGGTTAATAAAAGCACAGCATTCATTTTGTTGCTACAACGATTTGAAAAATTTTAAGTGAGCAGAGCTCTTATTTTGAAAAGTTGTCAATTTTGAAGATCGTGCCGACCGCTTAAAAGACCCTTGAAATAGCCGTTGAAAAAACAACACCAGTTAAATAAACCATTCAAACTTAGCTACACACATGAACAGTAATAAAGTAAATTTCCTTAAAGAAAAACAAACCTGGTTCGTGGGACGTTAGTTAGTCTAACACTAGAGGAGAAGATTTGACTCGTCTTTTTTCCTCCATACATGAAACAAACATCACCTTGAATCTTCTCTCCCTGTGATTTACTCTCTTCCCTCTTTGTTCTGAATACTGATGTTAACACACGGATCCTTGAGTGAAGCCTCAGAAATTGCTTCGGCCGTGTTCTCTGATCTGCGACTTCACTTCTATGGGAAATGGCTCCTTTGTCCCTGACCTTTGTGGATCCGACAGCTTCGGCTGGATTAAGTCGGATCGAGGCTGACATCTGCGAGAGTCTCATAACGGGAGAGAGGAGTGAGTTAATGTGGGAGGGGCCGGCTTCTAATGGAATGGAAGTGAGCCCCCCCCCCTCCCCCTCTCAGGCAGTCAGTCCATCAGTCAACTCTTCTGGCCTATTGATTTTCTCTTTCTTGCTCCTCCTTTATCCATGACGAAGACCTTCAGCGAGTTCGTCTTTATGCAGTAACTTTATACATGAAAACACAAGGATCCACCAGCTGTTCCAACGATTTATTAGAAAGGAATCGATATGTGGCTGGACGGCTCAAATCTATTTCAAATCACGGCAGTAAACAGAAGAGTAAATCAAAAGGACAAATTAAGAGTCCTATTATTCTGCCAACTTCAACATCAAGATTAACATCAGTAGCGTTGCCATTATGAGCTCTGTGATTTATTCCCTGTGCTGAAACACATGCATATCTTAGGACAGCAGGGAACAAGGCGTAATAAGAACTCAATGAATCGTGAAACAAGTAAATGGTCGTACAAATGGAAAGAGGACAGAACGGAACTCATGCCTCATCCAAGACCAAACACTCCTCAGCATGATTGTCTCGTTCTTACAAAAGAAGAATTAAATGACAACTTCAATTATCTATTTGTCATTAACATAGTTTTAAACAGGGGATGTGAAAACTAATACAATATTTATTTTACTGTGCTCACTATGCACTTTTTTGGTCTCCATACCATCGGTCTTTTATGGGAAAAAACAAGTCTGATGGGACACGCTCATGTGTTCCCTCCTTACTATATTATTCATCATCATTTTGCATATAAACTTAATTATAATATATATATATATATATATATATATGCTCTGTATGATGTTGGATTTATTGATACATGTGTGGACAGATGTGAAAACTTCATCATAATAGTGTGATGAAGAGGAGTGGTGGTCCGTAGGTCAGCGGGTTTGTACCGTATGATATCATGAATTTAATTACGCACTAGCCTGGAAACCATTTTGAGAGGATATACGGGTCATTAGTTCAATGATAGAAACTAGAAAGCGATTCCTAATTTATCTATATTCACGGTTCATATTCTTATAATATCACCATATTTGTCATTCTTATTTATAAGACTTGGACTTAAAAGGCATCACTTTCAGTCCAGCATCAAAACGTTTGATGTTTTTTTAAATTCTCCTCCAGTTTGTGAATATGAAAGCGAGAGAAAAGGAAGAAAATAACTCAAAGTAATATAAAAAGAAAACCCTGTCTGATAGATTGACCTATCTCACATAAAAGGCCTCTAACATTAGCAGAGGGCTGTGTGTATGTGTGTGTGTGTGTGTGTGTGTGTGTGTGTGTGTGTGTGTGTGTGTTTGTGTGTGTGTGTGTGTGTGTGTGTGTCTAAATGTGAATTTTATCTCCTGCAAATGTCTCCTGTTAAATGTTATGAAGGTTTCTTTTTTTTTGGGGGGGGGGGGTTACATTTCCTTCCGTTTCCATTATTCTCTCTGATTATACGCACGAGCGACCTGATCCAGTGAAAGGTTCAGCTCGTCTTTGGGCCCCAGAACCTCAGATAGTAAAAACTCAGGTCAATGTTTAAAGGCCGGTGGTGAAAGTGTGATAGATGAGAACTGATACGTGTAATATGTGTTCTGTTTATCTGTTTTAAGTCTTTACAGATGAGTGGAATAATATTTAATACACAAGACATCAGTTTAGTACAACCAGTTTAAACACTGTTGAGTCACGTTGTGTGTCTGCGCAATGACACGTGTGAATGCTGGAAGTGAACAAAGTGCATTGACTATACACTCACAACTGAACACATTAAATGATAAGGATTTACCTCTAATCTTATCTGTTTATCCTTTGAGGGTCACAGGGGAAGCTGGAACCAATCCCAGCTGATATTGAGCTGTCTTTACAACTACATTTATAAAGACAGCTAAAGTGCGTATCTCCGCTGAGGTTTTAAAAGTTTTTAAAAATGGACTTTTATTGAGATCTACACCAAATTGCACAAATCAAGATCTATGAATTATTCTCTGAGAATCAAATGAAAATGTTAAAGACGGTGGAAGTTTAAAGTTCTTTCTTGGGTCATGTCCAACCTCGCCTCTAAATTTCATGGAAATCAATTCTGTATCAAACAAACACAGGCGCAAACACAAACTCTTGCCGAAGGGAATAAGCTCCATCTTGATAAAATCCTTTACGACAATAAATATAATGTAAAACACATTCACGGTATTCACTAATTGATGCGTTGAAAAGTTAATAATGTTATACCAAATTTACATAGCTCTAATTTCCTGTACCTGCAATTGTGTGGCTTTATATCAGCAGTATCATTGGCAGACTACAGGGTCATATAGCGTCATGAATAGAATCTGTGGTGTCACAGGTAGTTGCTCCAGTGAAATACACAAAACACATTGTGCTAAAGAAATAAACATTGTATAGAATGTGTGAATAACCAGGGACAAGAGCAAATCTGTCCTGAGCCAAACAGGAAGTGTGATTTAAAATTTTCCTTCAAACAAAGAAAAACAAAGAGAAAGGAAAAGGTCGTATTTTCCCTTTTCTCCTGTTCAACCACAGTCTGAACACTTCACCCTCAACGCCTGCAGAGAATGACGACAGTGTATAAATGTGTTTACTTCCTGAGTTCCTCTCCGACGAGCCGCGGCGGTTTGTTGAATTGTTTTATCCGTACGTGGTTTAATTTGCGGATTCGTCTTTATTTTTGTCAGGCTGATGACATTAGCGGCAAAAACAACAACAGGTCCTTGTCTCAGCAGCAGGAACAAACAGTCAGGGCTATAAATGGCGTCGCTCGCTCCACAGCGGCAGCGGTTCTCGGACTATCTCCGCCGTGACCTGAACAGAAGCTGATGGAGGTCATTTTTACCCGATCAATCAATAATCAAATGTGAAGCAACTAATGAAAAAAGGTCTAAGCTGAAGGCCTTTCCTGGTAACATGCTCCTCTGAGATGGATTTGCTGATGGAATACCTTTTGGGATTTGGACCTGTATAGGTCAGCAGGGCTGGATTAAACTTTTATGGGACCCCGGGGCACAAATTAGCTGTAAGCCCCCCCCCCCCCCGTCACCTTCCAAGTGCCCATTAAGACAGTGAGAGTGCACACAGCAGCACAGCAAGCAGCAGGAACCACCACACCCCAGAGGTGCTATCGTCACTATTTCTATATCAAAGGTTACAGTTTGTAAATTGTTTCTGGAACAATCTTTTTTTTTAATCTTATTTGTTGAAATTCCTGATCGATAAATAAAGTTGTCCGAAAAGAAAAAGGATCGTAAAACAAGTCGATTTTGAGTAATAATAAAAACAGCCTCGTTGGAAAAGGTGACCCGACTCTGCAGCTGCTTTTGGGTCTGATGAGGGTTTTTACTTTCACCTCAGAAGTTAGTGCAGGACTTTAACTCTACAATAGGAGAGTGAGTATCGGTTTTAAATTCATCAAGTGGACACAAACACACGCTCCAAATAAATGAGCCAATGTTGCTCTGTGTTGATTAATGTGTAAACCCAAACACTGTTTTTAACGTATACACCCGCTCTGCTGCTCCTATAGTTATATCAAAGATCTTCTGGTTCCATGTCCTCTGTTCGTCCCTGAAAGAACTAGAGAGGTTTCTGTGGTTCTGCCCCTAAACTTTAGAAACATTCAGATCAGCTCCTCCCCCTCCATCGATCATTTTAATCTCATTTAAACAGTTTCCTGTTTAATCTTGGTTTTAATTCCGCTCCAGTCTGTCTAATGATTCTGTTAATGCCGATCACTATTTTACTTTATCCAAGTCTTTTTATCTCCTATGCCCTTTACTGAATCTGCCCTTTTTTAACTTATCTTCGATAACTTTTACTGTATAAATCTTTTCAACTTATTATCTATTATCTTTTAACTAATGTGATTTTTTTGTATTTTACAGTATTTGACCTTTTAACTTATATCTTATATATCTTACATCTTCTTTACTCAGTTTTTCTTTTCCACTAATTTTATTTCCATCACTGAAGGCTACATCTACATGGCCTTGTGTCAGACGTCCCAGAGGTCCCAGAGGTCAGCGGCTGCCATGAGTCTTGAGCTGATCTCTGAGCACACAGCTACGATGAGGAGCGGGTCTGGACAAAGAGTCGAGGGAAGCACAAAAAATGTATTTCCAATTGATGGAGACAGTTTCTATTATAGAAGAGTTCAGAGTATATTACACGGGGTCACCTGTTCCATCAGCCCCTGCATCTGCTCCAGAGCCCGCAGAGTCGACTCTTTTCCCTCCGAGATCCCAAGGTCCCAAAGGAAACAAAGGGTCTGAGCCCACCACATCATCTTTCCCAGAGTGCAACGTTCCGGGGGTTTGTTCGAGACTGACCCCATGAACTCTAAACCCACTCAATCACTTCAATAATCATTCTGTACAGGGCAGAAACAAATTACTGAACTTTGAACCCCCAACTTACTCTTATAGAAGAGGAAAGAACAAGCTCGTATTGTCTTTTGTTTTCTGAGATGTTTTTGGAGCTATTTCAATTATTGTGTCTCTGTCCTCTCAAGCGTTGCATTAAAAAATTAAGTGATGAAATAAGTGGGTAACAATTCTGTAGTACTTATATAGTACTTATATTTTCTTTACATATGTATGTTCATGACCCACTGAGCAATAATCCAGATGTTTGGAAGTAACTCAGAGATGATTTACACTTTATCATTTACCTACAAGGTACCTATTCTTACCTATTCTATTATCCCAGTAATGCACGTGTAGTTGTGTTACATTGTACAACACAATGAGAAGGGTACTTCACATTTTGGAAGAATGGACTGGAGGCGCTGACAGCAAAACCTTTCAAGTCGCTAAAAGCCACTTTACAGATTTAGAAAGCGTGAATAAAAATAAGGCAAACCAAGGACATTTCAAAATAATAGTGGAAATGCCCATGATCCAAAAGCCTTTGTGAACAGACGTGTTTTAAAGAGTTTTTTAAAAGCCTCCAGGGACGGGGGAATACAGATCTCTATCTGTATTCCCCCTGGGAGAGAGTTCCAGGGCTGCAACACTGATGAAAACCACCTCACTGTGGGTTCTCAGGCCGGAACGTGTGGTTCTGGGATGGAGCGTAGAGGTGGAGGAGGTCAGCTGGTACTTGGGGGGGAGGGGCATGAAGGGATTAATAGGTGAGGGGGTGGATTCTGGACGTGAGAACCCCGGCAGCTGAGTTCTAGATACACTGGAGGTTGTTCAGGGGCCTCATTTATAAAACAGTGTATCAGCGAATCATATTAGTAAGTGTACACATTCTCTAAGTCAAGGTTAACTTTTTAGATTCAAACCATGGACAGGACCCCGTTGCAGTGGTCCAGGTGGGGGGGTGACGAAGGAGTGGATGAGGTCCACGGAGTCGGAGAGTGAGGAGTCGGGCGTGTTTTTGATGTGGTGGAGGACGGATATTTATTTAGATTTTGTGTGAAACTGAAAGGAGAAGGTCAAATATACAAAACCTGGTTAGAATTTAAATGAGGTTGAGAATTAAATATAGATTAAGGCCTAAAGAACGGTATAACTCACCCTTTAATCCAAACAGGTACATGATGTATGAAGTCAGGTTCTTTAGAAAAACCCTGTGACAAATCGGATTTCCTGGGTACAGCTGCAGGCAGAAGCTACATTATTATGCTGACACAGTTGTATTTACAGTAAGTGGTCACAGCAGAAATGTTCCAGTCGAGAGGTTCTGTTTAATTTGGATGGACACGGACAGAAAAGTCATTTCAGCAGGAGCCTGAAACACAGAGGACTCCGCAGACTCCATTATCTTCAGTGCTGCTTGGCCTCTGTGGCACAAACATCGATTCAATCCAGCGTTTTCAGGACAGTAGCAATAAAAACAATCACAAAATTGGCAACGCAAGGAGTTGAAGTCAGTTTTGTACGAATCTCACTATGACTGAGATTGTTGTAACACCTAGAAATTTAAAGGTTCATGTCTTTGTGAAACTGCTTTCAGGTCCAAATGATATTGATTGAGTTTATAACCATCAGTTTATTGGCGATTTGGCGATTACTCAAATTATTTATCATACATTTGTTTGTTAGTCACGTTTAAAAATGTTTTTTGAATAAATAATGTTTAAACTCTGACTGAACTCTGGATCCACATTTAACCTCAGTATTTTTCCGACATGAATTCCATTTCTAAATAAAGTCTGAAAATGACAAGGTTACATCTGCAAAAAAAGCTTTAGAGGATTAGGATTTGGAATAAAAACCAATTCAGTCCAAACAAATCTCTTTAAAACATTCTGTTCAAACCGGTGATTGTCAATATTAGTTCATTTTACCATGAGATTTGTTCTGCTTGTTGCTAAATGTTTGTGCCAAGCTTCTTTCTCACACTATTTATTGTTTACTGCCTCATTTCAAAGGCTGCTAAATATTATAATACAGGATTACAAGAAATCATAATTTGTGCTATATCAACATATGAAATGATGAAATGCAGACGCTCACTGAGGTGTGAAATTACCTCAATGTAATTAACTAAAAATGCAAAGAAGGCTCGATTATTATCACCTCAGAAACTGTCATTTTATTCTTTATGTGAGTCTTCAAAGAGGTTTCTAAGAATTAAATGTGGCTGGAAAACTTGTTGCTGGTCTTTCTCTGGTACATCTCTCTCTATCGATCATTTGCTGACACCTTCGTTAAGTTTAAAGCAAAGTTTTCTTGAATGAAATATTCAATTAAAACTTGGCGTCAGCAAATTCACGAGTTTCAGTATTTTCTCGGTTCAGTGATATTTCACTCACAGTATTTATAAGGAAATAATTATTCCTACTGTTTTTCAATGTAATGTTCCTTCATTGTGTCAATAGAGAAGTGAAGATGTGTTTAAATTACTGTCATGGTTAAAGAATTTAAAATCCACACTAACAGAGGTGACATTTGGTCAAATGTGTTGATTCTCAGAGTGAGATGAGGTGACTGATGCTTCTCTCACGTTGCCACGTTAATTATGAGACTGGATCCAGGGGATGATTTGTTTACCTGAGCATGAAGCATACCTCACTAATTACCATTTTAATAGTTTGCTCTTATCTGTGCACAAACATCCGTCTACGATCTATAGCGCTCGTCCATTTCAAGGGTCACGGCGGGCTGGAGCCAATCCCCGCAGACACAGGGCGAGAAGCGGGGTACAAGCCCGTCTCCAGGGTCATCACAGAAATTACAATTCATGCTGGTATTCACACGAACAGACGATTTAGTGTTTAGAGTTTGAATGTGCTCCCTTTGTCGATGTGGGTTTTTTCAAGATGTCATAACGTAGAGGAAAATAAAGTCATCTACAAAATAAATCTCAACTGGTCAAACGAACAGCAGTGAGACGCCTCTCTGAATTTAAATGAGCAGACGCTGTTGCCTGTGAATTCCACTTCTCGTTTGTTGTTTGCTGTTTGTTGAAGTTGTGTTTATTTCTTCCTTCAAAGGGGAACTTTGTCACAACTCTCCCTCTCCTCGTCAGTGGGCGGAGGAGCAGCGGGGGGGATCCTCTTCTCCGATAAGTGTTTGTGATTCAAGGCCTGTTGTGGGAGGTCACTACATCACTTAATCACATCCTTCTTCTTTAAATGCATGATGTGTGAGATTTGGGCTTCCGGAAAAAAAAATCCCTTTAAAGAGCTCGTACCGGGAAAAATAAAGCACAGAAACGCCCCCTACATCCTGTTTATCTGCACATATTGAGCTTCTTTTTTTTTTATTGTTGAGGATCTTTTCATGTCGTCAAATATCCTTCACACCAAGGATGTGATGACAAATACCGTTCGTACGCACAAGTACAAGGAGCAGAATACACGGGGGAATAATTAAGAGCAGTTCATCATCTGCAGATTCTTGAAAGAGATTTGTAATAATAAAAGCAAGGTCACAAGAATGAAAAAAAAGCGAGGGCTGCAATTAGCAGGACAAAGGACGTAAAAAGAGTTTAGTCAGGGGCACTGAGATCATGCAGGGACGACAGAGTCTGAATCTACCACAGACGGCGGCGTTCTCCTCTGAATACACAGCGGCTAAAGCCACGTCCACATAAGTGCTGATGAACCAGCCAAACAAACAACCTGGCTACCTGCGACAACACACATCTGTTGTATACGCTGGACGGAGCTGGCAGCTGTCCTCTGCATGTCCTAGAAGACAGACATTAAAGTGGAGTTCTCACAAACAGCACCACGCAGCCAACAAAACCCACAGTGCACAGCAGGAGGGCTGCACAGTTGAACCAGTCGTCATGTTCACAGCAACACAACCTGCGCCACACTTCACTGTACATATTTCATTAGAGGTTAACTTGTGGTTTGCAGCATCTGCTTTGGTGCTGCGTCTTCTGTGAGACGCCTTTGTCAGGATGACGCAGCAAATTATTATATATTTTTACATGCATTTAAACATTTTAAATTAATAAAGTCAGGCATATGTTGGGGAGCAATATTTATCAGTGTGCGAAATTAACTTTTTCCTCTGAGTTTGAGTCGCTAAAACAGACATTTTTTGGTTTTTCAAAAATGCAGCTTTCATGTGTAAAATGGAGCGTTTGGGAAATGATGACATCACTGCATACTTGTCGGTTGTTGCTTTGTGTAATGAGCGGGCAGCAAAGACAACAACAATGGTGGGAAATATCCGCTCAAAAACATATCCACAGTCTTGTCTACGAGCCCTAAGGCGACCGTTGGGTGAATAATGCCACAAAGTAGCAGTAAAGTAAAGTCTTTTGTCCTCTTAGTTTCAAACTGGACTCCCTTTGTTTGTATTTTATTATTTCATTCTCATCCTTAGTAAGACAGGCACACCTGCACAGACTTGTGAGTTTGCTATTTCTGGTTTCCTCGGGGAGAAGCGGTGGAAGACTGCAGGGCAGAGGCAGAGCCAGGCAGCTGTCATGGGTTTTAAGAATAGCAGCGTGTTGTTGGGATGAGTAACTCTCTGCTCAGGTCACTGCTGCGGCCGAATCAAAGGGCCGGCGACTCTGAACTCTTTTTCAGCATCTCCACATCATTCTACCAAGCTGAGCTAAGGAATTCAGAGTCCTTTGTGGAAGGCGCTGCCAGCTTCCTCGCACTCCTGGCCTCCAGCATCAGGGGAAGTCTTGTCAGACTGATCTCCTTCTGCCAGACATTGACAATGATGGCAGCCAGTGAAGGATGTCATTAGACTGGGGGCTCAAGTTGTTGGTATTTTTCACCTCTTATCATTCACAAGAGAAGACAAGGAGGCGGAGGAATGTCTATTGTAGGTGAGGGAGGAGGATACTCATCAGAGGACATTCCCTCTTTGCATCGTGTTCCTGCATTTCCACAACAACGTGGCTCTCCTACCAAGTGGAGCAGTGATTTAACTGAACACACATTTTACTCGTGCCACAGATCTGTCTCCCATCTCAGCTTCACTGATTGTAACAACCCACATTATGTGAGTAAATGAACATAAACACAGTGTGTGTGTGTGTGTGTGTGTGCGTGCGTGCGTGCGTGGGTGCGTGCATGTGTGTGTGTGTGTGTTCTGTCTTTGTTCTAAAGAAGAACTGATGATGTAATCTCCATGGCAGCGCATCACTGACTCACAACAAGAGCTGCAGCCTGACGTCTCTGATAGAACAGAGATTTGTGGGGGATCTTTCAGCTCTGAAACCGTGTCACCTCAACATTCTCCAAACTGAACATCGTTCAGCAGCAGAGTTTAATGACATCCAACCACAAGGCATTTACATGTTTGATTGAATTCCTACCATCCAGACCTCTGGTTCTTTTCAACAATTGTTATTAAATTGTAACATTCCATCATTAAAATGACATAATGTTATTCATTTTGTTTAAAGTATTAAATAAGTTATAAAATGTTTCCAACAATATTCAAAGGTGACTTAATATTTGTGAAAACAACATCTCCCATGATCCCACGCTGCATCACGACGCCATCAAACTAGGTCTTTTGTTATTGTTTTATTTGAGGCCCCTACTGGCCAAAGTTACATATTGTACGTTTAAGACCTGATCTAGAAACATCTGGTACAATTTACAGGAAATAAATGACAAATTTAAACCACTGTTACATCCTCTAATCAAATCTTGAGTGATTTTACAATAAAGTCAATTACATAAAGAGGAAAGCGCTGAAGAACAGAAAACAGTCTATTTCTGGAAGCTCCTCAGTTTCCATTACTGTATTATAGGGATCGGCTGCACCTCCATCACCGTGACAACCGCACCAGGTCGTCTCCGGCGCCCGGCGCCAGGACAAAGAAGTTTGCAGTTTCACCTTTACTGGATTTGGATGTTAGTTATTGGAAATCAGCAGTGGAGGTGAAACACAGAGTCTCTGTCGTCTGGGGAGCGCCGCCCTTCACTTCAGGCTGCACTGAGTCCATCAACAAGAAAGTGCCAGGAAAAAAGAAAAGTGTCGATTTTTATCCTTCTCGGTATCCGGTGGGTTGTCAGACACACACACACACACACACACACACACACACACACACACACACACACACACACACACACACACACACACGCACACAAAAATGCAGTTTCCATCATCCTTGTTGCATTTGGGGAAATAAGAAAGGCTTATCTGCTACTCTCAGGAAAACACTCTCAGTGCCCTGCCACAAAAACATTTTCAGGTTCATTTCTGACTAAGTGTGTGTGTGTGTCTGTGTGTTTGCATCGGTCTGATTGTGCTGATGCATGCATTGGCAGGCTTTGCTTTGCTGACCACGTCCTCAAGTTAGCCCACTCAGGGTATCGTGTAGGAGAGAGAGCAACAAGAAGAAAAGCTTGAGGGGGTTTAATGTTATAGCTTGATGCACAGCTCTGTTCTGAATGGAGGGAATGAAGACCTGACAGTGTGCGAACGAGAAGTGAAGAGAGAGATTAGAAATAGATTATGTGATGCTGCAGATTTGTGTAACACCTGCAGTAAAAAAAATGAAAAATGATGTTAATAATTAAATTGAAAAAGGTGAAGACACGTTTTGATGGACAAACAACTGTGTGTGCCTGTGAGTGTGCGTGTGAGTGTGCATGTGCGTGCAGCAGTTAATACATCTCTGAGGGCCAATTCACATAACCTGTAAATTATTGAATTAAATGAGATTCAGTTATATTTTATTTGTACAGCGTACACACACACACACACACACACACACACACACGACTTTGACTCAAGACACTTTACCTTACAAACTGCTGCAAGTAGAGATTTTAAAGCCTCAGAGTGTAATAGGTTTTCCCTGCAGTCTAATGAAATGTGTCTGCACTTACAGGCTCCTTTCTCAGTAGTCTTACTCAGGTAATCAGAGATGCTGCAGATAATAAAAGGTACAAACTCAGGTGACCCAACATCACCAGGATCAGCAGTGTGAAGATTTGAAAAGCGACACTGTTCCTTAAACTCTACGTATCCTCTTGCTGGCATCATCACCTCTTTGAAAAAGGCTTGTCAATGAAGCGCAAAGCAAAATTGAGACACAGCTGCAGACTGCATATGAAGATGGACGACATGGCAGCGCTATTATGATCCAATGCGGTGACACAACACACTTTCAAAAATCTCCCCATTGTGTTTTGGACATTTAAAAGAATTGAAGCGGGTTGCGGCGCCCTGCCAGCTCACTTGGTAGCGTGGGCGTCCCACACACACACAAGAGGCTTGAGCCCTCCTGCAGCGGCCACCGGTCGTTCTGTCCATTTCACACTCACTGTCCTATCAATAAAGGTGAAGTATTTCTGTGCTAAATTGTGGTTAATGACACACTGTCATGTCCTCAGATTCTATATGTCCATGTGCCTGTTGTTTAATTAATATACAAAGCTCTACAGTTAAATGCTCTGTTAGAGTCCATGTACAAAAATGCTTTGAGGCAACAGCCAGCAAACTTAAAGCAGCTCACTTTCCTCACGTTGAGCAAAGAAAAAGCTGGAGAGGCGTCCCTCTCAGCCCCGAGGCCAGATGATCCATTAAATGTTTAGATGGGACAATAAAGTTAATTTAGCTGGCACATACGTCCAGGACATCTGGTAGTGGCTCCCTAATGGTTTTCCCATCACCCCCGTTTCCTCAGGGATTCAAAGTAAAGCAGCTGAAGTAGAATCACACAGGTCGGGCTGCAGAAATAACAGATGAGGTTGTTTTATTCGACGTGTTCCTGGATGTCTGATGGCATTTTAACAACGCCAGCAGCAGAGCCCTGAGGAGGAGAACTGGTAAATGGACTTTATATGGCTGCTCACCTAGATTTAACGGCCACACAAAGCTTTTACACCGCAACTCACTTTTCTATCACACATCATTCCCCCTCGGACAGAGCAGCTGTCGGGGGGGCTCACTGTCTTGCCCAAGGACACACATCAAGTGTCAACCCGCCCTGACGTCACCCATTGGTTTGTGATCTGCCATTTTGAAGCAAAGAGTTGGACATTTTGTCCGGTGCCATCTTGTTTTTTTTTAAACCAGAAGTTACCAAATATGGATGAGTGGGGGTGGAGTCTGACTGAGAGCGCAAGCACATTGCCCGCCCACCTACACCTGCAACCAATACACCCATTGGACAGTACTGGCTGTCAATCACACGGTATCCAGGCTCTAATTCGTACCGCGCTTCATCGACTGTTTGACTATGAATAGAACATAATTTACAAAATGATCATCAGGCTCATTTGAAGACAACTTGAAACTGAAACTGACTTGCCCGTGGAGTCGCCCCCTGCTGGTCATATGATAGAATACAGGTTTCAGGCACTTCCTCGTTGGCTTCACTTTTTCGGAACCAGAGTCTACATCCATTTTTAAATATACAGTCTACGGTACAGACCAATATATATACGGACAACTGTTGGATGGATTGCCATGAAATCTGTTTGTCCAGGATGAATTGAAATGACTTTGGTTGCCATTGGAGTTTTAGGTAAAACTATTCGTTGACTTGCCGTGAAAGTTTCCCAGTGTCTTGGTTTATTTGACCTCCTGCGTCCTCATCTCGTCCCGTTTACCAGAGCTGAACTGTCTGCTGACCGTGTGGTGCCATCCACTACCTCCACAGTCTAACTTAATTTCCATTTCAATCTGTCAAGTGCATTCAGTTTACGATGATCGCAGCTCTTTAGCTCCGAAGCTTTTTCAATTTGGCGAATTATGTGTGTGCACAGAGGGACACGTCAACGAGGGCGTTTTTTCTGCACTACAGCTGGCACCACAGCTGGAGTACACGCAAAATCTAATCATGTAATTGATGGACTTGTCAAATCAAACAACAATAACAACACCCGAGAGTTTGTTGTTTGACAAAGAAAATAAAGAAGTAAAATTGAAGGAGCAGCAGGAAAATGACGATAACGGATGGTGGATAAGTCACAAACAAAATTAACATCACTATGATGACAAATTCAAAATTCTGAGAGCTGGCTGCTCTTCCGACATTTAGCCACAGCTGACAGAACGCTTTTCAGATTTTAATTGTTTACACTCCTATAATTAAAACCCATTTTCAGTAATGTTAAAAGTGATGATGATAAAACACATGGTTAAACACATCTCTGACTCACACACGTAGCACACACATTCAGACAACAGGGATTTGGCCAAGATGGAACTTGAGAAAATATTTATACTTGTATTAGTAGAGGGAATTTCCTTAAATTTTGAACCAATGTCAACTTAGACTCACACATAAACTGAAGCTAATTTGGAGGTCAAAGGTAAAATGTTAAGGTTAAAAACACTTAGACTCAAATATGAACTGGTTACATTGTGGTGGTGGAGGTTGAAAGTTCCAAGTTCTTGTGAACGTGATATTTTTTATCAGGCAGTCACATTGAGATCAAGATCTCTTTTCCAACAGAGGCCTGATATGTATATGATCCTGATCCTGAACACACATAGGGAATTTAATTTAATTAGGCACAAACATTCACGTTATCTTCAGAACGCCTTGAGCGAATCCTTTCGAACTGTCAACTTAGACTAATAGATCAACTGATTAGATCGTTGTGGTCAAATGTCAAGGTCACGGTGGCCACTTGGACATGATATCTCAAGTCTTCCACTTTTGACCATTTGTCACTTGGACTCAGAGATTAGCTGATTCAGTGCTCAAAGGTCAGGGTGACCACATATAAATCTGGGGGGGAAGTTATGCAGACTGAAACAGCACTGGATGGTGGAGGGATACAACTGTGGGGGATGTTTCTAGTTTCCTAGTGTTGGCTGAGATCTGCTTGTTTGTTTTCAGATTTGTGAGGATAAACAGAAGCATTACTTTCTTCATACTTTCTCAGAAAGTCTAGCTGTCTTCAGCGTCTTCCTCCTCTGTAGCCCCTGATCCTGCAGGTGTTTCTGCCTCTTAGTGTCTCAGGATGTTCTCTTTCAAACCTGGTGCCTCTGCTGCTGTTGATCTGCTTTATCGGCTGGAATAAAATCAAATCGCCGCAGTATTTGCTTTGATGTAAGAGTGAGCGTGAAGAGGTTATTTATTTACACATAAAAAACACAAACCAACAGGGACAACAGAACCCAGGAAAGATTGATTTATTGGTCCGTACTGTATCTAATCGTCCTGAACAACTTCACACCCATTACTCTTGTGCCCTGAAAAACAATCCTAAAAAAGTAATGAGGGGAACAGTTACTCCTGCTTTTGGAAAAGACATATTTTTATATCTGAATATCATAAAAAAAAAAAGTGCACTCTCTGATTTTCTCATACCACCTCAAATATCAAAGTTTTAACACTTAATCCCAGATTAACTGGGATATATTTCAAATCGAATGAACTGAGTGGTGAGAGGGACCCTGCAGGCAACATCTCCTCCTTGAATCTCCAACGGATCTTTGTGGAGCTAAATGTAATTTGCCCTCGCTCATTTTTAATAAAGGAACAAAATAACCCCAAAACTCTAAAAAGAGAGAAAACGGTGAGTTTTGGTTGAGCTACAGCAAGCTCACCTGATGTTATCCAGGATTGTAGGAACATGAGATTAGAATGTATGAGGATACATTCGGTGCCTTGGACACTGCAAGGCGCCGAATAGCGGTTGAATTTGTTACACGGTGAAACATGTGAGACATTTATAAACGTGCCATAATTTAAACCTCAGATGGCTGCAAGCTGAGAGGCTGGTCCTGTGTGTTGATTTGAATTTTCCTCCTCAGGCCCGGGGGGAACAGGTTTGACTCACCCACCACAGCTGCAGGACTGGACCCTGCATCGCACACGTGACACAACGTCCTCCAGCAAAGCTCATCTGGCTGCAGCCATCTTGGAGGCAGTTCAAGGATAATTTGGGGTAGAAGGGTAAAAATAGCTAATTTAAAATGTTTCTTTGACATCCGACATCATGAATAAATAAACCAGAGTAGGTTATTTCTCTGCTTAGGCCCAACAGCCCATTCAATTCAATTAAGCCGCACAAAATTGCACACACTCACAGATGTAGTGATCGTCAAAATCCAAGATCATTAATTACTCCATTAAACTGGAACAAACAACCTGCCTCCTCCATCCAGTGCAGTTTCTGAGTTTGAAAGGATTTTCTTGTGGCCTTCTTCAGATAATGCATTCATGGGTTTTGTGAGGTCACTGTGACCTTTCACGTTTCCCTGTAGACCACCCAATTCTAATCAGTTCATCCTCGAGTTCAACTGAAAGTTTGTAGAAAATTTGAAAAAATTCCCATCAACAGTTCTTGAGATATCTTGTTCACAATGGGATGGACGGACAACCTGAAAACATAATGCCTCTGAACACTGGCACGATTCTTTATTCAGCCTCATCAATAGAAAAATGTGTTTCTATAGGAAAGGCGGAAAGTGGAGGAAAGAATGAAGATGAGAGAGAGAGAGAGAGAGAGAGAGAGAGAGCGGGGGGGGGGGATATATCGAGATGAGATGATGTGGAGGACGGATGTAAGTGAAGCAAAAAGAAATGACTGACGAAATGAAAGCAATCAGGAGCTGAAGTACCTCATCATGATTCCTTGGGATCTCTGAAAATTGTGGAATGAACTAGTGTGTGTGTCTGTGTGTGTGTGTGTGTGTCTGTGTGTGTGTGTGTGTGTGTCTGTGAACCCATTTCAAGCTGTTAGAAACCGTTCAATATACAAGCATTTTTCTATTGTATATGTGAAAATAGGACAAAATAAAATAAATAAAATAAAAATTTAAGTTAAGTCTCTGAACTCTCTTCATTTGGTGTTTGGACGTTGTTGTTGTCTCACTGGTCATGAATCTCATAGGTTGCATTAATATGTGGTGACTGTGAATGGCAGAAAATGTGATTCTCATCATCGTCATGCCCGTCAAACCCTTCAATGCCCTGTGGATGAAGATCTCCTCATCTGAGAGGAGGCTACTCTTTATGAAACCACTTTGAAATGTCCCATCCTTCCACCAAGTATTTTAGAAATCTGCACAGTAGTTTTTGTGTAATCCTGCCGACTAACAAAGAAACAAACAGACAAACATAACCTCTTTGGCAGAAGTAATACAACTTTTAGAGCTTTGATATGTACAGTATTGGTTCCTCCTTCTGAATTGTACTTCTGAAACATACAAGAAAGCAAGGACACAGTGAGACGACCAAACCAGCAGCACCAGTTCTTCTCAAATGTCCAAAAACAATATTTTGACATTAAAATCCTCAAGTGTGGGAATTATGAGTCTTGGAAGGAAAGTGTTGTTGGGAAGCCACAGAGGCCAGAGGTCACGGTGGCTCGAAGGGTCATGACGATGATTTCCATTCCTTTGTCAAATTATTATTATTTTAACAATGACATAAGGTCCCCAAACAAATAAGTGATTACAACTTAAACCACCATGTTTCCCTTAACTTGCAAGTGCATGATAATTGTTTGTGCAGCTGTACAGTCGTGTCAGCATTGATTATTACATCCACCCTGGAGGTTGTTCACGTCTGAAAAGGACTTATGTTGATAAAGGTATTAGCTACAGTCTTAGCTATAGTCTTGAGACTTCGTATGTACATTACAGCCGGTGAGAGAAGCTAGCAAGCGGTAATTGATTTATGGGCCACTCAAGGATCCTGACAGCGCCTTGTAGTGACAAAGTGAAAGTTACCACATCTCTGCTGAGAAGAAAATGACAAAACGGTTTCATAAAAAATCAATCAGCTAATCTCGCCACATGTTAAAATTAGCACGTCCTTCCTGCGGTGCAATCAGTGATCAGACTCACGGTTGGAGCGGTGTCCATTTCACAAGGCTGACGAGACAAAGTCTTTGAGTGACTCCCTCCTTTAACTCCTCTCTGCAGCTCATTTAGCGAAGGAATGAGAGCTACTCAAAGCTAAACTCAGATCCCATTAAGATTTGATCAAGCCTGGGGGAACGAGGGAAGATTGGACAAAGGATCTGTGCATGAACCTTTTATCTGTCTATTTCAATACACCTCTCACTTTCTACGTCCCTGTTAGATAAAGAGACGTTCACTTACAATCGATGCAAATCCTGGAACGTTCAGAACGCGGTTGCGGGCGACCACAGACAAACACGTTTTTTTTCAATTCTTTTTTAATGAAACACCAAGTGCACACGTTTTTATTTCACATGCTCTCCATTAAAACAAAACTGAGAAAGAGAGAGCGACAGAGAGAGGTAGATGGAGAGAAGGAGAGATGAAAGAGAGAGTCACAGCATAATGGAATTGTGATTTTCCAAGGTACGAAGAAAGCAAATCCAATATCATAAATAGGACAGTTTGAACCCAGTTCAATGCTGTGCTGTTACTTCTGCTGTGAGGACAACAGTGTGATTAGCAGGTCATGCTATATTCACCACCTCTGTGTCTTGGACACAACTGGAAGCAGCCTGAGGGTAGATTCGATCTTGTTGTCTGTGTGCATGCGTCTGTGTGCGTCTGTGTGCGTCTGTGATTCTGTGCATTTCAGCTCTTTAACCTTTTGGAGCTTTTTAAACGTCCTGTTTTAGTCCTTTACTCAACAAGGCATGAGCTGGTCAGGATCTCTGGTGAAAACAGATTCACTCTTGGTTTCCTCTGTGTCTAGTCAGTGTGATAATCGTGTGATGAAAATGGTAATTATCAGTTCACCAAAAATTGCAAACAATTTCCCCTCCAAACTTTTATGTCTTAATTAAAGAGATGCTTTTGATTAATTGTCTCTGATGTTTCTGCCGATCCATTTCAATTGAGGTAAACAGGAGTTTGTTTAATTTCACCTTCCCTCCATCCATTATCTATGCTGCTTATCCTCTGGGCCGGAGCCAATCCCAGCTGACGTCAGTCAAAGCCAGTCGGCAGCTTATCAGAGGGCTGACTCAAGCTGTCCGAGTCAATAGCTTCCAGGTAAAATGTCTGCTAAATGTGGAAGTGAGCCCATGTGAGAACACGGAAGGAAAATGTCCTGCGAGCGAGTGAGAGTGTTGATGATGTTTCTAACATGCGATGGATGGAAAAGTGAAATAACAAAGAAAAAGAATTCAAATATCTCAGTATAGAAAACAGTAAGATGCAGAGGAAGGTGATGAGGGCCGACGCCAGTGTCAATGTGCTATAAACAAAAACACGTGATTTAAGTATCAGAATTTATACATGTCCTACCTCCTACAAACTCTACCCAGACACCCCCCCACGGCTAAAAGTTTCCTGTTGTGAATGCATCTGACCTGGGTCATCTCCTGCTGCATTCGTCATATGTGAAAGGCAAACTCCAGAAAATGTCCAGACAAGATATTTTCAGATATTTTCTGGAGTTCTTGTCTGTTATAGCGAAGAATAACCACTTCACCACAGAGTCAGCCGTCCTGCAACTTTCTCAACTGAGGAAACTGTGGACAAGGGCTAAGTATTACCCAAACCGCTGATACGCTTGTAACAGATCTCTGATCTGTTTAATGGATTAAATAGTTGGAAAAACAGCAGAGTAGCAATATCAGGAGGAACGTAATAGTGTAGATAAAATCAACTATATACTTTATGTATACTTTATATCTAGTTTCTAGACATTTATCTCCCATTGAACGATCCAGCAATATGGTAAATGGCAGATTCCAATAAACAGGAGGATTAACATTTCCAATACCGTCAGCTTTAGAGATGTGATGTGTGGCAGCAGATGTTAAGCTTCAAGGACAAACACAATGTGTTATGGTGACTAATATTAAATGCAAAGGCGATTTCATTAAAAGGAAATTCCACACGACAGCTTCGACTGGAATGAAAAACCACAACTCCTCAGACTGTCAATGAGGTCGGCGAATGTCATTCACTGTTAATTGGCTCGAGCAAATAAAAAAAAAACACCCACTTGCCACATGAACAAAGTGGGAATGAGATGAAAATGAAATGGTCCGATTATCAGGCAAAAACCGTGATTATACAGAGACACTCACGTCGTTTAAATGAGACACATTCTGCTCAGATATAGATCCATAACTTTAATTTGGGTTATAACTTGAAAAAGTTTACAAGCTCCAATGTTCAGAAAACACATCCCTTCCCTCAAACTGTCCATCGCTGCAGCTCCTCTTTTCAGCCTCTGTCTGAAACACTTGGTTTTAGTTCCTGTCTCTTTAAGCTCCACCCCCTGATAAAGCCCAGTCTGCCCTGATTGGTCAGTTAGTCCACTCTGGTGTGATTGGTCAGTTGCATGTGACAGGAGCAGCGTTTCTTATGGCGAGAGGAGCTTCCTTTACTTTACTTTACTTTACTCAGGGTTTTTTAACTTTGCAGAACTTTGACATCCACAAAAAGCCTGAACAGACTTAAGGGAAGAAAAACTGAAAAGCATCACGTCATTTCCTTTAATTTGAAAATCAATAATGGAATCCTGAGAGTGCTGCGGAGAAAATCACATCCAAGGGAACGCTTCTGAAAAAAACAGAGACATAATCTTCACGCCTGATTAAAAAACATGAGAAAACCAGGGTCTTTATTTCTTTAATTTTTTTGGTGAACTGATTCTTAACACTTCCTTTGATCGAGGTAATCCTGCTTCTCTTGGAGGCATTCAGAAATCACACCAACCTGAAAAGTTGCAATATCACAAGGATATTATGTGAAAATCAAAACTGGTCACTGTGCTCTGGGTTTTTCATTTTCTGCTTCACACGCTGTGTTTTTCTTATTTCTCCTCATATCATCTGTACGACTGCACACGTGAACAACAGGCACATTGCATTGTGGCAAAGAGCTTTACATTTCCTTTCGGGAGCAAATACAACCAATGACAATCACACTTTTACATCCCGCTGGGTAATTGTTCTGAAGCAAATGTGACGTAGCAGCTGCATCGCTTGGGATATGACTCAACTATAACAGTGCATTGCTGCAATCCATCCTTCTTACTGGTGCGTTGTAGCCCAGGGCTAAATAGCACTGCAACCCTTCCCCTGCAGCGCTCACTCCATCTCAGCTGCCTCTACCTGCTTCATCAGTGCAAACACCGGTGCTGGATCCCCTGTGCTTTAAGTGATACGAAGAGCGACTACGCAGAAAGAGTGAGAGAGTCCGCCGCGTCAGTTCATCCTCAAGTCAAACAATGGCTTCCACAAGAGACTGACCCACACAACGTCAACGGCAAACTGTGAATCTGTGGAGCTGTGTGTGTTTTTGCTGCCTGCACGACCAAAAGAGAAGGACAAATTCCTGCCTCCCTCCCTGATGCATCCGATAAGCCGCAGCTTTCACAGGCTGGTCATATCGGTTATTTCATCCTCGTTGTCTCCTACCAGAGAGTAGGTCTCTGATGTTTTTCTTTTGTACTGCCCAGTAGAACAGAGAGCGTCTCTTCCCATGGTGATGGTGTCTCTCTTATCAGCCGTCAGACAATGTATTCTGTCTCCGGAATGACTCCTCAGAGGCAGCACATCTATTTCCAACGACTCGATTTGTAAAGTTAACGATCCGGCATTCTCATTCACTGAGTGTCTTCTTGTGGGCAGGAACTCTGCCCTTTGTATGGAGTGCTGGAGCGTGTGGAGCTGGCAGGGGAACAAGGAGCTGTCCCACAGACTGGGACTGGACCGACACCAGTCCGAGATGCTGTGGTCGGATCCTGTTCGGCTGTCTGAAATGTCTCTGACCCTCTGCCCCAGCCCCTGGCCTCGAGCCAAGCTCAACAGCCTGGGGATTGTCACCATTGATGCAGACGCTGCAACAGCAGCAGCAGAAATATGGCGGTGCTCAGCAGCAGTCACTTTGGTGTCTTTAATCACTGCGGCAGAAGACACCTCTGCAGCACTGCTGGTGAACGAGGAGGAGCCAAAGATAGAAGCGACCTTCTGGTAGTATCGCGTCCGTATGACCCTCGCTGAGCGATACAGATCTCCAATGAAACAGTAGCAGATGGGGTTAAGGCTAGAGTTTGTCAGGCCCAGCCACTGGGCGAACGGCCGCGTCTGCAGCAGCCAAGAGGGCGGCCTCTGCTCGCAGTCGATCCAAAGGTCGGCCAAGTACAGCGGCAGCCAAGAGATGGCGAACAGCAGCACCAGGCACACCACCATCTTGGCGATCTTCTGCCGAGTCTTGAGGCGCGAGGTGTGTAGAGCTTGGCTGCGAGGATCGAGATCCCCGAAAGTGGATTTCTTTCCTCCCCAAAGCCGCCTCCCGGTCAGGAAGCCTATGCTGAGGTTAAAGGTCACTGGCAAGCAGTAGAGCATCATGAACAGTAGCACATTGTATCTGTAGGAGAAAAGGTAGGTATTAACAATCAGATATCAATTTCTAAAAAGATAAATACCATTGAAATCTATCATCTTTTCAGCTAAAATGTCTTATTATATTATATTATTTAAAAAACACTCCTTGCTGAAGACTCTCTCCAAATTGGTGAGGCAATGATAATATTTGTATTACACTATATTACACTGTACTACAACATGCTCCATTTGAAATTATGGATCTCGGTATAGTCTTCAGTGACACAATGGGCTCTTTGAAAGACTGTTCAATTTGCTCCTGTTTTCATCAACACAAAGCAAGACTCTCTGTGACAATGTAGAACCCATCGGAATGGTCTTTGAATTCCCAAGAGAACTGGGTTTGAGGGTCTCTGTAGAAAAACACTATTTCTTACACTTTGCGGTGATTCACAGACTACGAAGCTGTAACAGCTCAAAAACGAGTGCAGACTCTACACAATAGGAGTCTTTCTGAGCTGTTTAACAAGCCGTGATTAAGGAAAACAAGACACTGAGATACAAAGCGAAAGGGAATAAAAATATGTCTTGCACGACTTATCGCTGTTCTGGTGTCTGGTGTCGAACTGAGTGTTTTTTCTTTTCTTGAGGAGAGTAAAAAAAAAAAAATTCAACAAGCTCGATCGTTCACTAATAGGTAATTATTGCCAATGGAGCGGAACAACACAGAAACGAATACTCATTTCATACTCAAGCTCAAGATCATTTAGGCCTGACTCTTGGTGCTTGATGCGTCAGGACCCTCGAGCCTGATGATCAATAATGTTGTCTACGTCAGATACACATTATAATCTGCAGTCTGTCGGAGCACCTACCCTTGTTTAAGGCGATGCTGAGGCCACTCCTCCTGACAGACCAAGATGGCGAACGTCCCAAAGCTGATCTCCCGCCGCCGGTTCATCACCGCAATGGGAGCGCACATGATCGAGGACACCACCCACACCACTCCGACGGTTGCCAGGATTCGGCGGCGGGTGAACATGGAGCGAGCTCGCAGCGGTGACTGGACGCTGTAGTAGCGGTTCACACTGATCACCGTCAGCGTTAGCACGCTGGCTGACACTGAGACGGCTTGCGTAAAGGGCACAGCTCGACAGAGGAGGTCGCCATACACCCAGGCCGTGTAGATCTGGCTCCCGAGCGTGATGGGCATGCACACGCACACCACAGCCAGGTCGCACACTGCCAGGTTGACCAGCAGACTGCGCGTGGCACTGACGCTGGCTAGCCGTCGGTTGTGCCTGTTGGTGAGGACGCGCAGGGACATTAAATTCCCAATGAATCCCAAAATGAAGGAGAGGCAGTACATGACGGTCAGTGCGATGGTGCTGGGCTCGTGGAGCGTCCAGAGCAACATGCTCTCCAGGTTCGCCAAGTCATTAGAGGAAAAGGTGGACGCAGATAAAAGAGAGGAGGACGAGGAGGGTTGGTCGACAGAAGAGGACGTTTGTCGAAAGGACAGGGGGGAGATGGTGGAGAGGAGAGGGGAGGAGATGAGGGCGGAGTATGGAATGAAGGAGGAGGGGAGCAGAGAGGGCAGAGGTTGATGGAGGGGCGCCATTGGGGTGCTGAAGGTTGGGGACAGCATGAGAGAGCCGTGCAGGTTGTTGGTGTGGTTGATGCTTTGCTGAGAGCCGTCATGCTGCAGCAGGGAAGAGACGCTGGGATGGACTGAGTCCCAATCCGAACGCTGATCCATGCTGCTGCCGGAGGGGTGAAGATCTCTGGACTATGAGGCTCTGTGTACACGTTTCCCTTGGTCCTCATTAAAATCCATACATAGACTCGTTGAAGAAAAAGCAAAAACCAGATGCCAAAATGGTCAAATCCCTTAACAGATTAGATCCTGGGTTTCAGTCTCGTGCTGTGTGGGTCTTTAGGTTCTGTGTGGGTAAGAGATTCTGCAGATAAATCGTGGCCCCACATATTTGGCCACATCTTATGAATCTGCTGAAGTCATGAAGCTGTGGAGTCCTGGTCCCCCGTGCAGTCCGTGTGCACCGTGTACATTAAATCCTCCAGGGAGTGGCTGTTTGAACCCGATAATCCACCAGCAGCAGTTAACAGACTCTCTCACCTTCGAGGAAAGTAAACCTTACGCCCCATCGTCACCACCACCCCCCCTCCACCCTCCTCACTCTCCCTCCCTCCTCTTCCTCGACACCTTTAGTCCCCCAAAGGGATCCAATCAGATCTGCTTAGAGAAACATAGATATCAGAGGTTGCACATCAAACAGCAGCAAGTAACACATTCCTGGATGGAAAAACACTGAAAAGCTTTTCCCTTCTCCTCATGGTGTGTGTGTGGATCGACTGAGTCAGTGAGGAGCAAAGTAAAGACATATTTGATATCTAATGTTAGGATTTGTAACCTGCTACAGAAAAATGTTTGCAGTATATAAGGTTAATATGAATCACTCAAAGATTAAGTGCATGTGGCAGCATGTCACACTCCACCTTTGCATCTTTGCATGAGTTAACTGCCTCCATCGAATTATTGCCATTAACAGGAAGGAGCAGGAGTCAAATGTTGACATTAATCCTAATTGGATCCTGAGAGGAATCGATGATTGCAAGAAACACAGATAATTAACTCACACTGAGAGAGACGCAGATCCAGTCACATTTCAGTGCGCGGATCCTCTTCGGCGCTGGAGATGTTTCTTGCAGGAGGCAGCCAGGTACGGAGGAGGAATAAAGAGGAATAAAAAGAGAGGTAAAGTTGCTGCTGGATCGCGTTCAGGCAGTGAAATGGGTTTAATGATCCGTCTGTGAGTCCCGGAGTCGCAGAGGAGGTTTGGTGAGGGGGGGTGGCGACGGGGGGGGGGAGCTCTCGGGCTTTTCTGTGCCACTGACGCGCTCCTCAGACGAATGCGCTCCGAGATGCGTCCGCCGCTGCAGGACTGAGGGAGGGAGCAGCTGCTGCCCGGACACACACACACACACACACACACACAGACACACATACACACACACACACACACACACACACACACACACACACACACACACACACACACACACACATACACACACACACACACACACGCACACACACTGCCTTTAATCAATAGAAAAGTGAAGTGGCTTCATTCTGTGGAGTTATTCATTCCTTTGACGCGCAAAAGCAAGGACCAGTCGATTCGGTCTCTCCTCTGATCGATTAACCAAAGAGCTAATTGACTCTCGCATGTTTGCTTGTCAGGTCGTAGTTCTGCACACTGATGTTTCATAGTTTTCTTTCCCCACCAGGCAAAAATACACAGTTTTAAAACCTCAAATTTCACAGTAGAAATACCATAAAACACAGAGAATGGAGCACGTACCTCCAATGAAGCTGCAGCAGATCTATAGATATCACTCCAATAAATGTGCCTGGTTTTTTCATCAAAATCCTTAAATTAGTCCCTGGAAGACTGTTAACATGTCAAGTGAAAACGATCTTGGAATGTTAATGAAGGTGACGAAGAAATAAAATCCGTGATCCACCTCTTGTGTCCAGATTCGCACCAGAGTTCTTTCTCATGTCCAAACTTCCACCAAGTTTCATGATGATCTCTTTTGTATTTCTCTGTAAAAACAACAAACAAGAAGAACGGCACTTACAGGAAGTATACCTCAACATCCCCCTTGTGAAGACATCCCGATTTTTCCCATTTTACACAGTCATGCTCTAAATATCAGCCCCTTGTTTTCATCAAAATCCCTGAATTATTCTCTTGGGAAATGGGAAAAATGGTGGGATAACACCATCTCCTGCAAGGAAGTGAAAGAACACACACAACATGGCTCAGCCCCTTGATCCAGATCTGCACCCACATTGATTGGGTTCTTCCCTGAAACGTATCCTTCCACCAAGTTCTGCGGAAATCTGTTCAGTAGTTTTTGGTGTAAATCCAAATGCAGAAACTGCTGATTCCATCCAACTGCACCAAATCGCACACACTCACATCAGGTCCATTAATGTGCTTGAATTTTCACTTTTAGACATGTTATATGCTGCACATGCATTGACAGTGATGGTAAGAAAGAACATTCATGTGTTCAACACCTGTTCAGTACCAGGACCCTCGTGTTTTACATGAACGTTTCCTTCCCTCCTCTGCTTCATTTCAGCTTGGCCAGGTGCACCTGCCAGGGAGCGGCGGAGACTAACATTTGTCACGTTCCCGCTGACCCACTATTCATGACAGTTTCATTATCTCCCTACAACCTCCCACCACTACTCGTCTGCCAGATTAATACTGTCGCGCTCCCAGTTGGCAAAAAAAAAGAAAAGGGTAAAAAATGCAATATATAAAATGTTTATACAGCCAATTAACGTGGTGGGAACCTGGGGAAGTTGGGTCCTGGCACAGTTCCCTGGTTTCCTGCTCGGTAATTAAAACATTCAGATTGTGCTTTTCACTGCAACTCATCACCTCTCAACTCTGTTTATTAGTATTCAGATTAAGACTTAACATACAATTATCTTATCTCGAGTTTTAGTTAGTTAGTTAGTTAGTTAGTTAGTTGGTTAGTTAATCCTCAGCCTCCTCGACAATTGGCCTCCACATCCAGGAGTCTGTCCTGGGCCACGTGATGAGCCTCTCCCCCGGTCAGATCCATCTCTTTGAGGTCGCCAATCACAGTCTGACGCCATGTTGCTTTGAGCCGGACTTGTTGGCATTGTCCGTGTCGTGTCCACCGGGGGGGGGGGGGGGGCAGTCTGTGGTTCACAGTTATGGTTCATTCTGTGGATACGCCCAAGTCATATTATCCGCCGACATCTGCTCTCCAGCACCACAGTCTGGCTCTTAGTTTTCGTGTCAAGTTCTTCATTTGAAATCTTTTTAGCCCAGAAGATGATTTTCCTGAGGTATCCATTGTGTTCAGGTCTTTTTTTTACTTTTGCCAGGTCTGACCTTTGTTCTCAGGCTGTACTGCTTATAGACAGGAGATGTGGAACAGATTCCATTTCTAGAAATCATAAGTAAAAAACAGTTATATGATGAAGGTTTGGTGAAAGATAATAGTTTGTATAATTATCTCGATGTTCGTTAAAATAAACAACTGAGCTGAGCAGCCTGTGTGAGACCACAAGCTTCTAACTGCTCTCAGTAGGATTGGTCATTTATTCAGATTAATCAAATGGGATGCAATAATTGGATAGGCCACAGGTATTGACCAGGGCACACCTTCTGTCTGCAATATTAATAGCGGCCCGAGCTCGGAGATCGCGCTGACGACTGCAGCAGACCTTCAAAGAAATCCTCTCCCCTGCTAAGTGTGCGATTGCACAGAGAAAAATATATTTTCAATTAAATTGGAAGGTTGAATTAAAATGTCAGGGACATAGATCACTGGGTCTCGTCTTTTCAACCCTGTATCAGCAAAAAAAAAAATCCCTATCATGTAGCTTTTTGATCAAGTTGGCCGAGTAAAGTTTATGCACATTCGCCGTCACCATTCTCGCCACGGTGGATGAATTTATTTGGTCCCAGGTTGACAGGTTGTGTCTCTTGTCCTTCTATAAACAGCGAGTTCATGGCTCACGGCAACATATCCGCTTCTCACTTTTCTAATGTGAGCTAATCCGAGCAACACATTTTTCTGTGGCATGTCGGAGCTACGAGATAAGACTTGATTAATCCCTGAGGAAATTCTTGAGCCAGCTCGCTCCAAGATTACAGTGCAGAACAATATAAAGTAGAATAGAATACAGTTAAAAAAAAACACAATGAAGAATTAAGTGTAAAATACAAGTAAAGAATAAGATAGTGTCACATATTTATAGAAATGAGAATAAGGTATTTATACTAACTGCAGTGGCAGTAAGAAATTAAACGATAAAGGAGTACATAATGTGGGATGTTGCACATGATATGAAAGACGGTGAATTCAAATGTAAGGGCATATTCTGGTGTTTTTGCCGTTGCATGATACATATTTGAGATGTACTATAAATATTTAATATACATGTAAATAACAGGAAACCTTGAATATGGCTTTAATGCAACAGTAATGAAACAGAGCCCCGACAAGGTCAAGAGAGATGGAGAATTTGATGCAAGAGAAAATGTTTACTCCATTAAACATTCAAAATGCTACTGAAGATACAAGTTGTTCCCACAGTTTGATTGATTCATTGCAACCTTCTTGATCTATTCCCACATCTAGATTAATTCAAACCCATGCTTTGATTCATTTCTTCTCTCAATTATATTAATTAGTTCCCACATTTGGATTCCCTACGCTTCCACATTTTGGTTGATTAATTTGTACGCCTTGATTCATTCATTCTCACTTTTTGAGTAATCTGTGCACGCAACACCAGCATGCACACTGGGAGCCACCACAGCAGAACCAGGTTGGGTTGACAGACCAGAGCGAGCTGACATGCTGGGTTAGTCCTGTCATCACTCTCACTATCCAAAGACATGTTGCACCATGTAAGTCTTAAAGAGGCAATGAAATCTTAATTGTGGCCGAGCACACCACATCCAATTTAATCTTAATCTAATTAATCAAACTGCGTCGGTCATGGTGAAGTTAGTGCGAGGATGCAGATGACTAAGCACAGTTATCAAAACAAGGTGTTCGCCAAATGCGAGACACACTGAGACACATGGTCTTATAAGCATCTACCACCTGCGAACTGTGACCCCACACACTTTCAGTCATGTGCTCAAGACACAAACATAACTGCAACAAGTTCAACCGTGGTACCGTACGTCCCGTTCTACGAGATTGGTCCTTTGGATGATGGATTATGTTCTTTTTCACTGCGGCAAAAGCACCTTGCTGGAAATATTGAAAGTTTAAGTGCAATATTTCACCCTATATTGAATCTGTGGTGGCTTATCCATACAATATTGCTTCACCTCAACATTATCCCCAAATAAATCGGTTTTAACACTGCTCTACGCAAACCATACACAAATTACCAACCAGTGACGATCCAACGATGAAATTATGAAATCAGGACCATTGGAATAAAGTTATGCTTGTTCTGGTTCCATAACACTTTCGTTCTGCAACACTTATCTCTGGAAAGTAAGAAAAATGACGTAATTAAGTGTCTGTAAACCCACATTTCAGATCCCCGTGGGCCGTTTCAACCCATTTACTATGGGGGTCAGAACAATCCAGAGTGTAGTAGAGAAAGGCTGTTCTGTTGTGCTGCCTCTCTGTAAAAACACACTTACCTCACATCGATCAAAACATGGGGATATTAATCAAAACGTGGGGATGAATGGTATCTCATGCACACAAAGTAGTATTTCAAGTACTTTGTGTAGAAAAACATAAACAGCTCCACGGTTTTCAAACAGTCTCAGTTCCAAAATTAAACATCGACGACAACAAAACTAAAGTGGAAAAGAGAAAGATTCCCACTCAGGATATTGACTTCTAGTGTTGAAGTTATGAGTCAGCGGAAGATATTTATTATTTAGTTCAATTTTGAAGACTAAATCATTTAGTCACACAGCTGGTGAATCTCAGGTCTGTTCCCAAAACAGATCCGTCAAACAGTTTTTTAAATAGAGGAGACGTTTTAGGCTTTTGTGCTCGTGGATTTGCAGAAAAGTCTCGTCATCGTTATGAAGTCATGTGACATCACAACGCCCCATATTTGCATAATGCATTCCCAGCAGCAGGTCTGACACGACCTACACGCACTGGAAGCCGTTAACCAATTTAACATGTAGGTTGTGAAACCTCTGACAACTGCAGGACAGACAATATTTCAAACATCACATACAAACGTTTCTCTCGCTCAGATTGTTCACAGGCTTTGAAAAGAGACTTTCTTGAAACGCTTGTCACAGCGATTCAATTCTACTTTCATTTGCTACTAGACTTAAATAAGAAATTCTGCTGGATTTAAACATTTTTCTTAGTTAGTTGACAAGATTTCAAACGATTTAACAGTCAGTTGGCCTGATGTACGCAATTAGAATAAGTGAATTCGATCCAACAATATTGTTTCCCACGGCTTTTCTCAGATTAATGTTTCAGAAGGCAATTTCCTGTTTGTGTAATAAAAAGAATTCTGATTCTGATTCAGAAGCAACCTTTTGCCATTTTAATAAACTACAGGTATACTTTTTTTTCCAATAAGCGTAGGAGGTAGAAAAGAGGATGAAAACACTAATTTGACCTTGAATGCTCATTGTTGACGAATGTAAACTGCGGAGGAGTGTGAATGCTGCAGTGAGAATGCCTTTTGGTCCCTTCCTGCTGCTCTGCTGATGCGTGTGAGCAGATTCATGTTGAGAAAGTGCGTCTCAGCCTGAAAAGGGCAGCAGCTTCACCCACATCCTCCTGAACACCTGCGGAGTTTGGGTGAAGTTTGACATGATGCACACGTTCACACGCCAGGATGAGTGTGAAGCGAAAATGTATTTGAGCGTGGGGAGAAAAGTTCATATTCAAATTGTAATGACGGCTTTGTTTTAAAAATGGACGTTCTAGAAGCGCATCAGTAGTTTGTGCTATTGCCCGGCCCCCCTGACCTATCAGTGAAACGTGAACGTTAAGATATTTGTTAAGACAAACTAAGCTGAGGCTGTTGTTCATACTGCTCCTCCTATAAAAACAGTTTTATATAAATTAAAGAGACCACCAGTGGATAAGGCACTGGATGACTTCATTTTCATCATGTATTTTCAAGGTTTATAATTCAAATTAAAAAAACACTTACATCTTGCACAGGAACCGTTGAGAGACTTTTGGTTTTATGTGCCCAGGTCTTGGAAAGAATCCACTTCAGAGATCACTTCATCCACTCCACTCTTTGATTGCGGTGCTCAAACATTTAAAACGTTTAAAAAAATATATAAATCAGCTGCAACCTCTCTACAAATGACTTCCATTGAATGTTTTCAAGTATCATTAAACTCCCTATTAAACAAAGTTTAGCAATAAATTTCCTCTCAAAACAACTGAATAGACAGAAATTTCTTCCCCACAGATTAAAAGAACCATTTATCTCATTTTTAATTGAACTTGTAAAATTCTGCTGATGGGTTTTTATACATTTTCACAGAAAGAAAACAAATCTGCCAACTTGTGTTAGCTATACCATGACAGTGGCCGGGAAAAAAATAACCTGGAGACAAGTATTTGAATAAGAACGTGAAACCTATTTAAATTATTTACACTAGCAGCAATGTATCCAGTGGTAATGTAACATCCATTATGTTAAGGAGCACAGAATCTACTGTGTGACCACATGAAGCTCCCAGCATTCCTCAGTGTGCAGGGAGTGTGTGTGAGAGCTGGTTTCAGAAGCAGCAGCCTCCAGGTTTGTTTGGTTGTTGTTTAGTAAAGTGATGCTCAGGCTGCATACGTCCTCCTGATCCCACCCTGAGTCCGCCAGAGAAGTAACCAAGGCCGACCTGAGGTTTGTGATAACCTGTAGTGCAGTCGCTGTTTCCACGGTCACAGCTTCGCACTAATAACACACGTGACAACCAAGTGTATGAACGTCAGAAGCTGTTTTATTTATGCTACAGGTGGATTGTTTAAACACACAAAAGTCTAAATGTTTGCTTCCCATTGTTCAGCTCACATGACCAAATCTGACCAAATCCCAGCAGGTCCCAGCGGGTCCCAGCAGGTCACCTCAGATCCCAGCAGGTCCCAGCGGGGCCCAGCAGGTCACCTCAGATCCCAGCAGGTCCCAGCGGGTCCCAGCGGGGCCCAGCAGTCTTCAAGGCTCGGGTTTCTTGGATGATCTAAAGATAGAAGCTACACCACTGGGAGAGAGGTCGTCCATTCATCTGCTGCAGAGCTGACAAGACGAACAAACTGTCACTCAAGAAGAACGTGTAGTCGACATATTTCCTGAACAAGCTGTGACTCAAACAACGAACAGAAATAGAGTTTGAATTTACTGTAGACTTACAAAGTGCTTAATGGGTTTTTGAGAGCCATTAACCACTTTGACCCCTTTTAGCCTTTGAATGATTTAATTAGAGACAGTGAAGAAACACAGGGGAGACCCATTGCTCAGGGATTTATGTCCATGTGATAAGGACTCTGACCATTCAGCTGTCAGGATCTTCTCTATAACTATGAATAAATGTGAGCGTCATTTGGCCCATTGGGCGTTTTGCCTCATGCGCTGCATGTAAATCTATTATTTTTGTCATTTTCTCCATATTTTATTAAATTGTGTCGAAATAAATCTAATTTAAAGTTGAAACTAAAACTAGATTCGCTCATGAAGAGTGCGTGTGTGCGTGTGCTTATATTGTGCAGCATCCCATTGTCATCATGAATACATACTTTTGAATATTTCTGACAATTAACAAACACACAGAGTTTTTGTTTACAGCGAGAAAACAGACTTTTCTACCTCATGTTGGTTTGTTTGTTTATTCATTTAAATTCATGGACTAAAAACTCTTGATTGTTTTTTGTCTGCAGATTGTGAACAAGCCGACGGAAAAGGTTCTAACTCACAAAGACACAAATACTGAGCTCTATGAACCCTCCACAAAATATATCACATCATCCACCTTTAAAAAATGTATTTCAAAATTTTGCCATTTCAAGTTTTTCCTCAAGAAGGAAGAAAGAAAGTAATAAGGTGAATGACCCTGTGGCATTATGGGAGGGGACGCCAGTGGAGGGATCGTTTCATTGATGCCACAGGTTCTTCATTTTGTGGATTTTGTCAGGGCACTTTCACACCTGCCCTGTCTGGTCCGGACCTTCAGGCCTTTTCAGTTTTCAGTGCTTCGGACCAACAGAGCAAAATCAAGTCCAATCAAAAGAGGGGGTCTCGGTCCAGATCAAAGGAACCATGGTTCCCTTTGTTTGTTAGCGTGGAACATGTTTTGAACAGATGGGACTTTCTGACCAAATTGGTCTCCGACCATTTCATGTTTGAAAGATGAGGACGTTCATCTTGCTGGTAGTAAAACCACGAGGATAATTCAGTGGCAACAAAATGAAAGAAGTGAACAGGTCTTTTTCTCTACAGAGCAAATACAACAGACTTGAGACGACTGCCCCTCTAAACGCTAATCAATGTCATGTCATGTATGGCAGACGCAGTCCACAAATGTGATGCGCTCCCAAAATTAGAATGTGAAACCAACAGCAAACAGATGAACTTAGGGATCGTGGTCTAAAACATCTTCAGTGCAGCGATGTTTGATGCATGGAAATCAAATTAAATTTTACTTGGAACAACATGTGCTTCTGTTTCTTTCACATCTGTTCTAAACCAGGTGAGACAAAGGTCGGAGGAAGTGTGACGAAGATTTCAAATCTCATTTTAAGAGTCTGTCCTCGGACAGGGGGATGGATGGTAACTGTTAATAAAGCTGAAAACACCTTTGCCTTCAGTTCTTTGTCTCTGATCGATCGTCATGTAGAAATGGACAAGTCTCTCTCGCTCTATCTCTCTCTCTCTCTCTATCTCTCGCTCTATCTCTCTCTCTCTCTCTCTATCTCTCTCTCTGTGGTAATGCTGGGATCTCTGCTAAAGGCACATATGAATCACACAACCAACATTTACACACACACACACACACACACACACACACACACACACATATGCACATGCACACCGGCTGATCTAATCTCTGATATTAATTGAATCTCTGAAAGCGTTTAACGAACCATCTCAACCATCAGGATGTGTGTATGAGGGCAATCAATTTCCTGAGGCTCTGCAACCCCCCCCACACACACACACACAAACACACACACACACACACACACACACACACAAACACACACACAGACACACACTCTGTTTCCTTCGCTGCCTCATAACGACCTTCCACGAACCGTCCTCGCTCCACGTCTATTTAAAGCAAACGTGCAATTAGCATAAAATCTAAATCATCAGTTTTACAAGTATCTCAGCAGGAGCCTGAAAGTCAGCAGCACTGTGTTCCTGCTCTGTGGGACTTTTTCTCCTTGGCCACTTTCTCGGCTTGATCACAGTTCGGTGTTGTAATGACCCCGTCCTCACGAGCTGCTGCAATGTCAGAGAAAATACTTAAAAGATCCAAAAAACGTCAACACCGCTACACCTGAGGCCTGGAGTTCTGCTCTGAAGGGCCCTGTGTGTTTGCTATTTTAGGAAAGAATGAAATTATTGTTGGTGATTTAACTTTGAAACTGACTTTTCAGGACGTTAGAGTTTCACTGAGGGCGTTTTTAACACCTGAAGGTCCGGACCAACCTTCTTGTCTTTGTTACAGGAGAGATTTTATTTTCCACTTAGTTTTGGTTTCACATTGTCATTTAGGGAACGTAGTTTTACTGCCAGAAAAATGAATGTCGTCATCGTTCAAGCGTTTCATCAGGATCAAGACCACAAACTCTACTTGTTTGTCTTCTACTGTTTAATACTTTAAAAGTCTCAACTTCCTGTAATTGGTCTGAAAGTCCGAACTCTCCGTAAAGAAAGAAATGTGTGAAAAGTTTCACACCTGTTATTGTGGTTCAGACTAAACTGAAAAGTCCAACTAAATAAAGTATGTGTGAACTCCCCCTTAAAAAGTTTTCAACCATTCACTGGATTAGTGAGGTGAAATATCAGAAACATACACACGTTCATCATAAAAATGTCTATTCAATGATAACGAGGAGGACAACTCACTCTCCTCCCTGCTGCCGTTCCACTGCCTGAGAACTCTGGTTGAACTCTGGTTGAACTGAGCGTTAATCCGGACTCTGAACACTTGCATACTTGCACAGTTCCTGCACTACAGCAGAATCACACATTGTGTCTTTTATGAAAAGTCTTTGTCTGCCGTGTGATGTTTGTCTTACTGTAATTAGTGAGCTTTGTTACGTGCATTATTAAGATGAAGGTTTCATCTGTGTTTTCCCTTCAGTCATTTTTAAAATGTTCTCATCTTCTTCTTCTTCTTTTCTTTGTATGCCAATGTGGTGAGTGGGAGGGTGAACAGTGGTGAGGCTCTGTGGTTATTATTGTTGCTAAGATGGTCCCCATTGTACTATTTGTTCTTATCAGACTTCAGTGAATCACAGCCTTTTGTGTCTCAGACAAAAAGCATCAAAAAGGACTGGAAACAATGATCAACTGCAGTTTAATCGCGTCAGTTAATTTCACAGCGGAAAACATTGAATTTAAATGCAGACGGGCGGCACCTCACCACTTCCTGCGAATAAATCGAAACTTTGCAGAAATGTAACAAATGTAAAAAAGTGGCATTTTGCTGTCGAAGCTTCACACGCTCACCTCCAGTATCGGTGATCTGCAGTGTCACCCTCACTGTTTCATGTTCTTCCTCACGACCGAGCAAAGTGATCCGTCCTCCTCATTAGGAATCCAATTTCCTGCAGAGACGCCATGGAAGTCGATGCCTCGCCTCCAAGTATGTGTCCACCTCTGCTCGAGCGCGTGCAGCATGTTAAAAAGGAGGCTTTTGAAATGAAGCGCAGCGACTGGCTGAGCCCGGGGGCACTTCTTCGCTGCCCAACCCTCTGCTCTGCATCATAAATATTAAATTCCTTCTAAAGTCGCCTTTGTTCTTGTCCCCTCCTCATGCATACGTGTGCGTTTCTGAGTGTGACTCCTAGATTACCTTCCACTTGTCTTAGTTTGACTACATTTGAGAGATATTCATGTTTGAATCATTTTTTCCTCTGCAATTTATATGAAGTACACTGGAGTGGCGGCTTTTGCAGTAGGAGAAAAGGAGAGAGGACTAACTTCAGATGACAGAGCCGCTCATATCATATTCAAAACCCTGCGGCTGGAATACAAGGGTATGAAGTGACTCTCATATACATTTAGTACGTGCTCCAGGGCTGCATGTGGTCGGTTAGTTTCAGCAGCTCGAAGGAAACCATCAGCAGGTTGAGGTCTTTCTCTTCTCCTCAGCTACACGGATGAAGTTGTGTCAAAACACGGCGTCCTAATCTCATGAGGGCTTCTTCATCACGTGGATCGAGCACATGCAGGAATCAGGATCATGACGGTTTTCTAACTTTCAACGTCACATGCTTCATCCTTAGTCGGGGGTTTTCAACACAAGTTATGCTATAGACTGTATATAAAGATGGAAGACGCGTTTTCCACTTCTTTCCGTGAACTATCCAGAAATCACTTTACATTATCCAGGATACAAACGCCGCCATCTTACACATTTAGACAAGTCTGCGCAACAGCAATCAGGAGACAGAGCCGGAGCAGCGAGGTCCCATCGATACACATGCTCGACCAATCACCAGTCATCACACAGCTGTCAATCACCATGTTTCACCCCTATACGATCAATTAACTAATTAAATCCAAGCCTACTGGGAAAATGAACTTTTGAACATCAGTGTGATACGAAGTATTTAAAATGTCAGAATCCATCTTTGAGGAAAGATGATGTGTACTTTGAGTTTGGTCCATGTCCCATTCATTAACACGGAGGAGGTGTTGTTCATGACATTTACTGATCAAAAGGCTTTGGCTCTCATGTCATCCATCTTTATATGCATCCTGTGGTATCACCTGCATAACTAGAATTAAAGCTAAACTATAAATACATGGATTGGATCTCTTCACTCAGTTAAAACATAAATATATGCATTTGTTGTAAAAGTTTTAAACGGATCCATATATTAGATGCATTTACGATATTTAGGACTGAGGTTAGGATATAACCTTTTCCATGAATCTGTCTCCAGGTGATTCTTCTTTATGAATCACCATCGGTCTCCTCTCGGTCGGACATCGCTTGCTGTGCGATAACGAGGGTGATGTGGAAATACAGGCGACCTCGTGCTCCGCTCCCTTTTACTCATCTGTGAACTCTGAACGTCCACCTGTCTCTCACGCCGTATGACAAGTCAACATGTGACAGGGGGCGTAGTAATGAGAGAAAGCATGGGGGAAAGTGTGTGTGTGTGGGGGGGGGGGGTATGGATGTATGTGCAGGCATGTGTGTAGACAAACTGTTCCCTGTGGCACCTCAAGATGAATTTTTCACTCACGATATTCTGTCACGCTCTGACACGTCGATGACTCCCCGTCCATTTCCCAGACAAGATGTATGAGTTTAATGATGAGTGGATCACATGAGCTGCCCCCTCCCCCTACACAAACACACACACACACACACACACACAGAACCAACACACAAACACACACACGTTACATGTACATCTATCTTACTGAGGACACTGATTGCATTCCCGAGACCCTTAACCTTACCTTAACTATCACAACTAAATGCCAAACCCTAACCCTCAAATCCCACAACCAGCGTAATAAAAGTGGGTCAGAAAGTGAGGATCGGCCAAAATGTGCACGCTGTTGGTTATGTGCTCAAAATGGCCCTCACAAAGATATCTATACACACACACACACACACACACACACACACACAACCAGGAGACAGGAACCTGAGGAAGTGCAGTTTATATGTGTGTGTGTCAGATTTCCAGAGGAATAAGACTGGATTCACAAATGCCCCTTCATACATGCATCTGTCTGTGTGTGTGTGTGTGCATATGTGTGTGTGTGTGTGTGTGTGTGTGTGTGTGTGTGTGTGTGTGTGTGTGTGTGTGTGTGTGTGTGTGTGTGTGTGTGTGTGTGTGTGTGTGTGCTGAAAGAAAACATGCCTTTGACGATTTATGTACATGTATTGGACATGTGGCAGAAAGAGGCTACAGCACCATCTAGTGGTGACTTGTATTCCGTCACATTTGAACTTCGGCATGTGTGAAGAACGAGCTCCAAAACAAACACCAAAGCCTGAGAGATTTGTGGCCTGTTGGATTTTTTCATGGAGAAACTAGGGTTGTCTTGAGGGAGCTGCAAGTAACAGAGGAAAACAAGAAGGGGATTTAGTTCAGTTTAAGATAAAGACTCTGGTTCTCAGTGGAGCACGTACCTCCGCCTGCAGTCCCCTCATCCAAGCTGCTCCAAGTTTCACTGATGTCAGCTCAATAAATGTGCCTCATTATTTTCATTAGGATCCACAAACTATTCCCTTGGAAAGATATAAAAATATATATCTGTCCCTTTGTCCACGTCTGCACAGCATTTCAAGGTTTGTTTTCTTGGTGGTGTTTGAGTAATCCTGCAAATATGGGCTGTGTCCGTCAGTCTGTCTCATCAGTGGTGATTTGGGGTTTCATGTGTGTATATAGAGTGCAGTGTTGTGGAGTTAAAGTGAAACAAGGAGGAAGATGGGGCTTTTACTTCCCGGAGAGCTGCGGGGCCCTGGTCCACTTCAGGCTGCTGGTCAGTCAGCTTCTCTGAGGACAAACAGAAAAAACCTGCACTGCACCAGCACCAAGCAGGAAACGTCACAAGAAATCACGGCTTCGCTCTCCGTGCGTGAAGCACGCTCAAATTCAACTTTGGTGAACTTTCAACACGGGCAATTTGTGCCCTTGACCATGAGCAAAGCATCTTGACAGCGCCGACCTTTGAGGGAACAAGGCAGCGAGGATTATTTTAATCTGACCAGTTGAACAATCAGCTTTTCTGTTGTCGGGGGCGGAAATAAACTTTCCAGCTGCTGCTATTATGATCGGTGGATTCTGGGCAGAATAAATTCGGATGTAGCTTTTTCAAATACCAATGCTTGTCTTGTAAAATCTGATCAATAAACCGAGCTCGTCTCCAGCTTGGGGGGGGGGGGGGGGGGGGGGGGGACGTCTGGCTGCTCTCTGAGGTGTGAAGCTCAAATAAAAATGCTCCAAATATTTCAGAGGATTGGAGCAGCTTTTGTCTTCAGAGCTGTGAAGTACCCAGAGCAAACCAGATACGGTCTCAGGGACAGCGTGGATTAGTCTAATCTGAGCCGAGGTTTCGCTCGTGGATCTGGTCTGAAGCTCAGATCCTGTTATTGGTTCCCACTGATTCTTCTTGTCATGTCCGAGCGCTTTAATGCCATAAATGGCTTCATTTGGTGGGTTTGGATGAGGGAAGAAAGTTTGCTTGCTCACTGAATTTGAGGGTTTAATGCACACACACACACACACACACACACACACACAAACACACACACACACACACACACACACACACACACACACACACACACACGAGCACACACTTATTGCATAGTTTGTATGTGCAGAACCAAAAGAAGTCGAGTGACAAACATGCACAGGACGCTAAAACTAAAAATGATGTGCGTCCCTCGGGTTGTTTGCTTATCGGTGTCAGTGGAAAGTGTTGCACTGCAAGGGCAGATGATTTTGTGCATGTGTGTGTTATCGTGCGTGCGTGTGTGTGTGTGTGTCTGTGTGTGTGTGAGAAAGGCCTGTTCTTCTCACGCTATGATGACTCATTGGACACTGCTCTGATTTATTTTGGTATCACTTATCTTTGATTTGATTTGGTCTCAAGGAGTTTGCACACACACACACACACACACACACACTCACTCACTCACTCACTCACTCACTCTTGTGTAAGAGGAAATGTCACTCAACATTTCACAATAAATAATTGTATTTTTTAGTCTGTAATTCTTTATTTATTAAAACATTCCCTTCAATAAAATCACAAATGCATCAAAATATAGAGGAAATACAGAAGATTTTGAGTTCAATCCTGAATGCATGACTCGTAGTAGATACTTCAGCACAGTTTGACCAATGGGAACCAAAGCTACATCTTCTCCTCCTATGGTTTTTTGTGTACAAACTCATCATGCTGACTTTTGAATGAACAGTTGAAATGATGAACGGAAGATTGAACCAGCAGAGTCTCTGAGCTGTAGAAGAGCTCAAACTGTGAGTCGAAAACAGACTTTGATTTTACTTCAAGAAGCAGGGACACCCATAATAACCCCCTACACACACACACACACACACACATCTCATGACTTTTAGGACGAACTAAAGCAGTCGTGCACATCCTCGTGAACTACTGTGTGAGGATAATTACAATAGATGCAGTGGAAAGCAGAGAAATGTAAAAATCGAATAAGCTTTAATCTTGTTGCACTTTTCTTAACAAAGTTACAAAGGGATAAAATTATGATGGTGTTATTAAATGAAATAAAGTGTGTATGCTTCTGTGTGTGTGTGTGTGTGTGTGTGTGTGTGTGTGTGTGTGTGTGAGTGTGACGGCTCCATAAGGAGGATGTAATTGGCAGCGTGTGAGTGGAGATTTGCAGGCGTCACACTGATGCTCTGACACTCCTCGGCTGCCGGCCCGTCGGGTCCTTGCTGATAAGATAAGACTTTGGTGTCCGTCACCATCACGTTCACACAAACTGAAAGGTGCCAGCTCCTTTCATCCTGACAGATTAGTGCGTTTGCTGTGTTTGAAGCGTTATTATCACTCACACCTCGCACACACACACACACACACACACACACACACACACACCATGGGCTGTGGGGTTGGTGCCAGTGTTGCATTGTGGGTAGTCACCTGAGCTTTAAAAATACATTTTTGTGTAATCCTGCTAAACAACAAACAAACAATGAAAGCCTAACCTTTATTGGCAAAGTGGAAAAAAATAGAAAATCAGATGACATTGAGCTCAGTAAAAAAACAACATCACGTGGTCTTCACCAACAGAAATGAAGAACGTGTTAATTTGCAAACCCGAGCGGAGAGAGGTGTTCACAGGAGACACATTCAGGACGGATGTGGACACCAGGTCTGATCTGAGTCACATCAGGTCCTCGGGCTCAACATCGAATCTGACAGCAGACAAGTCTCCAGTCTCCCTCGGTTTTCCCTCGGCCCCCTGTGGAGCTTTTCAGTGAATAAACAAAGGTTATTTTTACATTCGGTGTCACTTCCCAACACAAACTGTGTGGATCCCTGAGGTTTGATTAAAGTGTTGAAGGGAATTTTTCTTCTTGGAAAGAATAATTTGACTTAAAAGTTTGATTCTTGTGTTGTTTACGATCAACAATAACAATACAAGACAAGACAAATGTATTAATCCCGAAGGCAATTTGGTAAAGACGAATAAAGAAGACACAGACATGCACTGACAGAGCTGCTCCGTTGCTTTGAGCTAAAAGTGCCATTTCTTTAAAAATACTACTACTACTATGTTTTCTCTTGTGTTTTCAAACTCAAACGATCTCTGTCCACTGAAGCATGTTGGATCCCATCCAGCGAGTCTCTCGTCCTCATGGGTTTGACTTTTTGAATCCCTAGCTCCACCAGTGGTCAAAACATCAGCAGAAATGAACTCAAACTCTGACTCTTTGAATGCACGTCACATACCTCATAAGATTTATGACTCACTGTGCCATCGAGCACAGTTTAAATATGAATTGAAATAATAAACATTTAAGGTTTCTTAGCCAAACACGGGCGTCGGGGAGATTTGACTTGAGGCTCCGGCAGGTTTGAGCTTGAATTATAGTTTGTTTGCTGCCGCATAGTTTTCTTTTTAGTTTTTGTCTCTTTTTACATATAGAATTATGTGATTTGTGAGTGTGTGTGACAGGAGGTTTTACGATTACATTTTTAAAGCATGACGTACCGTGGATGTACATGACTCCAGGTTCCCATGGGAATGCATTTACAGCACACACACACACACACACACACACACACACACACACACACACACAGACACACACACACACACACACACACACACACTCGCTCACAGGGAGGTCACCAGTTGCCATACGTGTCATGTCTTGTAAAATGAAGAGTGTCTTTTAGCCGGAAAAATTGGGGGCCGGCAGATATGTATGTTTTTTAAGATTGAATAACAGCTGTAGATTTATGATTGTGTGGAGACGAACAAAACCTGATCTGCTGCTTTTATCTTCTTTTCTTTATCCTCCATCATCTCCTTGCTCAGTTCAGTATTCGGTTAAACCATGAAAGACACTTTCACATTCAGAATCACGATGCCAATTAATATGTTCTTGCTGCCATGTTCAATAAAAAAACCTCTCAGATGCAGTTACGAGACTTTTTCAACCATTTCAGTAAAAAGCACGGCTGGGACGCACCACCAGTTTTCACAGTAGAGACCAAATCGGGTCTTTTACCTGTTTCAAGTTCGCATCAGTTCAACAGATTCACTTTCCACCGCCGTCAGACGCTCACCGTGACATCGTGTCCGAGCCGAGGCTCCAGGCACAGACCAGAGGCTCCCATGCATTTGTCATGGAGTAGCGTGGGTTGGTTTGATTTCACGGGGCCTCAGGACAGGGGGTTAAAGCGGCTGCATGTGTGTGAAAAATCAGTGTGGGTGCTGCAGGAGGTCAGGGCCGACGGTATGAGTTTCAGGGACCAGGAAAGCAGGGGTCAGGGGTGAACCGCCAAGGGAGGTGGGGAGACAAATCAGCCGCTGGATTAGGCGATGGAGGGAAAACACTGAAGGCAGCAGCTGGCTGACTTAAACTGAACTGGGTGGAAGGTTGTGCTTTAAGGTAATGACAACAAGTTTAACCTTGAAGACCTCGCTTGACGAGCTGCTGAGTGACTGCAAACGTATGGCATGAAGGTAAACATTGTTCAAACCCCACGAACATTGTTTTCAATTTGGATGGAGAGCTCCAAAGAAACCAAACATAAAAGGCAAAGACAGAAATGTATATAAAAAGATGTCCAGAGAGCAGATCATGTTTCTAGTTGGTTGAAAGGAGCGGCCGTAGAAACAAGGAGTCTCATGTAGTTTCAATGACAAGCCTGAAAGAGCTGATAAACAATATATATATATTAGACTATGTGGGATAACATGATTTTAAATAACACATAAAAGAACTCTGAATGACAATGGGGGCGGTAGCGTGTCAAGAAATGTAGATATGCACGAATAAAGGCAGTGAGGAGGAAAACTGCTCCCAAGCAAATTAGGATTTAAACTATGCATGACTGAAAATGATTGAAAACAACGGCCCATGTGGAGACTAAAAGAGTGAAATCCATCAGCTGTCGGCTTTTTAATTTATCTGCGTCCGTATGTAGATGTATCACGTTCCGTTACACCTCGGAGCTCGGAATTACCAACCCCCGAGTCGGAATTTCAACTCAGACGGTTGAAGGAACATCTCCACCACGACTTTGAAATGGCTGGTCCTGGGAAAGTGTGTGTGGGTTTTCCAGATGAATCTCTCGCCTTCATGTTCGTCTGTTTTCTTTTCATTCACTTGTTATTTTCTCTTCACTCCGTGTGTGTGTGTGTGTGTGTGTGTGTGTGTGTGTGTGTGTGTGTGTGTGTGTGTGTGTGTGTGTGTGTGTGTGTGTGTGTGTATTAATCCAGACTGATTAAATATCTGTTGGCTCAGACCCAAACAAAACAACACTTATATCCTCTTCTTCTTCTACATTATTTGTTTTTCGGCAACCGTGTTTGTGTCTCTCTCTCTCACACACACACAGACACACACACACACACACACAGACACACACACACACACACACACACAGACACACACACACAGTCCTGTCGACACCTTTGATGTGAGTGGTCATGTGGCGTGCAGTGGCCGTGGCTGTGCAGAGTGTGGTATGATCGTGGGAGAGGTGATGGCAGGAAGTGAAAGAAGTGATAAGAGACAAAGAAAACACAACTCTACCTCCACATCTCTCTCTCGTGTTATATTCTGCATCACAGCGACCACACGTCTCAGTCACTGCTCCACTGAACGACCCAGACTTTATATCACAACCCTGCTACTGCTGCACATTTCTCACTCAATGCTTCCACTTTTATATGTTTCTCACGCGCTTGTTTTATGAGATCTTACACACACACACACACACACACACACACACACACACACACACACACACACAATCTTAGCGACGTCATACACACACGCAGGCAAAAAACGTATGAACGTGTGATGCGAGACCAAACACGCCGTGGATATATGATCTGTGTCATCAACATAAGATCAGTGTTTAGGACTCACAGCTGTCGTCATCTCGGACAAACACTTTAAACCTTAAAGCTGCTGTAAACATTACTGTTGTGTTGACGACGGATGAAAACGCTGTTTGCGATGAAACTGTTCACTTGTTGTTGTGAACACGGAGAAAGCTCGTCCCTCAGCTCGATGACGCATTCCCGTTGTTTTACTTTCCAGTTCACTCCCACTGCATCGCTTCATGTCCCACTGGTGCATCTAGAAGCTTAACAGGCAGTTGGTAGTGGTGACCATAGACCGGATGTAAAGCTAGACGACAATACAGCTCCCCAAATCATCTCCATCACCCCCTGGTGGCTGGCAGCTGTATGGGTCATAAACCCTGCCTCCTCCAAAGAACACAAATAATATTTTCTCAAAAATGTTTCCTGTCACTTTAGGTGAAGTTGATGATTGACCGCTGAGACTGACTCACACTCCATGATCACAAAAGCACAAGATGGCAGCACCCGAATCCAGGATGTTTGGACTTTATCCGCATTTCATTGGTGGCGACCAAAACAGAGCTAAAAGGAAAGTGACTGTTGACCTTGCATCCTTCAGGTGGGCTGAAATATGACTTTAAATGAATATTGATGTTGATTTGTATCCTCTGGAGCTGTGTCTGGGTAACTGCAGTTTGTCATTAACCACTTCACAAAGGGAAGATGTGTCAGTGTTGAGTTCTTGGTTTTTTTCCACTTCCCCTAAGAAAGCTAGCAAGTTTTAATCCAATTGAGATAATGGCTTATCCAGGCTTCTGGAAACCGGGATATGATCTTTATAAGAGACAGAACGCAGATAGTCAAGAAACCACCTGTTTGAACACACTGTTCCTAAAAAGACGTAGTTTTGAATCCTGCAGGAGAAAAAGTTCCATTCAGTGTATTCAGGCGACAGCGGAAATCTCAAATTAACACTTTAAAAACTTTATTTAATTAAAACCAATGATTGTGGAGTTTTTAAGAGGCTCAAACTGTAATTTCCTCCCTCTAACTTTCTTTGTCTCAGTCTATCACTGCATCTCATATCCTGTTTATTAGTCAAAGATGTTTATCTCATCGCCTGATAAAGTCACATCTGTCAGTCTCGAACTTCATCTGCTGTCCTCACTCTGCCCCCGCGGCAGACACACACACACACACACAGTGCAGCACACTCTGCAACACACAATGTACACAACAGACTCATTAAGTGAACGGTTGTGAAATCTTGTGATCAGGGATTCTGCGCTTCAGTTCCCCTGCGGATCATACACAGTCTCCAACTATGTCCAACACACACACACACACACACACACACACACACACACACACACACACACACACACTGGGTGGTATGTGAACTCACGATATCATTTAATGGACTCACATGGTCCAAGTTAATCTGCTTTGCCTAAGTAGCTGCCAAGTCTTCCATGAAGATTTATTTCTATTCTTGATTAATCATATGATTGTGATTTGTCTGGAAACCTGTGGTGGTCTCAGTGTGTTGTTATCGTCATCATCAGAAGCAGCGGCAGCAAAACACAGTCTCCTCAACAATATAACAACATGTCAGGCTTCATTATTGCACAGCTCGTTATATCAGGTGAGCTGATATAATTGTCAGACTTTAACCAACAATAACAGATAGATGGTGAAACACACACACACACACACACACACACACACAGACACACACACACTATTTTTAATGAACATATTGAGTGAGCGGTATCATTCCTCTTATTCAAAATGGAGGGAAGTATTTTAATGAGAAACACATGACTGTACAATCCCAGTTAAGATGACTCGACCTCATGCTGTAGCCACACACACACACACACACACACACACGCACACTGGAAATTGTCAAACATCCCAAATTGTGAAATGAAATTTGTTTCCCGTCTGTCGGTTTATTTTTACAAGAGAAGAAACAGAAGGTCTCGGATTAAAAACAGTCGTCGTTAATGTGGTTGTAATTGCATTATAGTATGAAAACAAGCATGTGATGTGAAACACAAGCAGCGTCCTGGGAACCAGACCATGACCACACACACACACACACACACACACACACACACGTGAGGTGGACATTTTGTCCCCAAAGGTGTTCTATGACAGAATCACACACACAGTGGTTCACAGTAGAAACTTAGACCATGGCCCAGAATCACAGACACACACACACAATGAGATGGACAAAAATAGAGAGAACAGGGAACAAAAGCCAGAGACAGCTGAAGCCCTGTGTGATTGTTCTCTACCACAGATCTGTCTGGTTCTCATTGCCCGTCCCTGAGTTCAAAACCTCCTTTGTTTTCTGTCAAATGTTAAATTTACACGATCTCACACACAGACACACACACACACACACACACAAAGAGAGATTGTGTTTCCATAATTGATAAAATGAGTGTCTACTGTCTGTTTGGCTCAATCAGCCTTTTTCCTTGCTTGTGCGGTATTTAAAAAAAAAAAAAGTAAAATCCTAAAGGAAATCACCAAAACTATTTCTTTTGGTATAAAAGACTCAAAACGCCTTATTCAGCTGCAACATGCAACTTGAAAGATATCAGCAATACAGAAGGTGGAAAGGATGAGTCCACGTGATAAATGAAGGGACACCGGTTAAAGGATTCTCTTTAAGGACAATATCTGGGTCTTTTCAGTTTGAAGACATCCGGTGCTCATTTCATGCAAAGTCACAAATGTCCAAAGTGTTGGAATGACAGACTGACATCCACGGCGTGGCCGACAGCGACCTGACATACTCCTCAGGCTTTAGTGCCTCCAGCGCTCTGAAGCCTCGGGCAGTTTCTCTGTTGCTACATAACGAACCAGAGAGTTTGGGGATTTTGCTGCAGGAGCAGTTTCACGTACAAATCTGCTCTTTGACATGTTTTATTTTGATGTTACTCTGGGCTCCACCAAACAGGCGACAGAGACACCTTTCAAATCCACCCAAAGACATATTTCCACTGAAGTATTTCTTTACACACACACACAGACACAGATGGATTGTTTCCTGATCCTCATATTGTTTTCTTTCTGAGAAGAGAAGAGCTTTAATCAATATCACATTGTGGAGCAGAATCCCCTGAAACCAAGACTGATGCCACGATAGCCACAGAGCTCCCCCCCCCCCCCAACCCAATCACTCCCAGCCTCCCTCCTCTCCTCCTTCAGATGTGGTCCGAGTAAGAAACAGAAGGAGGAAAACATCCTTGTCGTTTGTTCTCCTTCCCATTCGTTATCACATAGCCCTGTTGTGTCTTGTTCTTTTCACAGGGATAACCACATTTACACAGGAGTTGATCTTCAACGGGGGGGAAAAGCAAGTGACTTTTGAATGTTGCTGTTTGTTTTTTCACATGTGCACAAGGAGTTTGCAGAGTGAGAGGAAACCGGGGGAAAAGTCCCGACTCGAGACGTGGAAAACTGTGACCTTGCACTTTGGATCCTGCAACATATTGACGAGATTAAACGAGAGGAGAAACCGAGGAGAGAGGGGAAACAGAGAGAGGGAGATCGTAGGAGTCGAAATACGAAGACAGGCTGATTAAGCCGGGGGGGGGGGGGGGGAACGAGGGGATTTCAGCAGATGAAAGAAAGAAGGAGAGGGAGGAACAGAGTGAAGCTTGTTTCTGTTGCACATAGCAAACACAAGGATAAATGAGTCAGTCTCAGCTGTCATTTCAATTAAATAGAATTAAACTCAGATGAGAACTATCTTTCAGATGCACGTCCCATTCAATAACATGGAGGAGGCATGGTTTCTGCAGTCAGAAACCGTCATGTCGTCAATCTTTACAAACAGTCCACGGTTGTTCCTCTGGCTTTTACTCTTAGCGCCACCATGAGGTGGACGTTTGTGGTTTTGTGTGAAACGTGTGAAAAGAGCAACAATATATTTCTACAGATGTTTTTGTGTTATTTTCTGGATGCATTGTTTGTCGTCAGGTTGGACATATTCTAAACTCAGTTTGTTTCCGTCAGCAAACAGTTTACTTTACAAGCATCTGCATGTTAGTATAATTGTCTTTATGTCACGGCATTAGCATTCACTTCAAACTGCTTCACTGCTGCAAACCATTTGTCTGTTTGCTTTGTTCGTTCATAACTTTTCAACCAGAGTTTGTGGCTTTTTCCGAACGATTTATTTCACATCTGACGTTTTGCTTCGCACAGACTCAGCAGAAGTGGCTCCGGGTTCGAAGATAAAACAGACGAACGGAAAGCAGCACATCTGCCCACCAGGGTTAAGAAAAGGTCTGAAGGGAAAACACTTACTTGCTGATTTCCATAAAACCTACAAGCAAGTGCGTTAAACTGTTTCCATGAATCATACCTGAAACCAACAACTGATGATTCAGCTGTGTGAGATACTGCTGTGAGTTCTCAAGTGAAAACATTCAGACGTTTCCCCTTCATTTAATCAAGATATGAGGCTACTTACGAATAAACATTGTCTGGTAACTAAGACAAGTGTCAAAGATCTTTACTCACAGCAGCTGAGTTTCAGTGCTAAGCAGAAAAAAATACTTTCTGGAAACTTTCTTTTCCATGTCAACATGACTGCATCACATCATGGCTGCAGATTCCTCAGCTTCATCCTGCTGATCTCCTGCTCGACCACATCCCAAAGAAGTTCAACTGGGTTCAGATCTGCTGCCTGGGGAAGCCTCTGAAGTTCCTCATGAAACCAGTTGGAAGACACCATCGTGCTGGAAGTAATCATAAGACGACGGTTAACTGTGGCTGTAAACACACAGCTGTGGTATTCAAATGGTGGTTTATTGCTATTAGGGTCCTGATATGCGCCAGGAAAAACATTTCCAACACCATCACACCACCAGCAGCAGCACCAGCAACAAAACAGGTTGGTTCCATAGATTGTATATAAAGTCGACGTGACGGCTCCCAAAGAAGAAGCCAAAATCATCTGTATTGCCCCCTGGTGGCTGGCTGCAGTATATTTCATAAACCCTGCATGTTAGCAGATGGGACATGGACCAGAACACATCAAATGTTTTTTTTCTCAAAGATGTTTTCTGTCGTTGTAGGTAGTTCTTATCACACTGATGTATGTTCCAATGTGCATGTGTCTGATATGTTTGGTTTTAATTCGTTATTTGATGCCGTTAAACACGGTGGAATGTCATGATTGACAGCTGAGACTGACTCGGGATTGGTCAAGAGCATGTATCTGCGAGACAGCTGGTTCTGACTCAAAATAACTCCAAAGCCACAGGATTTAGCTTCATTCCGGAAAACAACGAGGAGGTGGAACAGTCTGTGCAGTTCCATGGGTCTGAACTCTCTGAGCCACACATCTGCAGCCTGAGCAGAAAATATGATTCATCATTCTCTGACTCCCAGTAGTTAAGATTCCAGTTTTCTCTTTCTGTTGTGACCCATCCACCTAAACCCTTTACGTGTTCTTCATTCCCAGCTGATTTACTGCTCAGCACACTTGCACAGAGCTGTTATCTGTGTTTCTGTCACCTTTCTGCCGACTCCCACAGGTTCTCCTCCGACCTCTCTCATCAACAGAGCTGCTGCTCACTGAATGCTCAGAATGTTTTTCTCAGTTTTCTGAGTGAAAACTCCAGAGGCTGATCAGCAGTTTCAGAAACACTCACCACAGTGATTGCACTTGATGTGAATCTGAGTTTCTGATGTGCGTCTGCATGATTCGGTACGTCGCACTGATTGGCTAAGACTGCTGATAGAGCTCCTGGGATACATTTGAAAACTCTGGAAACTTGTGTCAGTGAATTGAAAGTTTTCTCGGTGTGTTAGCTCAACTTATGCTGCTCTATAGTCTTTAACGTCTCTGTTAAACTTAGTGACTCTTCCATTGGCCTGAATTAAATCATAGTCCTGTTGAGGTATTTGTGTATTTCCGCAAATGTAATACTAGACTGACTTTGGCTTGAGGGATGGACGCAGACATGCAGCACAGACAAACCGCACATTATTAGAGAGGAGACATTCCTCAGATGGTTGATGGATCTGGCAACCTGGCCGCTTGGCACGACTGCCTCCTGTGTGTGTGTGTGTGTGTGTGTGTGTGTGTGTGTGTGTGTGTGTGTAGCTGGCAGCACTACACTCACTCCGATGTCACGCTCTTATTCAACATCTGTCCACTTGGAGAATGACCCAACATGTCTCCACACACAGGAACTCAGAGCCTGTTGCTTTCCAGGACGGGGATCAACTGCTCCAGTCATTAACTCAAAACAGCTCCAATCATACTCATTATTCTGAGACAGGAAAATCCTTGTACAGATGATAAATTAAAGGAAATAAATAAGTAAATTACGAAGCTACATGTGCACACGCTTCCAAGAGAGTTTTACTGTCATTATCTACAGCAACAAACCTGCAGCTTCATCTCCACTCAAATGTGGGGTCATGTAGAGACACAGAAATACTGACAGGCTGTAAATGTGTTAAGTAAAATATTACCACTCAGAAGAAGTTTAAATAGAACAAAACTATTTCTCCAAACACCAACAAATGTAATTTACTAAGATATTAATACAAAGTTAAAGGAAAAAGTATAAAGTTTGTTACACAACCACGTGGAGATGCCTCCTGTTTGACCCCGCCCACAATGAGCGCTCAAACCGGTTATTGGTTGACCGCCGGGGTGGTCCCGCCCACTGGTGCAGTTTAAAGCAGAGAAAGTCACCGACTCGGACGCAGAGAGTTTACCCGGAGGAGGAGAGAGGACAGGCGGTCACGACCTGCGTCTGCACCGGGGTCATGTTGTGAGCTGGAGGAACTTCTCCATGGAGCTGTGAACTCTTCCTCGCCGTGTCCACAATGCGGACTCACACCGGCTCATCCAAGCCGCTCACCGGCCCCTCGGCGCCGGGTCCCCGCGCTGCCGCCGCCGCGGTCACCTGTCTGCTGGCGGCCGGGATGCTCGTCGTCGCTGTCGGGAACGTGAGCAGCGGGGAGCCGGGGGGTCCTCCGGCTGCTGCTGCTGCGGAGAACGGGAGGGCTTACTCGGCGTATTTCAGGAAACTGACCCGGGAGAGGAGAACGATAAGCGGGCCCCGGCGGAGGAGCGTGACCCCCGGGCCGGTGGAGCCTCTGACCCCCGCTGACCTCTTCATAGCGGTGAAGACAACCGGGAGGTATCACCGGCAGAGACTGGACCTGCTGCTGGAGACCTGGATCTCCACACACATGCACCAGGTGGGTCTGCACACCTGAAGACACATGATAAGATCTAATCCCACAAGAAAAACAAAGAAAGTTAGTTTAAATGAGAGAAAATCAATCTCAACTTCATAATAAATGAACAAAAACAAGATTCAAACGTGACTTTTGTTGCTGCATGATTTATTTAATGCTACAAACCAAATCAGCTTTAGTCTTTATTCATGTTATAATGTGCAACAATTAGGAAAATCAACAGGCTCTCAAAGCATTTTGTTGGGACGTTGTGTTAATGTGATTTATCAGCATCACATGAAGGGAAATGAGTCACTAATCATCATTTATTAGACACGTCCCCCTCAGATCTCAGAAGCACATCGTCCGGCCTCATGCAAAGTGTTGTTCTGTGTCACCGGTTCCTCCACACAGGGGAAGTAGCATCTTCTAAAAGTTGTAAACCCCCCTGGGAGGTGGCTGGCTCCTCGGGCTCTTTGATCAGCCGGTGAGTCGTAAAAACAGAGGTAGAGGACTTTGTAATGCGTGAGAGGGAGATCTGAGGAGCTGACAGGCCGACCACGCTGCTGCTGCTGCTGCCTAATGCGTAGATGTAATGCACGACATGGGGCGTGAGGAGGAAAGACTCAAGAGGGATGAATGGACCCTGGATCTCCGTTAGATTGATTTGCTTCCAGACCGCAAGTTATTCGTAGTTTGGCAACACGGTGCAGACTCGCTGCTCCAATGTCGAAGCTTTGAACTGAGAGGAAGTTGGATTTCAAAGTGTTTTTATGGCCTGTTCAAGAGGTGAAAGTTGTTTCTTTCCATTTGCTGCAACTTTCCACATTTCATCTTCGACACCACTGGAGTTATCTTTAAAATGTGAGTTTCTTTGCAGATGATGTCATGTTTCATACATCAGTCTTATCAAGGTGTCACACGTTTTCAGAAAAGAGGGTGATGTCTGTAAACATCTGGGTTACAAACCAAAACCCCCAAAACATTAATGGTCCATCACAGAGGACGATGAAACCAGACTGATCCCATTCAAAAATACTGTTGCTGACTAATTTTCACAACTGATCATGTCAGAAATTTCCCAGGTCAGGGATTAAAACTTGCGTCATGGGATGCGGGATGAGTTATTACATGAGTGCTGCAGTTGAAAGGGAGACGTTGGTGGAGTCACAGATAATTATTCGAGATCAGACGAGACGAAGAGACAGCTGGTCTGAGTCTCAGCGGAGAGCGAGTCACAGACGAAATCCGTTGCCGTGGAACACATGGCACCGTGGTGAGCTGCACCCAGCGACTTCAAACATCGTAACCCGACGCAGACGTGACCGTGGAGCGTACGGCGGTCGCTCGGATTCCCACTTCGGCCTCAGAGTCAGAGGGACGAGTCCAAGTCGCGTCTCACACTGTGTGACAAATCAGCTGGTGTGTGTTTATGTGACACATTCCTGAATCGGCTCTCACGGTCAGGTGTGTGTAACTCTACCTGTTTCCCAGACACACCTCTATACTGTAAGACTGCTGAGTAAAGGGAATATAACAGACACACACACACACACACACTTTCTCACAGTGCTACCTTCACAAACACTGGTGCCCTGGGAACTCAGCAGATTTCTCATGGGAAGTGGAAATGTGTCTGATCACAAGAGTAAAAACACACACACTTACATCTAAGTACACACACACACACACACACACACACACACACACACACACACCACTTTCTCCTGCCTCAGTGGTCGTGGTTGTTGTTGCCGACCATTTCCTGTGTTGTAAAGCTTGAATCCTGCCCCCCCCCTCTGAAAACCACATCCCCCCCCCCTGTCCTCCCCCTACCCCCCACCCCCACCCCCCAAGCTTAGCACACACACCACTATCACAGACACGCAGTCAAACACTCGTACAGACGCAGGAGCCGAGCGTCTCGAGGAGCTTAAGAGGCTCAGCGTGGAAAAAAAAACTGACAAAAACACACAGCTGGCTGGACTCTCTCTCTCTCTCTCTCTCTCTCTCTCTCTCTCTCTCTCTCTCTCTCTCTCTCTCTCTCTCTCTCTCTCTCTCTCTCTCTCTCTCGACCACAGGCAGCGTGGACAGCGAGGTGAAAAGTGGAATCTGTCTGATACTGGTCTGTTCAGTCCGTGCAGTTCATACTGGGAAGTTAGAGAGTGTTTGTTGTGTCTGTTTCGCAGGACGCTGGATTTGAAATGGGACAAAGACTTTATTTTAAGGGTGTTTCTTAAATTAGATGAACTCAGTAGTACATCGTTATAGAAGTAGTCCCCTGATGAAACCATCTTGGAATCCACTAGATTCTCATTTTTATTTGGATCCGCACCAAATGATCAGCCCCCTAAACGTCCTGTCTCGTACTGTTGAAGAAATTAAACGCGGTCTTTCTTGGCCCATGTCCCATCCTTCCACCAAGTTTCCTGGAAATCCATTCATAAGATTCTGAGTCATCCTGCTGACAAACAAATGAAGTGGGGGGGGGGGACTCTTCTTTCTGGACAGACAGTGGAATTGTCAAGTTAACTCTACAAAGGGTTTAATTCACAAACACCAGCAGGAGTTTCCCCGACGATGCGCCGCCTGACATGGACCAACCCAAGTCATCTGAAAAGGACACTTGTGGTTATACAGTGGTCAAAATGGAAAAGCCATGAAATCTATTACAAACATTCATGTGCCAAGTGTTTACACATAAACCAGTTTTGGGATTTGAACAAGTCCCAAAACGGGTTTATGACTAAATTCTTGCATTGACACGACATCTCCATCAGCCTCAGGTGTAGTTTGAGTTGTTTGAATATTTGATGCTAAACATCAGCATGTTGTCGTTTTGATGCCAATGTTTAGCATTTAGCTCAAAGCACCACTGTGCCCGTGTGCATCTGTGAATAGCTGCTAACTTGAGGCTTGATATTTTACAGTTAAACCATGAACTTTTAAATAAATAACTTGAACACATGAATTCCCCTGTTTTTGCATAGTTTGTTCTGTAAAATAGAAGCTTTCATATCTGCAATCATACAGATTTGTCTACAAAAGGTGTGTGTGTGTGTGTGTGTGTGTGTGTGTGTGTGTGTGTGTGTGTGTGTGTGTGTGTGTGTGTGTGTGTGTGTGTGTGTGTGTGTGTGTGTGTGTGTGTGTGTGTGTGTGTGTGTGTGTGTGTGTGTGTGTGTGTGTGTACATCCTGTGGAAAGTAATGGGGTCTACATGGCTTCCTGAGTGCGCAGCGACCCTCGACCTCCTCACTCATCACATTAATACTGTGCACACGCAGCCGCAGGCCTGTGACCAGCTGCTCTGCTGCAGATACACCAGCGTGTTACCTTTTTGTCATGGCCTTCACCCAAAATCAGCACGGCCTGCCGCTGCCGTGTGGCGTGCGTCACCGAGGGAACGGGTGGAGTCTCACCTGAGATCATAAACACGTCACCCGTGAACAATGATGGTGGAGCAGCAGGAGTGTCTGTGTGATGGTGTTTGTGTTTCTCTGCTGCTTCGTGAAACGTGCCCAGAATAACATGAACCCTGCGTGTGTTGTTTTTCCACAGACGTACATGTTTACTGACGGAGAGGACGAGGAGCTGAGGAAGAGAATGGGTCAGTACACACACACACACACACACACACACACACAGAGCAGATCTGCTGAGTATCAGCAGCAGTGTTATCTGCAGTGCAAGAGGCAGGAAAGCAGGAACCAGAACGCTGACTGAGCAATATTATGTTTCCATGCAGGAAGTCACTTGGGTTTAATCAACAGGGCTTTTCCTCGTCTTACTTATAGAAAAGCTTCACTTTCAATGAAGTATTCGTCTCATTATCAGACACGTTGTACAGAAGAGTATTCGGGTCGTGCATAAGAAATTAATGAAGGGAGGAATTTGTTTTTCTCTGCACGTCGAGAATAAAGTCAAACTTAATCATTGCAGATTAAGTCGACGTCTGTGTGAGCAGCCAGTGTTACATCTTTCCAGGCTTCAATCATTTTTTTGTGATTCATCTTCATGTTCAGGGATCTGTGCACACATTTACAGATTTATCTACACATTTACAAATCTCAATACACACATAACACATTTACTGATTTCTAACTTTCTTTCTGACTTCCTTTTCTAAATGCAAAATGTTTTATCTACTACCATCATAATGTTTCTATAATTAGTATATGAATAAATACTTGTCAATACATAACTAATGACATTCCAATCGACCCTTAGACTTTTCTCAAAGTCCTTCTTTTCTTGTGTAATTCTCACACTCACTGTGTCATGACTGTTTTTTCTCTTGTTGTTCATCATCAGGTTCTCACCTGATCAACACCAACTGTTCAGCGGCCCACAGTCGTCAGGCCCTCTCCTGTAAAATGGCTCAGGAGTACGACACTTTTATTCACTCGGGAAAGAAGTAAGACACAATCCACACAGAAACCCAAGTGCTTTATTACTCAAAGAGGGTTTTATTAACGCTGAGCGTCGCGTGTTGCAGGTGGTTCTGTCACGTCGACGACGATAACTACGTGAACGTCGGCTCCCTCCTGAAACTCTTGTCGCAGTTCGGTCACACGGAGGACGTGTACATCGGCCGGCCGAGCCTGGAACGACCCATAGAGGCCACGGAGAAGCTCGGCACCGCTGAGATGGTAATTCAACGTGATTCTCCCTTTACCCACCCGGGCTGCTACTTCGTGCTGTACATTCAGAGAGAGCAGAGATCACATTCGCAGCCTCTCGTCTTTTTGCATAATGGCAAATAAGCTACGTGTCTAGAAAACCTAAGTCGTGATTAAAGAAACATCAGCCAGCTCTTGAACCGCCCTTCACCGAGAGCACTGGTGCCAAAGCTAATGCAGAGATGCACTTTAATTTATGGTGTGTGTGTGTGATTGTTTGCAGAAGCAGGTGCGTTTCTGGTTCGCCACAGGGGGAGCAGGGTTCTGTCTGAGTCGCGGACTCGCTCTCAAGATGAAACCCTGGGCAAGGTAAATACTTTGCTTTTCAAATGCATAATCAAACTTCCTCTTTCTCTCTGTTGTTTAACGCTGGCAAGGATTTACTATAACTTATCAACAGAAGTGCTGTAAACAAAGCTTATTGTTTTTATTATATTTTTGTAGTGATGGCACTTTCATGTCGACTGCCGAGCACATTCGCCTCCCTGACGACTGCACTGTTGGTTACATCGTGGAAGCGCTGCTCGGCGTGAGCCTCGTCCGCTCAGCTTTGTTCCACTCCCACCTGGAGAACCTGGGACTGGTGTCGGACATACACAACCAGGTACACACACACACACACACACACACGTACAGATATCACTTCACCGCATTTATAATCTCTGCCTCGACAAACCATTTTAGTCATGTTGCATTTGTTTTCTCATCAGGTGACTCTCAGCTACGGCACAGTGGAAAACAACAGAAACACTGTGAATGTGAAAGGACCTTTTTCAGTTAGTGAAGACCCCACAAGGTAAAGTGTGTGCGTGTGCGTGCGTGTGTGTGTGTGTGTACTTCTATGTTTGTGAGGGCCAGTTTAGGTATAGACCCTATAGGAGGACATTTTGACCGGCCCTCACTTTTTCCATGGGCTGTTTGAGGGTTAAGACTTGGTTTTAGGTTTACTGACATCTGTTCACGTTTCAAAGTGACAGATTTCTGTTTGTTCTCCTGTCTGGTTTTCATTTTTGACTCTTTGGCTCGGTTTGATGTTGATGACCGCAGACCCAGAGGCCTCGGCTCTCTTTGAAAAGAGTCCGTCTATGACGCTGAGTCGAACACAAAAGGTTGACTTCATTGTGAACAGTAGAACGACCATGAAACATCTCAGAGAGCGACTATGTTCCCGCTGATATTACAGGAAAACAAAACAATACAGAGGATAAAACACAAACCGATCTTATCCGAGGTCTTCCTGACATTAAGCAGACTTTTTTTGATTTGTCCCCCTTCTCTTCCCTTCTTTCTTTTGTGTGTCATTGTGTATTGAATTGTGATAATTTAGCTGATGGCAGCGTCCCCCGAGGGTGGAAGGTGGGCTGAGGATAATGAAATGAGCCTCAGAGCTGTCGTGGATTGTTTCATGATGAAAAAAAAACTAAAAATAACAAAGAGTTTGTCGTATTGTTTAATGTTTACAGTCGTACGGCTGCTCAGCAAAATGTGTGTCAGGAAAAGCTTTAGATTTAAAGCGTGTACGACACTTTATGTAAGCACTTCTGATTGTGTATGTTTTTACTACTATGACATGTTTCCTGGCTTTGTTCATTGTGTGCGTGTGTGAGTGTGCACGTGTGACTGTGTGCACGTCTAATTGTACTCCCCAGTTTTATTTTGAAATCCCCAGTATGCGGCTTCCAGGCATTGTGACGCTCATTTCCCTCTCTCTCAGGTTCAGGTCTGTCCATTGTCTGTTGTACCCAGACACTCCTTGGTGCCCCGGCCCCTGGCGACTCCCACAGCCGCCGTCCAGAGACGGAGGGATGGACTGACGGGGGGAGAAGAAGTAAAGTCTGGGAACAAAAAGATAAAGAGAAGAGAAGTCCCTCTGCTCCTCTGAAGAATCTCGTGTCCCACAGAGTGCTGAATTAGTTTGACCCGTGGACTTCGACCCTGTGAATTGCGACCCGGTGTTTCCTGATTCTAAAGTGTTTATCCTCTGAACGATGCCCAACTCGGCTCCAGACGTGGATCTGAACCTGCCACCTCATCTTTCTCCCTAATCGCCACATTCAGCTTCTCGTCTTTTCGGTCTCAGCTCTCGTTTCTCACCTTGAGCTGAACTCGACTGTGCATTGAGTGTAAAGCTGATGTTATCATGTAATATTGAGGCCAAAGGGTCGTTCATGCTCAGCGTTGGATACGCAAACGGACGTACGGAGTACCACAGGAAATCGAGAAATTTCAACAATACTGGAACTTTTTAGGAGAGACTTTAAGAGAGGACAGGCATCCGGGGTTATGATGTTACTTTGATTATGCAAATGGTCAAACTGCTGCTTTTGCCACTTTCTTAACTTTATCATGTCCACAATGTTTGTTGTTGTCAGAAACTCTCAACTCTGCACTGCCCTCTAGTGGAGGTATTGTTTTTATAAGCACAAATGTTTTTTTTCTTTTGAAATACAAACAAAACAGCTGAGCTGTAACTGGATGTGTGATTCTGGAGCAGCAGACAAACTGATGGACGGTAATAATCCTCTCTGGAGTCGAGAGGAACGATAGCGTCCCTTCTGGCCTCAATTTCTTTTTCCATCATGGCTCCTCTTAAAGATCTGTTTAGCCTCACACCCCCCGAACATTCCCAGCGTCCCCTCTCCACCTCCTCCGCCGTAACAGATCGTTCTTTTGTGTCGATAAGATGGGATTCACCACATGTGATTAGATGCACTGGAGCGATTGAACACAGAAGAAAGGATGAATCTTTCATCACTTCCGCATTATGAGGCAAAGGAAAACACATTCTGATGATTTTTCTAGGATCCAGACTCCTTCATGTGAAGTTTTATCTCCTCAGTATTATCTCTCTATGAATTATGTTATCACGACTGAGCACTTTGCTGTTTTAACTCTGCTGCTTGCAATTCATCATTTGATAAAAGGAACAATCGGCAAGGAACGGTTTGACATTTTCAGAAATGATGCTCATTCGCATTTGCATACTTAAAAAAAACAAAAAAAAGGTCAAACCTGTTATTCCTTTTAACAACTGTGTGTATTATCAAGGCCTCTCTTACGAACAATTCAAAAAAAAAGATGGATACCACCGTTCTTTATCCATTTGAACAGGTGGAGTCTGTTAATGTTGTGAAACTGCTTTTAAAGCTCGCAGCAGTGTGACGGATGTTTCCCCCTCTGAGCTCCTTTAGAGAAATGACTCATGTTGGGTCGTCGTCTGTATTTCTGTGCAGTGAAAGCAACTGAATGAAGGTGATCAAGTGAAATTCTGTCCCTGGTGAAATGAATGTATACGATGAACTGTTGCTTGTGAAGCGTACGCGCTCTCTCTCCAGTATCTGGACTGTCTGTGGACAAGTTAATAAAAACTGTCTTTGGTCAAATACTTGAATGTTTGCTTGTTTTTGTTACATTTTTAAGACCCTTTCCAGTATAAGCACTCATCAGGACCAGTGTCCATCATGGGGACCTGGTATGAATGAGGCAAATTGTCATTTCTGAGTTCCTGGTTAAGGTTCGTTGTTACTCATGAGTATGGATAAAGTTTTGGTTAGGCAATGTCCTAACAAGGGTAGCAATGCAGACTGTGTGTGTGCTGCCTGAACACTGGAGGATTGTAAACTGGGGTCATAAGGGACACAGCTTCAACCTTTCAACTCTGACCCTGTTTATGAGCTGCTGTGTGGGGACCCCTGTCCCTCCCTCCCTCCCTCTCCCCTCTGAACCCATTACCCCAATAAATTCCACCAACAATCACACCCACCTACAAACACACTGAAACAACAGCAGTCCTCTTATCTGATGGAGCCATACACACGCGGTCCTGCAGAGATAAAGGCACAATCAAAAGATTAGCAGACTGCATGCCACCGTCTGTGTGTGTGTGACATTTATTCTGAGGTTGTACCAGCTGCAGCTCAGTGGACAGTGACACCTGCTGGCTGCATGTTTTAAGTGAAATCAAAGATACTGTGCACTTGGTTCTCTGCTGGTGGAGCTGCTTGTTTCGTGTGTGTGTCACAGATTAATGCTTTGAATAGAGAGAAACAGCCACTTCAGGAATATTTCATGTTTGTGAATTATGCTGCAACACCTTTCCACAGACTAGGACATTTGAATGGGTTCCTGTCCTGCTTTTGTTTTTATAAAATGTAATGTTACACACGTGAAACACCAAGATGAGAAGATTAGAACAAGGACAAAACAAACCCTGAAGTTACCTTATTATAAAAGATATACTTTAGTTTGCTTTTCATATCCATCAACTACGTTAAAACAAATGGTCTATAACGAGGTAAAAATATCACATCATCAGGAGTCATGATTGATGGATGCATTTACCTACTTTCATCACCATCATTCTTCAGTTCCTTTGACCCTTCTCTTATATAATTTAATGCACTTATTGATTGGCATTAGGAAGGAGGCGATGATGGAAGCTGAAACTATGAGGGAGGAAACTGGGTCACGACGAGGCCGGAAAATAAAAGAAGCCGTGAAAGCTTCACTCCGCGAACGTTTCAGAAGATGTTTCAGGGATTATGTTCAAATTCTCAGAAGAAAAAAACACTTAAATTCCCAGTTTCTGATTAAAGACACAACTTATCATCTATAAACCGACCATTTCTGTGTCCCCGTCCCAAAACATAAACCACAGTCTTCATCAATACGTTAAATTTGCTTTAATTTCATTTTTTAAAACATTTATTCCAGGCTGAATGATATCATTACCACAGTTTTGACATGTACATCATTAATATCTTAGTTAAACCATCAGAAAATAAAAACAGCCATAGAAAACATTGTCCGTCACATCTGGACAGAGGTGTGTTTGAAGTCCTGTAAACTCCACACATACACACGTTATTTTTCTCTCCATCATTTCAAGCTGTACCAGGTTAATCCCAGAAATCATCGCACAGGAATTCAAACACAACTGTGATGCAGGTGTTGCAGGGAACACTGGAATAGTTTTATTAAAACATTGCAAGACAGAGTCATTCACCATTAATAAGAGAGGAAAAACGCTGCTCTTGCCTTTATTCTCCTACAAAACAGCTAGCTATTGTTTTATCTTTAAACTTTGAATTTTTTTTACAAGACAGAGAGAAATAAAAAAACATGTTGTGATATGAAGTGTTGTAAGAGTTTAAAAACATTATGAAAGGCCATTAATCAGTGACTAGTCCCACAGATCTTAACATCGTTTGCATCAATGGTGCAACAAAAAAAGAAAAGAAAAAGAAAAACACACTGTAAAATACTAGACCATAGGTAGCATTGTTACCATAACATGGACATTTCCTTTCTAGTAAAATCACACTTGTAAGATTGTCTCGCTAATACGAGAAGTGGTCATTGATTAATCGCAACCTTTCAACTCTGACCCTGTTTATGAGCTGCTGTGTGGGGACCCCTGTCCCTCCCTCCCTCCCTCTCCCCTCTGAACCCATTACCCCAATAAATTCCACCAACAATCACACCCACCTACAAACACACTGAAACAACAGCAGTCCTCTTATCTGATGGAGCCATACACACGCGGTCCTGCAGAGATAAAGGCACAATCAAAAGATTAGCAGACTGCATGCCACCGTCTGTGTGTGTGTGACATTTATTCTGAGGTTGTACCAGCTGCAGCTCAGTGGACAGTGACACCTGCTGGCTGCATGTTTTAAGTGAAATCAAAGATACTGTGCACTTGGTTCTCTGCTGGTGGAGCTGCTTGTTTCGTGTGTGTGTCACAGATTAATGCTTTGAATAGAGAGAAACAGCCACTTCAGGAATATTTCATGTTTGTGAATTATGCTGCAACACCTTTCCACAGACTAGGACATTTGAATGGGTTCCTGTCCTGCTTTTGTTTTTATAAAATGTAATGTTACACACGTGAAACACCAAGATGAGAAGATTAGAACAAGGACAAAACAAACCCTGAAGTTACCTTATTATAAAAGATATACTTTAGTTTGCTTTTCATATCCATCAACTACGTTAAAACAAATGGTCTATAACGAGGTAAAAATATCACATCATCAGGAGTCATGATTGATGGATGCATTTACCTACTTTCATCACCATCATTCTTCAGTTCCTTTGACCCTTCTCTTATATAATTTAATGCACTTATTGATTGGCATTAGGAAGGAGGCGATGATGGAAGCTGAAACTATGAGGGAGGAAACTGGGTCACGACGAGGCCGGAAAATAAAAGAAGCCGTGAAAGCTTCACTCCGCGAACGTTTCAGAAGATGTTTCAGGGATTATGTTCAAATTCTCAGAAGAAAAAAACACTTAAATTCCCAGTTTCTGATTAAAGACACAACTTATCATCTATAAACCGACCATTTCTGTGTCCCCGTCCCAAAACATAAACCACAGTCTTCATCAATACGTTAAATTTGCTTTAATTTCATTTTTTAAAACATTTATTCCAGGCTGAATGATATCATTACCACAGTTTTGACATGTACATCATTAATATCTTAGTTAAACCATCAGAAAATAAAAACAGCCATAGAAAACATTGTCCGTCACATCTGGACAGAGGTGTGTTTGAAGTCCTGTAAACTCCACACATACACACGTTATTTTTCTCTCCATCATTTCAAGCTGTACCAGGTTAATCCCAGAAATCATCGCACAGGAATTCAAACACAACTGTGATGCAGGTGTTGCAGGGAACACTGGAATAGTTTTATTAAAACATTGCAAGACAGAGTCATTCACCATTAATAAGAGAGGAAAAAACGCTGCTCTTGCCTTTATTCTCCTACAAAACAGCTAGCTATTGTTTTATCTTTAAACTTTGAATTTTTTTTACAAGACAGAGAGAAATAAAAAAACATGTTGTGATATGAAGTGTTGTAAGAGTTTAAAAACATTATGAAAGGCCATTAATCAGTGACTAGTCCCACAGATCTTAACATCGTTTGCATCAATGGTGCAACAAAAAAAGAAAAGAAAAAGAAAAACACACTGTAAAATACTAGACCATAGGTAGCATTGTTACCATAACATGGACATTTCCTTTCTAGTAAAATCACACTTGTAAGATTGTCTCGCTAATACGAGAAGTGGTCATTGATTAATCGTAAAATATTAAAATGCTGTACAGGAATGGTGGTTGAGAGGTGGAGGGGCTCCGCTCGCTCGGCTAACTATGGGGTTTCTCTGAAATGCAGCTACTACCTACTACATCACCCATAATGCAAATGGTCATCGGTGTGATGTCACAGCTGTGGGAGGGTGGTTACTAAACGGGGCAAAAGCAGGGAAAGATGGGTCTTTATACGATACTGCAGTGTGTGTAATGTGTGTGTATGTGTGTCTGCATGTTATGTATGTATGTATGTATGTATGTATGTATGTATATATATATATATATATATATATATATGTGTGTGTATTACTGTGTGTGTGTGTGTGTAGGGGCATGTGCAGCGTCTCTATAGAAAGGACTCAGGCTAAGATAGACTGACCCTTGCTTGCGGCCAGTCACACACACTGATCACTGTATTTACACAAGGTAACACTGAGATAGAGCAACAGCCAATCACGCTGCAGTGATGTCACACACACGGGTTCACGACTAGTTTTTGTTTTTGTACACAGAGTTTTAGAGTCGGAGGAAAAGCCACTGGCAGTGTTTTACTTCTCCGTCTCACAATGTCACCTTGAAGAGAATTTGTGCTTGTGGGTAAAAAATAAAAAAATAAGATAATTAAAATCTCGCTTCTGGTGGCTGAATATCACAAGTCACCGCTTAACAAAATAAAAGCACAGGAATTAAGAAACATAGAATACTACAGTTGGTCACAGTATTACAACCCAAATGTCAGATTATGAATGAACATAACAAAAAAAACACTCACTGTCTTTAATTCTGAAACACTTAGGTAACGTTATCAATCAGGGACGTGTTTTATCAGGGTTCAGGGCACAACTTCCCGTCGGTGATGATGTAAAGTTGTTTTTTTTCATCATCTTTGTTTTCCTGATCACATCCCTGATTGAAAAAAAAAACAAAACAAAACACTGTAGTAAGAAAAACTTTTCCTTCCCTTTCTCAGTGCTGATCGTCCTCTGGCTTATTTAGCACCTGGCAAACGTGTGGTAACAATCATCTGTCCATCGCTTCCCGTTTCAAGTGTCTCTCTTCTTCCCTTTTATTTACAGTCACAGAGGAAACATTCCAGATAGAGTTTGTTTCATCTGGAGGCAGCAGGAGAAGAGGACAGACTCAGGCATCCCTCGTATTTATGATATAGTTTTTGGCACAGGTTGAGCCTCCTTCATGTCCTATTTGTCTCTCCCTCCATTTCCCAAAAGCTTCAAAGCGTTTAGTCCTCGACAGGATTCCTGGCTCGTATTCAAAAAATGCATTAACTGACGTGCACGTTAACACGCAAGGAGAGAGACACACACACTTCAGAAGCTCACGATTCAAGTCTTCGTTATTAGACACCAATGTTAAGTTAAAGAGAGAACGTGGATGTGGTGCGAGTTTCTACCTAAACATGGCTTTCTGGTTCACTGGAATCCTATTTATACAGTGTGTGTGTGTGTGTGTGTGTGTGTGTGTGTGTGTGTGTGTGTGTGTGTGTGTGTGTGTGTGTGTGTGTGTGTGTGTCTGTGTGAGATACAGCGAAACTTTTCCATGATAAACACACAGCACACCACGTTACCAGTAATGATTCAGTCTACGTTTCATGGAATCAGGATAAAGCACATGTTTACTTATTTACAGCTCTGTACAGTGTGTGTGTGTTGAAGTGGTGTAGCTTTCTCCACTAGAGGGCAGTGTACAGATCCTAGTGGAGGAGGAGATATTTGGAGAGGCAGAAGAAGAAACAGAGAGAAAGGAGAAGGAGCCAGAGCTTTAGCTGCAGTGGATTGTGGGAGATATTGATCTTGAAGGAGGAAGAAGATTGATTGGTTTAGATTTTTTTGAATACTTGTTGACCTTGTGCAGTCCTTTACTGGGGTGTGTGGTTGGTGAGTTCTGACTTGCTGTGTTGTTTCTGGTGAACCGGTGATGAAGTGAGATTCAGTGGACTTTGACGAACCGGGGTCCTGTTGGTGCTTGAAGCTCTCGGCTCTGGTTGAGCGCTGCGGCGTTGGGTCTTGTTGGCGGTGAGAACTGGATTCAGGCAGTACTGATGTGGACTGGTATCTAGTGGACTGACGACTGTGGTCGGGCGGCGGGGTGAGGCCGGCTAGCTGGGTCCAGTTGGTCGTTGGGAACGGAGCGTCGGTTCTGGTCCGGTCGGTTGGTGGCCAGGTACTTCGCTCTCATACTAGAGGTGTACTGAAGAGATTGGAAGACGGTGAGGAGAGAAAAAACAAAATGGGGAGAGAGGAGAGAGAGGATGTGAAAGGAGGTGTCGGGGAAAGCGTGGAGAGACGTGGTGACAGAAACAGGAAAGAGAGACAAACGTGTTGGGAAAGGACACAACCAGAGGGAGAAATTGAGATAAGAGCAGGAAACAATGAGAAGCGAGAGAGGAAGAGAGGGACAAGGTGGAGGAGGACAAAAAAGACAAGAGGAGGAAAAACGATCAAGTCGTATTTACACTGAAGAATAAAAAGAAATACTACAGAAAATGTTTTTTAAATAACAGATAGATAGATAGATAGATATTTGATGTAAACACACACAGGTAGAGCAGAAGTACTTTGACCAGTCATTTGGACAGCCAGGGGTGTTTGATTACAACAGTCATTCATCATATCAGAGCTGATTAATTTTGGATGGTGTTAATGTAAAATTAGCAGATGTCATTTATTTTTGGTCAGTGGGTTGTAGTTAGTGCTCTAGTTCTGATGTAGTAGGTTAGCCTGGTATGAGTTAGTGGTTTCTCGTGAGCAGCTGGCTAGTTACAGCTGGACGTCTCTGGTTTCCAGGTCACTGCAGGAGAGCGGGAGCGACGGCCCCGGTCGACAAATCGCTGATGAATCGCTGCCGCCGCTACAGTTTTTTTGACAGTGGAGGTGGGAAACATGTGCTCTTGCGGCTGTTCAATGGTGAAGGGTGAGGAGGGGGGCACAGAAACAGAGGACACACACACCTCGACCAGAGAATGCACACATAATAGACACAGTGTGGGAACAGGGGGGGGGGTAGGAGGAGCAGGATCTTTTTAGAGGTTTGGGCTCGACTTTACTCGGGGGGGGGGGGGCTGATCTGTCAAGAAGATTTTCAGATTCATTGCAGATCGTGAGGAGGTGGCAGGAGATAAATCCTACAAGCCGAGCAGAAGTTGTAAATAATGGTAAGATTGGTTGATTACGGTGATTGGTCGGTCGACAGTATCTGCAGCCTCAGTTGATGCACAACATCTTCCACTACAGGCCCAGCAGCACCTTGTCCAGACCAGAATAATCAACGTGTTTATAGTTAAAAGACGGTGCGGTTCAGACACCTGCAAACCTGGCAGGATTGAGTCTGGAGGAAAAACGCTTCATACGTGACAAACAATCTGTTGTTTCGTGATCTGCAAGTCCTCTCACACTTCACTGACGGCCACAGTGAAACCAACCAGACTTTGTACATCAGAAGTAGAGAACAACTTTGTATTGACCCGACAAATGACACTTATCAAAAGAGTCAAGCTTCTCTTTTGATGCAAGTGCACATCCAACTATCAACAGGCTTCTTTTTTCTTTTTTTTTTTAACGCTCCAGCTAATCCCAGGCTGCCAAAATGACCTTCATGACGGCGGTCCATGATCCCGCTCTAGATTGAGCACAGAGGACACTTGCTGTGGTGTAGGGATTGGGGGGGACTACCTTCCAATATCCACACTAGCATTCGCTACACATCAAAAATAGGACATATTAGGACACTCAGCTTCCGTCATTGTCTTAAAGAATGATATATCACCCTCTCTGTGGGTTGAGTGTTTTGTTTTCCAGCAGCACTGTGGGTATTGGAAGATAGTGGAGGGAGAGTGTGTTCTAGAAAGTGTGCACTTACAGAGGGTGGAGGGGACTCCCTGCCAATCAGGGGGGTGTTCTCACACCGAGGGTTCTGAAAGTTTGCGTTCTGGCTCCTGCATTATAGAATAAGAGGTTACTGCATGTGGTCACCCTGCCACTGGTGCTCAGTTGTTTCTGTTGCTATGATCTGCTCTTCAGAAAAAACGTCATGACTCTCTGACAAATTACTCTCTGACTAATGGCCTCAGTGATAATTACAAGACAGAGGCCGAAGCTTGGTACCATACGGCCAGTGGGTAAGTAGACAGGGGTTAAACTCCTCTGCCACAGTCCAGCATAGTTAACATTCTTTCTTAATGCACAGGAGAAAAAACATTTAGTCTTCGTGGGACACCCGCTCACTAAGATCCTACTTTTACTTTGTGGGGCATAAAATAAATAAAATATGTGAATATATTCAGCTTCAAATGTCCCTTGTAAGCACAATTTAATATAAAACTGAATAACTGCCACATCCCTGATTGATTGATTGATGTTTGGTGTTATATGTACAGAAGTGCAACCTGATAACGTCATCACACTGTCACATTAACAGTAAGATATTTAGGTAGATGCTATAAATGTCTGAGAAAATATAGTTTGTTAATACAAACTTCTAAGACAGAAATCAGTGGCTCAGATAGTCCAGTTCTCCCTCAGCTATCAGTGTATTCTAACCATTCTGGCTTCATGTAAACAAGTCAACACACATTCATTACTGTTCGAGCTGTTTTCGCATATTAATCATCTGTACTCAAGGACAAATAAGTGCTTTTGCATTTTCTGGTTCATTAAGAGTGCATTTATAGCTATTTTCCATGGAATATGATTTCCTAAGATTACATGCATCTGGACCATCGGCAGCTACTGAGTCTTACTGAAGCGACATGGAAAATAATAAATCCCTCTACAACCCCTTGCTTTAGAATAAAGTCAGTTCTGTTAAACATACATCTGCCTAACACATGAAAAACATCATCCTTTGATGGTCTCAAAAGCTTAAAATCTGATCTGAATACAGATCTAAACTGTCAGTTCAAACACCACAGTGTGCTTGTTTAGCACACAGCTAGAACAGAAGCAAGCAGTGGCAGACTATCCTAACTATGTGTATGCTTATTGCTCGTCTGTGTGGTTGTGTCGACTCAGAGCAGGCACTTGCAGTCCTGTGGTAACACGTAGCAAGCAGGGTGAAATGATTAACTTGTGCAAATCTGAATTTACTTGTTTAAAATCAGCGTTTTGCCAACATGGTGGACTGAAACACTTCAGCTGGCAGACACAGCAAGCATCTAATGTTCTATTAGCATCAAAGGGAAATCTAGTGAAGGGTTGTAACCCACTGAGTGTCGTGAACATGAATTGCTGACAGTGTGTGACAAAGGACATGCGAGCCATACAGTAGAGAAACACTAGCTATTCTAACTTGTCGTATCGCAGGCAGTGGGCGTTGCTTTGCTGCTACTCTGGGTCACAGGGGGGCAAGCATCAGCTACCTACGGCAGGCAGTGTATTGATCCTGCTAGCCTCTAGCTAGCGGTGGGTGCTAACTCACATGTATTCAGTGACGGGGGCATTGCTGACAGTGTGGGCGGTAGCGGGCAGGCTAGCTTCGCTACCGTAGCTGGAGCCACAGCTGTAGAGACTGGGCATGTGAACGCGGTACAGGTTATCGTGCACACCGCCACGTGAGGCGGCCGACTCGTCCTCTCCATCTTCCTCATCCGTCCTTCAATTGGTCAGGGTAAGGGCAGGGCACAAGAGGGCACGATGAACAGGAGGGGGGGAGAAGGTAGAGGGGAGGGAGATCCGAGAGAGACAACAGAGTGTAAACAAGTGGTTGAAGAGGAGGTTAGGAGAGGGGGAGGTGTTCTTGTACAATGAAGGAGTCTCCTGATGTAAAAGACTGGTTAAGGCCATGCCTTCAGCCCCAAAGCAACTGAACAAGAAGAGAAGGAACATGGGCAGCATTCATCTACAACACAGGTCCACAACAAGTACACAAGTGTCTCTAATGTCACTACACTGCTCAGAGCAGCGCTGTTTTTATTGCTTTGTTTGGTCACATTACATTAAACTGTAAGAGGACAATAGACTCTTCGATATTCTCAAAGTTCTCTCAGGAACATGCAGTCATTTTTTTTCTTCATGCAGTCATCGATAACGCTCCTGGCATTAACTGTCCATTTCAAATGGTCCAGACAGAGTCAAATTTCAAGAATCCATTTTGTTATTCTGTAACTCATGCATCTCTGAGTGCTCCATGGAAATCAAAGCAACAAAAGAAATTAAATAAACGGCAGGAAAAAAGGAGATAATGTGGCTGGTTTGGGGAAAAACCATTCTCAGACATAAAATGGTCAAAAATGTAAAACGGCCAGCGATGTAACAGAATGAGGCATCAAATAAGATATGTGCTGATTTGGAAGTTTGATCTCTGGCTACAGAAATGCACTGGCTTCGACAGTGTTTGATCAACCACAGAACTCACGAGCACATGTGGACCCTGTCGTTACCTCCGCCAAGGATTTTAGATTTCTGTCTGTTTGTTAGAAGGATTACGCAAACACTACTCAACCAATTTCTATTAGATTTTGTGGAGGGGCGGAGCTAAGGAAGAACTAATTAAATTTGGTGCAGATCCAGGAATTGTTTTGTGGATTTCGCAGAGAATAATTCCTGCAAATCAAATAAAAATCTGTAGTGAATTTAAACGTGGTTTCCTGAGGGGACTGTTGGGCCGTACTGTGCTCTACTGCGTGACATTTCAGTTAGGACTGTAATTTCTTTGGCAGTTTATTCCAACTTTCCACGTACTAACAAAGTCAGGATGGAAATGATTCAAAGAAGTAACGTGAGCTCTATGAATTGTATTTTAGCAGGGCCCTCCCTGTGTTAACAGAGACACAAAGGTAGAGGTGTAACTACCCTGAGTGGCCACCAGATGGGAGGTGTTTCACTCTTTCAAAATGGAGTTGCACTGCACGGCCCCTCACAAAGACTCCGCAGCTGCAGCACACTCAGAGTCAGCCGGAATATTTCTTAATTCAGGGACATGTGGATTATTGTTTGATACCTGCCATACGGTAGCATTGCTGGTAACTCACACCCACCAACAAGCAACAAAACAGCACTGTTATGGCCCAGCTGTGTTTCATAATTCATCCGTCACGTATCATGTGATGTACGATCTAGAGCTCTTTGCGCTGTTTTTAACCGCAGAGTTATTTGGTTGTAATTTTGGCGGTTTGAAAGGTCCATTTATTTAACTATGGGGTCAATCGGTTTCCTCAAAATCCACCATCATTCGCTGAAGCCCAAAAGATTTCCAAATCAGGACAGGGAGAGAGGAGGCAGGGAGGGAACAGAAGGAGGAAGTGGGGGCATAGAAAGAAAAAAAAAATAGGTAGTGATACACAATCTAACGAAAGAGTGGCGCTCCAAGTTCGAGGCGGGGGGGGGGGGGGGTGAGAAAACGAAGAGAGATGTACAAACATAGAAACAGGTGATGAGCTGGACTGGCGGCCGCTAACGGCAAACAATAAAATAAACGAAACTTGCAGACAAGAGTGGATGGATGCAAAGACAGGCAGGAAGAAGGACGCACTAGCTCAGGAGGCAAACACACTTAGAGTACATGCATGGGCACCAAGTAGATTCTTTGTGGGCCATCAGTTGAATTCAGTAAGACAATTAGAACGGGTAACACGTTAGCTGTTAGTGCACAGGTTATCCAGAGGGGCTAAGTTAGGGGTGTAAATGTGTGCGAGAGAGAGAGAGAGAGACAATGTGTGTGTGTGTGTGTGTTACCTCTTGCCAGGCCAGGTATGTGGCACACTGCACACGATGGAGGAGAACATCAGAGCAGTGACGAAGGAGAAGAGGACCAGGTAGATGACACCCTCGACTCCGTCATAACACAGGCCTGTTAGTGCTTGAACGTAGTCCTGGAGGAGAGGAGAGGAGTCGGTTGTTATCGAGGATCTGAGGGTTGAGGAGTTCTCTCTTTTAGCAACACAACAAACAGAGTGACTCACCATGTGTAGGCTGCGACAGTCGACCAGAGCCGTCAGCTGGTGAAGACCAACCTCCGTGGAATTCAGCACAGACTGGATTTGCTCGAGACTCCCCTGCGCACACACACACACCAAAAAAGCAAAAATTACAAATGCACGATGCCTTCGTGTTTATCAGCACACGTCAGATAAACACGCCTGTGCTGGCACTTTTGTAAAGGCCACTTTCATCACGCTCCCACTAATGCGAAGCCACTCATGCGTGGAAATAAAGACCCACAGATCATTGCACACACAAGCACACGCACCTTAGTGTTGGCATAATCACGTGTTGCTGATCTCAGTAGCTCTGCCACATCATCCTGCATCTCCACCAATGCTTTGTGACTCCCTGACAGCCTCTACAAAACACACAGCGACACACACGACACAAAGACAAACAAATGTATCTTTGGCTCTTTATAAAACAATAATGACACCAATATATTCTGTATTCTTACAACAACAGTTACCTGCTGGAAGGGATTAATTTGGCCAGGACTGCACCTCAGGTAATACTGCAGGATATCTGGGAATACACCGATAAATACATATCAACTGACAAATAAAACACAACAGCTTTTACAGCGGTACTGCTCAGGCATAATTGGGTGTGTTTTTATGTGTGTTACAGAGGAAACATCTGTGCTGTACAGCAGGCAGATAGAGCGGAAACAACCGACAGACAATAGCACTCATTAGGTGAGTGCAGAGAGGGAATTGAGGGAGGGAGAGGAAGAAAGGAAGCAATTGAGAAGCAAAGAGGGATATAAAAGGATGAAGATGGAGGACAAATCAGATAATGAGCTAAAGTGAAAAAGCAAGAATGTGCTCTGATTCTTTTTTTGCATTTGGGACGAGCAGGAGGAAGAGCGAGTGACGAGTGTGCAGGGCTGCAGATGCACTGCAGTCAGCAGAGAGAGAGAGAGAGAGAGAGAGAGAGAGAGAGAGAGAGAGAGAGAGAGAGAGAGAGAGAGAGAGAGAGAGCTTCTAGATTCCAGAGTGTCAATCAAACACAATCCCCTTGGATACACTCAGACACTCAGACACACAAACGCACTTGTTTCTTAAAATAGAAACATCTCAGGGTGAGATTCGACTGTCAGTGTGGAAGCTGTGGAGTCTATTCTGTATATATCTGCTGCATCTCTATATGAGCAGTCCATTGACCAGTCTCACCAGTATCACTTGAATTGAAAATACTATTCATGGTTTATAGGGTTCAAGATAAAAAGTAAATAAACACACAATCGTTTTTCACATGAAATAATTATCGTTTTATATCTTCAAACAATTCAAATAGGGGAGAAAATTAAAAAAGAGATTTATTGTTTATTTTTTTGTTTTATATTATGTTGTTACTGCGTACCTTGGTTGATGACAGCGTTTTCCTTGGTTACCCTGGTGATGTAGGTATCCGGGGAAGCGCAGAAGTCGCTGGCTGACTGTTGAGAGGGTAAGCACACATGACACATCAGGCTACAGTAACATCCTCCTGGAACACACTCGCTCGAGCCGTGGGCAGAGATTACATCACTGCAGAGGCAGAGAGCTCGGCGATGTTGCCATGGTTACACTTACAGCAGCGACAGCCAGTTCCAGGCCGAGAGACCCCCAGCTGATGATCAGAGTCAGAACCCCCAGCAGGCACACTCTGAAGGACAAAACCAATACGGATTTTTAAAGTCAAGATTTGGCTTAAACAATGTGTCATCATCACGCAACAGGATTTGCCTCCAATAGGAGCAACGTTTGAGGTACGACGTGAAGTAAACGTACCCGATGAGAGTGCCTCTGGAGTTACGAATCAAGCCGAAGAGCACCAGGAGACAGATGAGTACATCAAACAGCAGCAGGCCCAGGTATCCCATCCACCTGTAAATAAACACATGTACCACAGTGTCTCAACACATCAGGACATCTCATATTCCAGGGTCACAGTCAGGTCACTAGCTCATGGCTGTTAAATGCTTTGGACTCCAAATCACAAGATTATAAAGCAAAAGTTTTCCATTAGTTAAATTCCCTGGGACTTCTACTGTTTCAGCTTTTAAAAGCAGGGTTGTTGACAGCTTAAAAGTAGTGTGGTTCTTTTTAATGGTTTAAACATGCACTCTGAAGCCGAGCTGAAAGAATCTCTCAAGGCTGCTGAGATCCTTGAAACATCTACTTGTACGTACGAACCTGTAAAAGTCAAAAGCCTCAGTCTTGCGGGCCAAGTCCTCCAGTGACACATCGGTATTGGACCAGAAGGGAACGTCCACCATCAGCCTCACCAGCTCGTCCAGCTGGCCCTGCAGCTTCTGGACGATGGACACGTAGTCTGTCTGGTCCTGGAAGGCCGTCTCCAACTGGACCAGGTTCTCCTCCACGGTCTGGTTTAAGGCTAGGGCGCTGTCCGACACCTGGACTCAGACAAACACCAAAAGAAGCTGCCATCAGTCATATTTCTTTACTATTTTCTGATTAGTTTGTGATTGGTTTTGAGGATTTTTAGAAGAGAAACAACACAGTGGACCACTCACCAGTTTCTCCACCCCAGATACAGTGCGGTTGGCATGACGGAGGGAGTACGCCAAACGATTGGCCCCATCGCTCGACTCTCCATTCCCGTAGAAGCCCACAGCGATGCCAGCGCTGGGAGGCAGAGAACAGGGAGTGTTAGCACAATGACTTATTCAAGCATCCAATGGCCTAAAAAAAAAAATTCACCAATATGGGACAATAATGTCTCAGAAACAAACGAAATAAACTGCAGCAAAGACAGTTTAGTTATCGAGTGCAGTCCTTGTGCTAACCAGCAACAGGCAGCACTGAGCTCTTGATATGTTGATTTGGTGTCACCACTGGGCCTCAGGCAAGCATGGGACTCCCAGGGATGATGTTTTCTCTCCCTCTCTCTCTCTCTCCAATGCCCCCCCCCACCACCACCACCACCACACACACACACAGTCAACACCATAATTGGGTCACCAGACCGAACATAATATGGTCCTTCTGTAGCTCTGCCCCGACATACACACGGCACATGCTACAATATGTTAGTTAGGTGGCCCCAATTTCCTTTCTCCCTTGTTCTCCTTCACCATGTTCTTCCTGCACGTTACCCCTCTGCGACCCGACACCACCGCTGCAGAAATCTTTTTTTAACACTCTTTTGTCTCATCTCACCCTTTATTATCCCTGCATACCCCTCCCCACTGTGTTTTTATTTTCTCGCTCACCCTGTAAAGCTCTTGTAGCCCCCTCCCTTCCCTTTGTGTACTGTATATGTGTGTGTGTGTGTGTGTGTGTGTGTGTGTGTGTGTGTGTGTGTGTGTGTGTGTGTGTCCACTTTGCATTTATGATGTCCGTCCGCAGACAAACACCAGACAGTAGTGCAGCGGGACATTTATGGCCATTGTTAGAGCAATTCATTCTAGCCCATTAGATCTTGAGTAGCCCTGCTTTGAGTAGCCCCATGTTACACACAATAGCCTGTGTGAGTGTGTAAACATACATTGTATAGTGTGTTTGATGGACTGTATGCATACATCTTACATAAAACAAAAAGAGAAAACAGGCTTGACGAGAGAAAGAGAATACATAGGAATATACTCGTGAAGACGCAGCTTTGTACGTTGATCTAAATATATTTTCCAACCATCCCTGTCTCCCACCATTTCCCATCATCTGAGTTTTAACAGTAAACCGCCTCCCTCCCCTCCTGTTTACTCATCATCGTCTTCTCTTCAACCACCTCGTCCCTCTTCCACTACTGTCACCTCCCATTCCCTTTATCCCTCCTCTCTCCACGAGTTTTATCTCACTGATTTAATGCCGCTCCAATCCAGGGATTTCACGACTTTGATCACCAACAGCTTAGAGGGTGAGACATAAACAAGGGACTGCAGAGCAAGGCGAAGGTTCAGAAGTCAATAGATAATGACCAGCTTGAGACTGATAGGACAAACCCCCCCCCCCCCGTTTAAAATATGACATTATTTTGCTTTTGAGAGACGGGGACCTTTTCGAAATTGATGTTAACTCTGATAGAGAGTCTCTGCTTCAGTCCATTTTCAACTGAAATGGACAAACAACATGAACCTTAATGGTCAAACCAAAACGCACTCAGCCGGAGCTCAATCGATGGGATGGTGAAATGTTGTATTCAGTCGAAATTGGGTTCATGATGAGTTCAAATCCAACAGATTCACCCGTATTTGAGGGGCTAGGAGAGAGGATACACAAATCTAACCATGTTTAAGAAAATCAAATGGAAATCCGTTCAATAGCTTTTGAGTAATCCTGCTGACAGAGGCAGACAACGATGAAAACATAACCTCCTTGGCGGAGGTGCAGCCGACTGACATTCCTTACGCAATACCAATAGTGCAACCTGCTGATCCATGTAAACATGAGACAGCGTACAGACACTTAATCCTACTGACTGTTAATTAACTGACTATTAGGGTCCTCAGAGAGAGCAAACCTTCACCAAGGCGAACTCCCAGTCTCGCTAAGCAAAATTTGACAGGTTCTTCCTTAAATCACACCATCCCAACATTTCATGACTGAGGTAATAAACGTATCCAAATCAGTATTTGGTTGATGTACTTGTGGATTTTAATACGAGTAATGTTACAATCTGTTTTGATTATCAGAAAGAGTTCCTTCTGCTTATCAAATGTTCAGAAAATAGAGAAGAAATGACTCAAACAATCAACTGATTATTCCTTTCAGCACAAAATAATACAGCAGTCAACAACCTAATACAGAGAAACAGCTTCTATCCAGACACACTGCACCTGCACACAAATGGAGGAAGTCCACATTTAGCTGGTGCTGTGCCAAAAATAAAATATGACGTCATATTAAATTGTGGACAAAGAACATGCAGGCAGGCACACACAGAAATATGGGCCTGCGTACTCAGATCCATATCAAATATTCAAAAAGAAATATTATAGCTTATCATGAAATATTAAAACCTACAAAAAACCCTCTTTGGCACAGAGTCACGCGAACACACAGACACACACACACACACACACACACACCAGCAGACATAGCTCCCCCTGACTGTATAATTCATTTCTCGTCTCTGCATAAAATCTGCTTCTGTCTCCATGGCAACCTTTCTAGGCCAGGAAGACGGCCAGAGACAGAGAGAAATAATATGGTAAAAAAAAAAATGGAGGTGAAGAAAAGGGGAAGCGAGCGAGGGAAAAGACAGAGGAAGAGGGGAAGTGGAAAAGAGGTGAGAGAGTAAATGAAAGAGGAATATGTGGTTTGTTTGCGGGTGCAGTTTTGACCTGTGGTCAGAATACACTCCACTCGGCTGGGTCACCGGGGGTCACCGACCTCAAACTGTACACACACGTACACACACACACGTACACACACACACACACGTACGTACACACACACACACACACACACACGTACGTACACACACACACACGCACGCACGCACACACGTACACACACACACACACACACACACACACACACACACACACACAACCTTCAGAGTCGGATATACACACTAACAGTTCAACCACCTGGCTGGATCCCTGTTTCACCACATGGGTTTTCAGCCTGTAACAACAGAGTGGACGGGATTGGTGCAATCTACAGGGATAACGCACACACATGGCTGCTGTGGAGAGTGGGAAACTTTTTCTCCATTATCTATACCGCTTATCCTCTGAGGGTTTGCGGGGGGGAGGGCCAGAGCCAATCACAGCTGACATTTGGCCAGAGGCGGGGTTCACCCTGGAACAGGCCGCAGGGACAAATGTGCATCTGCAAAATGTCAAACTTTGTAGGAGAATTGTTTGATGTTCGATTGGAAATACGGTTTATGTTTCACAATAAAGGTTTATGAAAATGTGAATCTATGTGTGCTTTTAATCAGCAGTGACATGGGGGGGGGCTGACTGACATATGCCGTGACACCGTTAGATCCCTGAACTCTCTGCTGTTTTTGATTCCTTTGGTTTGCTGGTGGAGTGGAAACATGGAATCGTGTAACAGTGAAACGAATGCTTTATATGCGGTAGAAGGAGCAGACGCAGGCACTGTACCATGACATCAAAGCTGCTTCCGTCAGCCTTTATCTCTTTATCTCTTTTTTTGGACATGACATCCTTTCAACCTCACCCAACCCAAAAAATTATTGCTTTCATACCGACATTTATTTTGCATTTCTGGCATTTCCTCCATTTTTTTTTTATGTGTGCAAATTTAAAATGACCATAAATCTAGTGAAATGAAACTTAACTTTTCATTTGCAGCAGCATGAGTGCACGTAGTGTTAGTCTGGGTTACTTGTGACTCAGACTTATTGAGATGTACAGCTGTTCACCAACAGGCTGTGGAATGCAAAGCATTAGATTAGCACCTGGCACTAACATGCGTCTTGTGTGATCTGGTCCCAAGTTGACAGCACCAAGTAAGTCGTTACACTCATGGCATTAGGATGCTTCGGGCGGGGGGGTATCTCCAGGGATGTGTTTTAGCTACGTTCACACTTTTAAAAACAAAATACTACTCTACATGAGCATGTAAGCTCTGTATCAGAAGTAATCTCTGTCCATACTAACCCAACTTAAAGCACATGTCACATAAACATTCACACTTTGTTAACAGGAAGTAGATTGACTATTTGCAGTTAGTTGCTTAGTAGCAGAAAATACTAAGAACCAGCAATGGAGAAAATGGAGGGATATATTTTCTTGGACCTACAACAAGGTGGAACTGTGACTGACAGTAAGTGTTAGCCATACTTTGTATTTTCCACAAGTCCAGTTGAGACCGATGACACCCAATGATGTGGATGTGGGATTCTGCGTCATCATTTCCAAAAGTCTCCATTTTAGGGGCTCATAAACTCCAGAGAGATGTGGATTCCATGTTTAACCTTAGCAAACATGAAGTATAATAAAGCTAAAACATATTAGTTGTGGATGTAGGCTATGTTTGGACATGCTGCAACTTTTGGGAATGATGATGCAGACTAACAAGATGCACTGATAAGACCGGGACATTCAGGAAGTGAACGTGGGTGTCCTGGTCTCATCAGTCGTGATGTATCCTTTCCCTGAATCATCACTTTAATTACCTTTTTCCTGAAGAAAACAAATGGCATTGCCTTCAAATATACACCAATTTTAACTGTAAAAGTGTTTTTCCAGTGGGAATAACCTCTCACCTGCAGACAAGTGTGGCGATGATGACACACCAGGCCGTGCAGCAGCAGTCAGCGCTCGGCTGCTGCGAGTGGGAATGGGAGTGAGAGGATTCATCACTCTTGCGTCTCCGGCAGCAAAGCCAGAAAGAGTAGAAGAGGAGAAAGAGGAGGTCCAGGCCCAAACATAGCAACGCCACAGCACCAAGCAGCAAGACGGACTAAAGAGAAGAGGAAGGAAGAGAAGAACAATTAGTGGCCATAAAAAATTCATGATTTCATAAAAATATGTCAACATCAGTACTGTATCATGTTGGTTAGTTGTTTGTATCACAGGGAAGCGAGCAATTTCGGGGGAAATGGGTTAAAGACACAGGAAGCAAATTAACTGATATGACCAGATACATTCGAGACACCACATGATTTCGTTTTTTTTTCCTGTGAAGACAGACGCACCCTGATAAACAAACTGCGCTGCTCACTCCAGCTATTCGAGGACAGAAAAACAGTGGCTCTTAAATGGGCGTTTGATGGATACCACGAAACAGACATTTGCATACCATCAAACGCGCGCACACCTCCACAGAGTGAGCGGAAGTGGCGTTGACGGGGAGCCGTGTGCGCGAGAGACCCGCCACACAGATCACATACCCTCTGAAGGCTTTGAAGTGCAAAAGAAGGAAGGGGTGGTGGGAGCAGATAGATGGAGCAGCGAGGGGGGGGGGTGTAAATTTGGAACAAAAACAGAGATGGGCTAGAGAGACAGAAAAGAAAGAAGATGACTGAACTGAGCCGGGAGGAAATAGATAAAGACAGAGATGAGGGATGTTACAGAGATTTGCCAGGAACTGATGAGATCTTAAAATCACACAAACTGCGATGTTGGTTTTTCTTTCCCCTCGAGAGTTGTCTGGAAAAGTCATTGTGCTGCAGGACCATGCAGAGACAAAGGAGCACGCTTCTGCTCAAACTGAATCTCTGCCCGCTCGACCACTTCAGACAAAAGAATCCCGCTGCAGTTCTGCCTGTTCAGAAACAACAACATTGTAATTCTTCTGTGGATGATAAACACGGTCTGAATCCACCTCGGATCCAACAAGATCCTCACACACACACTTGGATTCCCAGACTTCTAAACTGCTGATGTTTCTACTGACCTCATTCTTTCCTCACTGCCAGCCAGCGATTTCTTCACCCTGCAGCCATTTATGCACCTCTACTGTAAATATGCACATGTATTGTACGAGTATATAAACACTCATATATTGTTTAATATGTGTGCCAAAGCTTCAACTGTTGCCAAAGACGGACTCTTGTACAGACAGCACAAAAAACATGACTCCAGTCACGGGCTTAACCAGCTCCGAGGCATAAAAACTGAACTGAACTGGTCCCAACCTGCAGCCCAAGCTCTGTTTAAGTAGAGAGTTATTACAGTTTGATGGGTTTACAAGCCAGAACAATCGGACACCCCTGGTTGGGGTTTTAAAGTGTCTCCCTGTGTCTGCGTGGGTTTTCTCTCCAGCTTCTTCCCACAGTCCACAGACATGCAGATTAGCGCGAGATTGATTGGAGACGTGAAATTGACCACAGGTGTGAGTGTCTCTGTATGTCAGCCCTGCGACAGGCTGGCCTCTCGCCCTATGTCTGCTGGGACTGGTGCCAGATCCCCCCCCCCCCCCCCCCCCCCCCACAACCCTCAAAGGTCAAGCGGTACAGACAGAGACAAACCATTCACTCCTCAGCATGTAAACTGGTTTTATTTCCCAACTAACCAAACATAAATCTTAATGCAACTTAAAGTGCCAGGAGTTTTTCTGCTGCTGCCTTTTGAATCCACTGGATTGGCCAACTGGTCTCAGCTGTGCCATCCCCCCCCCATCACCGAGTTCAGCACAGGGATCCATCCGGCCTGAACTACTGAAGACACAAATCTCTTCTCACATTGAAAACTGAATGGCGCTCAGTTGACTACTAACATCTGCCAAGGTCAAACATTTTCTTCCACCAGATCTTGATTATAATTTGTAGATCTGCACTAAACTCATTTCAACATCATAAATATGGTGATATTTACATCAAGCTCTGTACATTATTTGCTGAAATATGAACATGTGGAAAACAGCCTGTCTTGCAATGTGATTAAAAAAGCGATTTGGTCCTGAATCCACACTAAGTTCGATGGGTTCTTCCTCCCCTGGCCCGTGCCGGATTTTTGTTCAGCACTTGTTTGTGTAATCCTGCTGATAAAACAAACAAAACAACAGAGCCGGGGGGGAAAGATAATCTGCCTGGCAGAGGTAACAATGCCGCCTAATAAGGTCAGAATTAAGTGTGTCAGATGTGTAACCAGGCCAACAAAGGCTAATGTATCAAAACTGGAGGGCTTCATCCAATCCAGTAAAGCCAGTGGGTTAGTAAACTAGACCACTACAGCAGATATGACACAATATATGATGCAGTGGTGTAATATGACATCTGAAGGGTGAGAATAGCATTAATTAAAAGCATTAAATTAACTAAAAGACTCCAAACCACAAGCCTCAGACCAAACTAAAACCATCAATACCATATCTACCGAGGTTTCTACGAGTCTACAGCTGGGAGATATGAATTATTATATTCTACTTAAAGTAATTACAATGTTAGTTTGATTATTACGAACTTAATTATGGCCCTGGACAACTACAGCTTAAGATGTATCAGTAATTCTGTGAATTTATGTGTCAAGTCAAGTGATTCTGTTATTTACACATGATTACTTTCTTGTGGGAGAGCAGTTGGTAAGCTCGGGCTGAGCCAGAGGAAATCACTTGATTGCTTTTTCTCCAACAGGTTAAAGAAGACGACTGGAGGAGTGGAGGACGGGAGGAGAGGATCCTGGTGGCGGAGGAGGGGGAGATAAGCCCTGCAGATTCCTCCTCTCTGGTATTATCCTCCTCTATTATTATCTATAAAGCTTAGCGAGTGACAGGGACGTTATTCTGAGGTAGCGTTGCACTGTGCTCCTCTAATGCATTGTTTGATCTCTGGTGACTTTAGACCTTATAGAACAAGATGCATTAGGCTTTGCAGAATGAGAAAGAAAAGCTCATGCTACGGGATACAAGGATGGATGTTTTCATGGCATCCATTAAAAAGCACGCGACAGGAATGACAATGGGATCAGACACATAGTGAGATATAGAGGAAGTAGAGGAGTAAAACAGAGAGTGGTGTTTTTATTTTGAATTAAACCATAGTGCTGATAAAATAATCAATCTCCAAAACATAAATTGGCAATTATTTAAAAACTGATTAAGCCACTCAAATGTGTGGATTCGCTCATTTATTTTTGTGATATTCACTTGACAAAAATAAGCAATCTGAATACGTAACCTAGGGAAATAATAAAATCTGATATTTCCCCAAATTTCATGGAAAAGAAAATAATCAGAAAACAATGAAAATTATTTTTAGTTGTAAACCTATTTAAAATGTTTTAGTCAATTAATCGAAAAAAACCCTTTTGTTATTAATTATTGGAATAATTGTTTGATTTAACAAAATGTCCAAATGACAATGTAAAAAATCCCAAGATGACGCCTTCAAACTGCTTGTTTTTTATTTATCTGATTTCTACAGTTTGTTTGAGTGGGGGGGCACAGTGCTACAATGTAAATATTTAACTCTATCATGTTGGAGACTGAAATGAGGCCAAACACGGGGGGGGGGCGGCTCTGACCCTGACGATGGCCGCAAGATTAACTGTCAGGCCGACAAACCATCAGAGCAGATTTAGTGTGGATCAATTAGCTACTAATAAGCATGGTGAGCTTGACTGTGCATGTGTGTGTGTGTGTCTGTACTTAGATGTAAGTCTGTGTGTATGTTGCGTGCGCACACATCTACACTACTAGAGATCAGCTTGCAGGCAGGAGGAGGGGCTAAACATTAAACACCCAGGCACAGTGATCTACTTTCCATTTGTCCGTGTTAGTGTGTGTGTGTGTGTGTGTGTGTGTGTGTGTGTGTGTGTGTGTGTGTGTGTGTGTATGACTGAGCTGACAGGGTCAATCACTTCCACTTCACTAAGTTGTCCTTGCACTCTCCCTGCCTGTGTGTTACACTCTAGTTTAGACTCGCCGACGATCATTTCAACATCTCTCCAGAGGCGCCGACCGACCCCGAGTTCATTCTGCTCACATTCACCTCACCTGTACCACCGGTGCAACCAGAGTGCAGCCAAAACACGAACGGCAAAAATCTGTGTTCAGACAAAGACCCGATGGTACGTCTTTAAGAATTTAACCATAAAAAAAAGGATTTGAGTGGCTCTTTAATCTGTTTGTCATTGAGTCTCACTGATCTTTTTCAATATGCGATGAGATAATGTCTTCCACCGTGCAAAATGTAGTTCACCATTTAAAAAATACCAATTATACTTTCCACAGCTGGGGATGTGTGTGTGTGTGTGTTATTACAGGTCACATGATTCCTCTGTAATGTTCTGCAGCTGTTTAACTGTGGTAGCTGACTCTGCGATTCTACCATAATACAAACAGATGAACGCACACGCACAGACGCATGCACAGACGCACGCACACGGATCGGCACACATGCTATTTCAATGCCTCGTGGAACCTCAGGGTATGAGCTCCTATTTCAGCTCTTCAGGAAAAGAAAGAAGAAAAACGTTTTCTTGCAAAAAAGCCACAGAGTCAGCAGCGTCCCCAATAAAGTCATCAGAGACTTCCAACTGTTCCACTGTAGGAACACTGAGTGAGTGAGTGAGTGAGTGAGAGAGTGAGAGAGTGAGAGAGTGAGAGAGAGAGAGTGAGTGAGAGAGAGAGTGAACATCCATCTGACTTTGTTTTAGTTTGAAACCCTATTTACAAGAGCGGTTTTGACTTCGCTTCAGATTTAATCGCCGTCCATACTAACACGCCTTAAGATGCACATCACGTGACCTCTCACGTACACTGGGAATGGGCGTGCCGGTGTAAACAGGAAGTACTCGGTTGTTAATTGCAGACAGAGCTTCTCTATAATTGAGAAGCAGCAGTGGCGAAAAGTAAAAACGCTCAATTTATATGTAGCTGTTTTCGGAGATGAACTCTTGAAAACGTCCTGCAAATTGGGTGTGGACCTTTTCCAGAGTTTGTTTTTTCCAGATATAAGGAACAAAGCAGGAGATTATGTGGAACATACAGGCGAGGGGCGGAGCCTGGGTGAAGACTGCAGGGGGGCGAGACATTGTGTCGAGATTCTGCTGTGGAAATCACGTTTTTGTTTACAGCACATCAACACCGGCGTCGGCCATTATGGACAAAAGCTGTTGAATCTAGTTGACATCTTCATCGGTATCTATACCCCTTTAATCTGAGTTATTTTTATCCTTCTGGTTTTATGAATGCTGCATATTAAAAACTCCATCAAGATGCCAACTCCCTGCTGAGATTTTCCTTCTGTATTCTCACATGGACTCACTGGGACTCTTCAGTAGGGGGCTGGCAGGGAAAGTTCCAGAAAATGTCCAGGGCAACGGACACGGACCCTCCGGATAATTTCAGGAAAGTGTCCGGACTTGAGTCTGTGAGCAGCTTGTGTGAGAAGAAACTTTTGAGCAGCTTCGGAGCTGAATACAAATGAACCTGAGCCAAATCAGAAAGAACACAACCACACACACACACACACACACACACACACACACACACACACACACACACAGAAGAATCTCTCTCTATTGTGTGTGTGTGTGTGTGTGTGTGTGTTGTGGCATGGTGACGGACTCGGCGCACTGAAGGACACTGTGTGGGACCTTGTTTGTGTGTGTGTGTGTGTGTGTGTGTGTGTGTGTGTGTGTGTTTCTCAGCTGGATGAGTGGATGCATAAAAGCCTCTGAGACAGATATACGGAGCCAATCTAAAGACGGGCTTCAGTGAAAGAGTGAAAGAAAGAAAGAAAGAGAGCTTTCTTTCACAACGGACTACAGCCCTCCCCTTCCCACTCTTTCCCCCTTCCCTCCCCTCTCACTCCCTCCCTCCCCCAGCCAAACTCAATTCAACCTCCTTCTTCTTCCTCGTCTTCTTCTTCTTCTTCTCACCCTCTACCTCTCCCTCCCCCCGTCTAGCCAGAATTAATGATTTCACCCTGAATAGAAGTCCTATATTCACACACCCCCCCCCCCCTAAGGGAGATCTGTGACCTCACCTCGATGTACGACACTGAGCGTTAAACACACACTGACACAGAAATAGAAGATACAGTATGGGACACGGTGTATACATACAGCACAACCACAGTACATATGAATAACGTGCGAACAAACATATGATCACGGTGCAGAATGATCAGCGACATAGAAACTAGCTCCATCTGCTAAAATATGCCAGGATGTAATTAGTCTAAAAAGGGGGTCCTTAAAATTCCAGTGGTCACACACATTCACACACACACAAATTGACACAAACACACACACTGACACACACACACACACACACACACACACAAAGACCTTCAGTTAAACATTGAATAGCCTGCAGGAAGTGTTTTTTTGGCAATTTAGAAGCACCTCCCGTGGCTCATCGAGCCTTTTCTCTCCCCTCTCGCCTCCAATCAGTCTCTTTTTATCTTTGTCACTCCTCCTCCTCTTCCTCTCCTCTCCCTGTCTCACTCCCTCTCTCCACTTCTCATCTCCCTTCCTTGTCCATGGCCGTGGATGCCTTCCCACGCTCGGCTCTTGAACTTGCACACCTCCCCCCCCTCCCATACATGTCAGCAAACTATACTGCGGGTTGACTGCGGTGCATGAAATGTGCGACCCTAAACAACGTGCCTGGGCTTTACGTGCCGAGCCTGTGTTTCCTGCTGCAGGGACCTGGAAGTCACCTTGTTTGAGGATTCAATTGAAATGCAGCAAAAACTGGGCCAAAGCCCCTCTAGGATGGAGCTGCTCTCGAAGGCAGCGCTGCCGACAGTGTTTTATCAAAGAGAGACTCAAATTAGTTTTATGCTTTTCAGCTTGTGCCAATGATTGTTTTTCCCTTTACCATTATTTTTTCAGTTAAGTGCAATAATTGCTTATCCAATTAAATGTTATAAAAGGTTAAAAAATGGTGATTAATGCCCATTACAAGTGTCTAAAGCCCATGATGATGTCCTCAGAGAAGATTTCCCACAGATTTTCAATTAACAATAATATTAAATACAGAAAATGCTCCCAGGTAAGAAACTGGAACTGGACAATGTTATACATGTTTATAGATTATCAGAAACTTTCATGTCCTTTCTTTGACCATCTTGACTAACAGTCCTGATCCGCAGATTGGGAATCACCTGACTAATCAATAAATAACAATGATGGAGCAGGTACAGTAGAGGGTCAGTGGCTCGACCAAGGACATTCCTCTGCTTTGTCTCTGTCTCTCACACACACACACATTGATCGATGCAGGGAGGGATCCCACAACTCAGTCGACAGCCTCAGCCACCTCTTGCCCCTCTGCTGTAAATTTACCGTGTTGGTAAGAGGCAGGAGGCTGGATGATTAAGTGATGCTACACGATGAAGGGGATGATGAATTCGAAGTGGGCGGTAATTATTACACCCCCCTCCCCTTCCCTGTAACCCTCTTACCTTTTGATACTCAGAGTCCTCGGGCCTGAAGTCACTGCTCACTGTCTGGAATTCGATGTTGAAATGTGGCAGCCGGTGAAGCAGATTCACCCACCACGGTGGAGAGTAGTTCACCACGGCCGCCATCCTGACGCAGCTACCTGCAGGCTGTCACTTCACTCTGTTACACGATCCCTCACGCAGCCACTGTAAAAATCAAAAAAGAAAGAGATTCACGGACATTGTGAGTTAACAGGGCAAGGAAATGACTTCCTGTGCAACTGGCACGACTGCGGCAGAGAGATGGGAAACGTCTGTTCTACTGAACACGTAAAAGCAGGACGAAGGTGCAGCAGCCACAGACTCACTGCTCACACTGTTTATCACCACAGCACCAAAACCCCGCTTCCATCCACGACAACAACAATAAATCACCGTGATGATGACTGATGAGTTATGAGTAATCAAACCAAACAGGGATTGGACGAAGCGTGATGTCCAACACGAAAAAAGCCAAAAAACATTGCACCCCCCCCCCATCCCCTCTTGTCATTAGTTATTAAACATTACTGTTTTATAAATATCTTCTGTGCTGTAAATTTTACATGACGACTTGCTTTTTATTTTTAGGCGTGCGGCGACTGAAACACATGAGGGCATCCCTCCTCTGCTGTGTGCACGTCCTTACCTATCATACCTGTGTGTGTGTGTGTCTGTGTGTGTGTGTGTGTGTGTGTGTGTGTGTGTGTGTGTGTGTGTGTGTGTGTGTGTGTGTGTGTTTAAAGGGGCTATAACACTGCAATATGACAAATTACATCATTTCAGTTGCTTTTGTTCAATCTGCAGGGGGGGGGGGTGTTTCCATGATAAATTGAAGTGAACATGATTATATTCACATCCCCTGGTGCATTGTGGGTTGTTGCATGTTATGAACATGTATTTTCACTGTGGGCTACATGTTAGTGTCATGTGTGTGCCCCCCCCCCCCTCTCTGATCTTCATGAGACCTTTAAAATGACAGAAAACAAACAGAGGGTGTTTTTTAAAGCAGGTATTAAAGCCTCCTGGGGGGGGGGGGCGGTGTACACGCGGTCCACGGGGGTCACGCCGTGTTGAGACCCCCCCCCCCCCCGCACATGAGTAATGACGTGACAGTGGGTGACAGCCGCTACCTCGACTCACCCAGGCATCAAACGCCCAGGCTGGGGGGGGACACACGCGCTGTGGGCGGTGAAATGGCGGATGTTATACAAAAAAACAAAAAAACAAATCTGATTACACGACCGCGTCTGAATTCACACTGTACCGGGAACACGCAGGTCGAGTCCCCGTGTGGCTCACCCGCCTGGTGGTGCATCGCGCCTTAGTGGACGCTAGCTCTAACCCCGGGATTAGCGGTAGCTTCATCCCGCTTTGTCCGTTAGAAGTGCCGCAGTCTCGCCGAGTCGCCACGGCAACCGGACGGAGCCCCCCCCCCCCCCCGTGCCTGTGAACACCGGAGGGGGGGGTACGGAGAACAACAACAACCTACCTGGTGGTCTCAAGCCGCTGGTTTTACGTGCCTCGGTCCGGGGCCCCGGTTTCACCGTTTGTCCTCCCAGATCCAAGCGGTGGCGGATTTGAACCCCGCAGATGCTGCATCAACGCGGCCGCGCCGAGTTCGCTGCAAGCCCGGAGTCCGCCGCGGCCACAACCGCATGGAACACGACGGAATGACGGTCACACGCCCGGTCCGCTCTCATCTCACACCGTCAGCGGCACCGCGCCGGGGGGTTAAGGGTTAATTGACCCGCAGCTCCTATCTGGACTCTCTCTCTCTCTCTCTCTCTCTCTCTTTTTAAACACGTTTAAAAATGTCGTCGTTGTCTTTCTCCTGAGCTGAGGCGGGTTGTTGTCCCCGCGGTGTCCGTCGGTTCAAGGCGTCCGGAGCTGCGGTGCCTCGGCTGGAGGATGTTGTTGTTGGAGCGTGAAGCGAACACGGTTTAAAAAGCCCCGAGGACGAGGCTCTGCTGCAGATCTGTGTGTGTGTGTGTGTGTGTGTGTGTGTTAGAGAGAGAGAGAGAGAGAGAGAGAGAGAGAGAGAGAGAGAGAGAGAGAGAGAGAGAGAGAGAGAGAGAGAGAGAGAGACACCAAATGCGTAAAGTACGCCCCCTGATGTTGAGATCGTGGAAGCACATGTTGCAGAAGTGACACTAATCTGAGGTTCAAACATAACAACAAAAAAAGACAACATGTAAGAAAATGCTAAATCAATCTTTTAAACCTGGGCTTGTCTCATCTCAGTCAAACGTTACCCCCCCGACTAACGTTGTTAATTAAGATGTGAATTATTTGGTTTGACGACAAACAATCCCAAACCCCAAAATGTTTGGTTCTTCACATTTCACAGTATCACAACCATAGAAGATTGAAGGTGAAATCTCTCAGTGAAACAACTCTTAAACAGGGTACCCCAAGTAGAAACTTTTCATACTGTATACATCTAAAGATCTAAAAGTACTTCAAACTGTATAATACTTGAGCAAAGATACTTAAATATCCAACACGAACCACATGAGACCACAGACGTTCCTGTTATTTTAAAAAGCATTTTATTGAATGTGTCAGAAAATGAGGTTACATACATCATGTAGAAACTGCCCCTCCTGCTCTCCCTCTGCTGACCTGCCTACATGTTATCAGAGCGTTACACAAACTCCCTGTGTATCCTCCACTGTGTGTTTAGTATTGCAGCAGGCTGATCTATAATTTATTCACAGTTTCGCTCAATAGTGCATCAGTTGGCGATCGTCCCTCAATCACACCTCAGAATCAGCCACAATTTATTAGCATACACGACGGATTAGTGTGAGGACATTTGTTTGGTACGCGTTTGACACGTCAACCTGGGATTCGCTAGTTATTGAACGTGTGAATGACAGACGATGTGGCTCACCCGGGGCCGGTCGGTCAGGGTCACAGACATGAATCCAGGTACCGCTGAGATTTGAATTTGAATGTTCATGCAGTAGGCACTTTGGCAAAAACAAACAACCACTAAGAATATGTGGCCCAAATGAGAGCCAGTGACCCAAGCACCTCATTGCCAGTGACAATAAAGTCTTGGATCTTAAATCTTGATAAATCCCAACATTGACAGATCTAAAACTGGAACGGCGTTCAGCAGTGAGTATACCTCCGCCCAGGAGAAAACTGCCCTAACTGCCCTATCTCCTGCTCATTTGCAGGTTCAGAATATTTAGGCTCTGAGTAGTGCCAACACACACTCGCTCTCTCTCTCTCTCTCTCTCTCTCTCACACGCACACACTCGCTCTCTCTCTCACACGCACACACACTTTATAAGATTAAGACTTCTCTGCTTCTCAGAGGTCGTGACGGCGACACTATGATGTCATCAGAGTCGTCCGAATCGACTGCAGCGGCTCCTCCCGACTCGGCTGTGAAATGGAGCTCTGTTTGGTGACAGAGCAGATATACAGGTACACTTGTGATTTACCACCTGCAGCATCATTTGACCTTAAAACAAATACATTCAACCTAATTAGCCTCAAAAACAGAATGCAGAAGTATTGTGCGATTTAAAATGTGCATATTTCTACATGAGTACTTATCTAAGTTCAGCATATTTCCCTCCAGCAAACATTTCATTACAGTGATAGAAAATCAAATAAGCTTTAAATATTCATGCAGACACATCAGCCCATACAAAGCAGGAGATGACCCAAAGACTTTATGTGCTTTTAACAGAGTGAAACATGAACTCCCTCTGACCTGTGGTGGGTGTCTTCCCGGAGGCGTGAATGCTAGAGACGAGCCACGAGTCGTCTTCATCACCCGGCTTTGTATCATCGTCATGGCGGGACGCAGCACCTTAACATAACAAAACAACACATGCAGTCGCCAGCCATTACGGCTCAATTCAAACACATTCTGAAAATATCTGAGTGGATGACGCACTTGATGATCTATTTTTTTTACGTAAAGCTTCTTTCAGATATGCACTGACGTTCACACATTATCCTGAAAACTTCTGGACGAGCTGTCAGTGAGATGTCAAATGTCCGAGTCAGTTGCTCCAGACATTTTCAGGAACATAAGCCCGTGTGAGAATACAGCAGGAACATTTCCAGGAAATTCCCAGCGAGCGAGTGGGCATGTTGATGACGTCATTAAACATGTAAAGGATAGGAAACTGGACGAATACAAATGTCTCAGGATGACAAAAATGTGCCATACACGTAGAAGACACCAACTAAAGACGTCAAGATGGAAAGACGATATTTAAGAGCTTTTGGCGATAAGAGCCGACGTGTGTGTGAACAGGATAATCTCCTGATGTGTTCTTCATATGTGAAAGGCAAAGTCCGGGAAATGAGTTTTCATATCTGAAAACAGGTTTAAGGTGATTGGAACACAAGCATGAAGCTGAAGTCTCACAGTGAAGCCCAGAGCACATCAAGTGGAGAGTCAGTATGTAAACATGCAGAAAAACTGCTGACATTGCTGCTCTGCTCTGCTCTGCTCTCTGCACTCATCTGGCAAGTGAGAGGGTTCGGGGGCACTGAAGCCTGGCAGGGTAAATTAAACCAGACTGGAGCCGTGGACGAAGCCCTTGAGCAGCGGAGGCTTTAGATTTTGCAGGGGTCATGCGTAGTCCTGAGATGTCTCGCTCACAAGAGAGTAACAGACAACCTGAGAACACGATGCCTCGGGCTAAAGCTGCCGCCAACTCAGAGACATAGAAAGTACTTTCTGTCTGAACCTTACCTGTTCTGCCAGGTATTGATCGGGGTCTTCTCGGGACCAGTGTGGGCAACCTGTTTCCCGTCGGAGAAGGCACGGAGAACCCTGAGCTAAAAGATAAACACACACACACAATACTGCATTATGTTCTGCATGTTTGGATTGATTGACTTTCTTCATTTCTGAATTTAAATGAGTCACCTCTCTACTGCAAGACTACAGCGAGCCAGGTGTCCCCTGAACGCAGACTGTATCATCGTCAAGGCGACCACATCCATTTGTCCACCCACAGGGGAAGCTGCATCGCTGCGGTTTGCTGCATCTACAGTCTGAAAATGACGAGATGAGTAAAAGATAAAAGGAGAAGAGAGAAACACAAGAGAGAAGAGAGGTTCAGTGGGTTGAGACAGAGAAGGAAAACCATGTGAGGAAACAGCTTGAGATTTCAGCAGGCTCACAGGAAACAGTTTCTAGAGCTCTCTGCTGGCTAGAAACAATGTTTTATTTCACTGCTTTATTGCTGTGCAGTGAGTGTGTGTGTGTGTGTGTGTGTGTGTGTGTGTGTGTGTGTGTGTGTGTGTGTGTGTGTGTGTGTGTGTGTGTGTCTGTGTGTCTGTGTGACCTTGTCCTGTGTGTCTTTCAGCAGGTTCTTGAGCTGTGACTCTCTGGCGAGATGACCTCGTAATGCAGACTGCAGCATCACAATGTCCTGCAGACAGAATGTGGAGGGATGGAGACAGAAAGAAGAATCAGCGACAGTGTCTGGACTTTTTTTATAAAATATTTCTCTCACACATCGATCATTTATTTTTTACATAACTCAGGTATGTTTCATACCCTATTTCTGTGCTCCCTCAAGTTTGTCGGGATGATGGTTGTTGCTGTCTCTCTTTCTTCCCCTTTCTTCTCTTCACCTCCTTCAGTCTCTCTAGCTCCAGTGTCCGTCTCGTCTCCCTCCTCCGGACCCGATCTGCCCGTATTGTCGTCATGGTCCACTGCCGTTGTGGTAGAGGGAGAGGAAAGCTCGGCTAGGGCCGACTCCAGAGTTCGGATCCTCACCCACAACTCCTCCAACTCCTGTCTGAGAGACACACACACAAACAATAAACACACATATAACACAACTAGCAGCCACAGTGAGTGTCCTCTAACAGTGTTCAAAGTCTATGACACTGGTTTGGAACTAAATATACAGGTTTTTCACAGGGAACCTATAATGTGATGAGAAGAAGTTGCATATCAACATCTTGTGGATGTGATTATTTTTCCAGATGACTTAAGTCGAGTTGTCTTTTGAGCCTGTATGTAAAACAAACTATACTGATAAACATCTCTTCTTTATGATCTAATGTATCTTTGATATTGATTATGCCATCACTCACACTGCCAGGTCTCCTTCAGTCATCTCAGTTTATTGCCTGGATGTTATATAATGAACCATCATTTGCATAACTCTCAGGTGGATCTGTGAGACAACACCAACTGTGTTTTCTGGGACATTTATGATGTGACTACAAAGTCTCTAAAGGACTGAAGCATCAGCTGTGATCTCTACAATAGGAACAAGGACATTTCTGTATTTAAGCTACTGTTTCAAATATAAATCAATATTTTGAGAAAGGTTTTGATGAAAACAGCAACATAACAGCAGAATATTAAGAATATATAGATGACGCACGGAGCCTCCCTGAGGAGGAGAGATATAAAGAGTCAAACATACTGATGCTGCTGTCTCTCTTTGTCCCGTTCATGTGTTTGTTCCTCCTTCCATCGCTCTGTTTCTTTCTCCAGTTCTTCTCTTTCTGTCCTCAACTGTGTCAGTTCATCACTGAAAAACACAGAAACACAAATACAGTTTACAGTCACAAACTTAATTCTGTAGCTTTATGCTCATAACGTCTGTTCCTCATGTTAAACCTGTTCTTTCACTAGTGTGTTCTGTGAGTTTGGATTCCTCAGTGTTTTGAGTGGAGGTTAATGTTCACTCACTCTTTACTTGTCAGACTCTCGTGAAGCTCAAACTTCTCCTTCTCCAATTGGCTGAGGTTTTCTCTCAGATCTGAGAACTCCTCCTCTTCTTCAGTCATTGTTCCCACGGAGACCACTGCCTCTGTTGCCATGGTAAACCCCAGAATATCAGCAGGCGTGGCCTGGACCTCCTGATCCAATCGGTTGCTGCTGTTCGCTGGCTGGGTGTGTCCTCTGGTGTCCTGCAGCCTCTGATAGGAGGAGAGAGGAGTTTGTATGTGATGATGCTGGAAACTTTAAAGCTTCAGTCAGAAACAAATGAGGTCGAGTATTTACATGATAACAACAGTTTCAAATCACCTTCTCCACTTCCAACAACCTTCGCAGCAGCCTCTGCTTACTCCACTCACTGTAACCTGGGCAACACGATCACACAAAGACACACATTCAACACATTACACATTGTTTTATTGTTGTCTGTAATTAATGAGATGTTTTTGTTCTTTCCTCCTATATTAATAAGTAAAAAAGAAGTAGATGTGTTTCAGTTCAAAAGAATAAAAGATTAAATAAAAGCTTAAACTATTCTACTCAGTAATCAATGTGTGAAATACATTTGATTTTATTCCTCTGAATAAAACAATGTATGTAAAATAACCAAAAAAATAATAAAACTTCCTATATGTGAAATGCATTTTTCAAAGCTTTATAAATTGACTCCAGCTTTCAGAATAGTTTTCACATAACAACTTGTAGAGCTATAAGACAGTTAAGTTACCACAACGTTATCCTGACTTTACACTTTTGGATCAATGTATCTCACATTCTCCCACACAGCAGAACATGGAAGGAAAGAGGTGTCACATTCAGAGGAGGTTCTGTGAGGGTCAAACTAGAAACTGACGAAAGGGAATAAATGAAGTCAAATTCTTCTTCGTCAGTGTGGTTTCGTGTGTGAGAAAAAGACCTTTGACTCCTCCAGCAGGACTGTCAGTGTTGAGCTCCTCTCTGAGAGCCGAGTTCTCCTGTTGAAGCTGCTTCAGGTTCTCGGACAGACGATGAACCGTGGAGGTTAAAGCTTTCTGCTGCCTCTGGGAGCATTTACTCTCCGCTCGACTGCTGCAGATGGAAAGAGACAGAGAGAGGTGAAGACGTCCTGAGAGAGACACAATTAACAAATCAGCAGATTACAGTATTTTTAGACATGTGTCACAAATATCAAATGTGCATTATTTTTGTATGCAGATTGTATAAAGTGCTGAGCTGTAATTTTATATCACCTTTTTTTAATTAGATAGCCTTGAAGAATTTAATGTACATTCACTCAAAAACGTACATTGAAAAAAGTCACAACCAGAGCAACTGACCCGGATATTTGCCTCTGGCTCACCTCCAGATAATTTCAGGAAAATGTCAGGATTTAAGAGTCCATGTTCTTGTGATCCCAAAAAGTCCACTCAGAAAGAACATAAATGATACTTAAGCATGTTGCCGGTGTCTTTGGTCACGTATACCTTTTCTCTGCAGCTCCTAAAAGCATCCGGAGTCTCTGGATCTGAAAGACGAGGCCAACATTAAGAACATTAGGTGAGAGATCCATTTCCACGGCTTAGCTCGCACACTGTAACCAAAGTAAATGTCATGGTAACATCAGCTTTCACAGAAACAGAAGCACAGAGCAGTGGCTGAGTCTTTGAACATTAAAATCTATTTTCAATGTGGGTTTCTTTCTTTGGTGGTTGTGTCAGTTGTTCTGCTTTTGAAAATCTATACACGGTAACATGCCAGAAGATCTTTTACTTTTATATTCAGATGGGAGAAATAATGAAAAATGTGTCTAGATGCATTGATGTTACCTCTTCAAAGTAGGTTTCGACTGTGATCTTCAGCTCCTCCAGGTTGGTGGTCCTCAGGTCACTTTGCAGTTTACTGCGGAATAAAAGAGAATAAAATAAATTGTGCTGCTTCACACATCCACCAAATGGACTGATGAAAAGGTGGGAAGACGTTTTACCTCAGGGCATTTTCTTTCTCTCTACACTGCTGCTCCAGCTTCAGAATTCTCTGCTTCAGGCCGTTAAGAACCTTTACAGACAGAATCACTTTCATGAACCTGTTTAAGATAAATCCTATAAGTAATCTCTGGTTCTTTCAGTCTGGACCAACTCACCACACTGCCCTCTCTTTTCTTATCCACCAAACTGCGAGTATACTCAGATCCCTGTGGAGAGAGATCATTTGTATATGTATTTATTCAATTTATGTTTCTGTGACAAAAATGAGAAGCAGTTTGATTATCATACTTTGGTGGGATCCAACAGTTCTTCTATCTGCTTCTCTCTTTTAGCGTTATCTTCCTCCAGGCGGCGTAGTTTTGCTTTCATTTGCTGATTGTCAGACTTCTGCGCCTGGAGACTCTGCAGACGTCACAAGTGATTAAAGAAGACGTAAAAGGTTGAAAGACAACATTTAAAAAGTGGGATTATGGGTAAGATCCACCATTCGGTTGTGTTTCAGTTCAGTGAGTGGGAATCAGATTGATGGGATCTTTTGTTTTCTACATAAAAAACAATTATTCACTCAGACATGGATCCCAGCAGAATCAATGTGTGGCTGCAGAGGGCGCTGTTGCTTTAAACCCCCTTTCCCTTTTGCAGAGTAACAAAGGTGAGAGTCAGGTACAGAATCTCACACTGGACCTGGCAGGTAGTCAGTGCCCTGCTTATTAATCGTACCTTCTTGAGGCGAATAATCTCATCGTACATGTCCTCCTTCTCTTTGTGTTCACCTGTGCCGACGGTAAAGCCTGCAACACAAACAGGACAAAACGAGGAGACAGTTAAACACGGTCGCACTTCAGTTACATTTTCACTTTGCAGTGAATGAAACAGCTGGTGTGGACGAGGCCCCGTCAATTTCTGCTTCTGTCTCCCGCCCTCAGCTGGCTGCACTTTTACCCTTGCCGCTGACACTCCTACATATTCTCTCACCGATGGATGTGGAGTGGAGATGTTTGTGTTTCCTCGAGCTCAAGGTCTGTTTGAGCAGCTCTGGTGTGACGTCGCACATTGATCTCAGCGTAGGGGACAGATCTGAAAAAGAGCGAGACGGAGGGATTCAATGGTTTAACGGGTCTGTACAGTTTCATTACTGTGTGTAGCATAGACTGCAGATAAAGATGAAAGCAACTCTCCACTTACAAATGTTTAGCTAAAAATATCTCAGATGAAGGTGCCACCAGTTTGCACCTGCCAGAGTAGAGATGTCTTGCCATGTCAGTCTACTATCAACTATCAATCATGACGTTTCAAACCATTTTACAGCATCAAATAACGAATTAAAACCAAACGTACTGAAAAATGAGCACTTGAACATACATCAGTGGGATAAGAAACTACCTAAAATGACAGAAACCAGCCACCAGGGTGCAGTCAAGATGTTTAGTTTCCCCTGGGGAGCTGTCATGTCCTCCATACAATCTGATCAGTCCTAACCACTTTATAAGAAGATAATATGTTAGGGTCGATGTTCAGAAGGATCGTGGGTTGCTTATCATCAGTCCTGAGCAGGACACCAGTTATCAGGTGAACAAACACTCACTTCTATCAGTCTCTCCTCCAGCCATCCCTCCTGAGGACAGACAGGGTTTTAGCTGGGGTTTTTTTAACGGTGCCTACCGTGACCGTTGCTGAGGGACGTGAGAAGAGCTGAGCCACTATCCCCAGCAGCTTCCCCTCTGGTGTCCCCCAGGGACGCCCTCGGTAGTCTCCAGGCTGCCACGGCCGCTCTTCTGGGGTTCCCATTCAGGCTGGAGAGGTATGGAGACCCTACACGTATATTAACAATCATGGAGTTTAGAACGTGTAAAAGTCAAAGTATCTGTTTATAGTCTCAGGCTCAGCAGGTCTTACTTGGAGAAGGAGGCTTCCTAGAAGATCTTTTCTTGCTTGTTATCTGGTAGAACAGAAAAAACGAGGGATTGAAGCAGGAGAAAGGTGCAATAAACTAAATCTCTATGAACGGAAATATCAACAGAGAGTCAAAACATACAGAGACATCATCAACAATCGGAGTGGATCAGGTTACCTTTTCCAAAATATCAGCCGAGAATGAAAAGCCATCCTGGAGAGAGGAGAGAGGAGAGAGGAGAGAGGAGAGAGGAGAGAGGAGAGTCCAGTTTATTATCCGATCCAAGGGAAATGGTGTTGCAGCAGGGTGTTAAACAAAAACATGACATTTATCGTGATAATTATCGACAACTAAAAAAGAAGGATTTGACTGAGCTGCTCAAGACAAATTCAAGAGCGTCAATGTTTAAACTTAAAACTTCAACTTACGAAGGAAACAGTGAGAAAACAACAAGAGACAGAATCACCATCAGTAACCATTAGTTACCATTAGTTACCATCAGTAACCATTAGTTACCATTAGTTACCATTAGTTACCATTAGTTACAGTCTGTTTCCATCAGTATCCATTAGATAATATCAGTATGCCTTAATTAATATCAGGTAACATTAGTTACCATCAATTACGATTAGTAAACACAAGTTTCCATCACTAACCACCAGTTACCATCAGTTACCATTAGATAATATCAGTCTCCATCAGCAACCACCAGTTCCCATCACTAACCACCAGTTACCACCAGTTACCACCAGTTACCATTAGTTTCCATCAGTTACCACCAGTTACCATTAGATAATATCAGTCTCCATCAGCAACCACCAGTTCCCATCACTAACCACCAGTTCCCATCACTAACCACCAGTTACCACCAGTTACCATTAGTTACCAGTAGTTGAAGACTCACCAGCTCCTCGCAGTCTTCATCAGTCTGGACATCACTCGCCTCCACGGACATTTTACCGGCTGCACCAAACATCGTTACGTTAAGTCTGAAAACTTGTCTGTCTCTGCGTGTGATCCTCTCATCGTCTCTTCCGGAGAGTCTCCGCTCAGCTCGGGTCCCCCCCCCCCAACACACACACACACACACACACACACACACACACACACACACACACACACACACACACACACACACACACACACACACACACACACACACACACACACACACACACACACACACACACACACACACACACCTCTCGCTAACAGCAGTAGTAAAAACACGGGGCAACAAAAGAGACGCTGGCTTCGCTACAACAGCAACATTTCACGTCCACAACTCTGCGCGGACACGGAAGACGGGCGCCGGTAACCATAGCGTCCAGAGAACCGTTCGAACGCGGCGTGTGGCTAACGTGCAGACGTCAGTGTTTTCCCAGCAGCGTTGGAGACGAGTCTGTAGCAACCATGGAAGCGAGCAGCCGCTAACGAGCCGCGGCAAGCTGGCGACAGAACAGCGGGCGGAACAGGAAACTGACTGGAGCTGCTTTCATCATAAAGCATCACACGCTCAAGAAGGTGGCTAACTCGTATTCAGTTGCTTTAAGTTTAATATATGTGGTTTTCATATGTCATTCTAGATAATTCTGTTCAAGAAAATGAGAAAATATAAAGTGTACGTGCCCACGCGTTTTACACTAGAAGTTTTATTTTGTAACGTCTAACCAGTGGCTTCATTTAGCTTGATGGTGTTGTTAACCGAACCGCAGCCCAGGGGTGAGTCTTAATACTCCTTCCGCCCTTTCTTCAATTCAGACTTGCTTTCTCACGTCGCTCATTGGTGGAGAGCTACAAGTGGGCGGAGCTTGACTATTTTCCTCCAATAGCGTGAGAGGAGGAGACGAGGAACAGGGAAGGGGAAGGAGACACCTGAGACCAATCCTGTGTTGTCTGTTCAGTGCTTGTTAGTTATTAAACTAAACATGCAAAGATTACTGCATACAAACACACACACACACACACACATATATTTGTATATATATTAACATATAATACAGTGTTTCAAATTTCTTTGGAGCTTGTATCTTCCTGCTCCTATTTTCCATATTTTTTTGCATGAACACTACATTTGCATAAACATATATTACATCTGACTTGTAACATATTGTAATTGCACTTATAGTTTAAATTAAAACGTAGGTGTGCAACTAAATTTGCAGCAGCATTCTGTCTCTTATTTTTCTTGCTGGAGGTTCCTCTTTCTCTCTCGTCTTGCTCCTCATTGTCCACTACTTCCTGTAGTAATCAATTGTTCTCCTGTTTGATTACACCTCTGCAATCATCCTTTCCATTTCCATTCTTCTTTTGGGCCCCCGGAAAGATAAGAGGCAGCAGCTGACGAGAGAGGTTCAACGAATACTTGGTAAAAACAATGCGGTTGATGCACCTAAACTGTCTTTACCAGCAGATATATCAGCATATAACTGAGGTCTGCACTGCCTTGCTTATGACACGTGCAGAATATACAGATGATGAGAAAAACTCTCTACCCATCTCTCCTTCTGCATTGTTCCTCACATTATCCTCCTCCCTGCAAACTGTGGAGAGAACGCAGTGACCTCCGCTTATTGTATCGTATTCTGTTTATTCAGGTGGTGGACCCCCTCAGCCGCGACGCCAGGCAGAGCAGCATACTTTGGTTCAGGCCAAATAAACTCATTGCAGATCTCATCTCATGCAGTTGTCAGTTTTCATACAGATGAGATGAAATGGTCCAGTAAAACAGATCAGATCACAAAAACTTTATCTTGGGCCAAAGTGCTACAGCAGCTGCACAACAAACAATAACAACAAAGTACACAACGACATGTCGTGTAAGATCCAGAATAATAATGCAGAATAAAAGTGAGTTGAATATTGTGAGCTTTCTTCACACCCTAGTTGTTTTCTTACATATTGTCTCAAAAGTGGAAATCAAACAACACATTCACTCTTGATGTTTTTACCGGATCTGAAAACCAGTAACGTTGCTGTACAGGAGCAGATGGACGGGATGATAAAACGCCTACAGTCCATTTGACTTGGATCAGAACAAACCTCAAGAATGAGGAAATGAATGAAGCAGGGCTCCTTTTCTAAGGTTGGACTTAAACTTAATTAATTTTCTGTTTGTGTTCAGTGGATTATGTTTAGAATGAGGCTGTTTTAATTAGTTCCTGTTTCGGTCATACAACATCTGGAGCAGGGTCCTTGCTGTTGTTCTCTGAATATCCAGATGGGGGCGATGAGGTCTGATCTGAGTTGCATCCAGTATCAGTCCAGGCTTTATAAAGAGTCTATGGTCCAGGCCCTGGCCTCCAGATTGTCGGTTTGATCCCAGAACAAGCAGAGGTCAAGTCCCACTCCCAATCCCAGCCCTGGTCCCACTCCCAATCCCAGCCCTGGTCCACAGTCCTGACCATTTCACTTGTGTCCACACTCACTGTTTCCCTGTATGTTTGACTCACACAAGTTTTCATATCTTCACGGACAAATTACAAGATGTTTCATATCATATCTTGTCTGTACAGTGATCCACCAATACAGCTTCACATTCCACACAACCACTGAATTCAGGATTTAACACAACTGTTCTGATCTGTTACTTACAGAGGGACCGGCTAACCTATGTAATACACTTAGATTTCACTTTACATTACAATTTTACTGACAGCAATAAGATAAATGTCTTTAAGATATAGAAAAGTAGAAAATGAAACAAATGAGAAGTTAAAGAGGCAAGAGAATGAACAAAAATGTAATTTTCTCCGGACACAGTAATTTAGGCGTCATGCAATCCAGTTACCAGGTGACAGCAGGTTATCGATTCATAACTTTATCAATTAAAGAGAAAAAAAAAAAAAGCTCAGACCAAAGCAAAAAGTTAGAATCGTAAAACTTCTTTTTACCTGATACATTACAACTCATGAATTATCCCAACTGTAATTTTCATTTTATTGACACAAAACATGCACATCAGCACACAAAGCCTCACATATCCTCCAGGATATGCAGGTCAGTAGTTGCCATGAATGTTGACACAATGTTGATGCACATGCAAACTTATGCAAATCAGCCAGCAGTGACCTTTTCCGTCTTTCCGGCTTCCGTGCATGTTTTCCTCGAACGGAAAAACAGGGAGAAGACAGTGTGTGTGTGTTTTTTTACAGTTTGATAAAAGCAAGGAAGGTGTGGAGGATGGACAGAGACAGAAGGCAACAGTTTGTCTGAAACAGATAAAGCTTGCTTGACAAAACACTTTTCAATACAAGTATGAAACTCACAACAATCTGAATAAAATTACTACTAATACAGATACAGATAATAAAATCAATTAACATCACATGATAAAAGATCTTTCATAGAGATGTGTCTTAAGAAGATAAGCCCTCACGGCAAAGGCTCTATATCATATATTTATTTACACAATTCATGTTTAGACGGCTGCAGGAGGAGAAACAAAGCAGTTCAAATATGGACGTGAACGGATAAAGTGGCTTCTCACAGGGTTTTCATTGCCCTGCTGGTGTTATGATATTAGGCGTGAGGAAAAGATAAGCACACACGCCCGTCAACGGTCTGTCCAGTATAAATAAAGGTGGACGAGTCACGACGGAGCCCGGGGGAGGAAGACGGAAGAGGGCAGACCAGAGCAGCAGAGTGGAAAAGGAAGAGAGGGTCAGCAGGAAACAAGTGAAGCTGAAAACAGAAATCCACACTTTGAGTTTGGAAGTGTGATTTCCACTGGTGCGTTCCAAAATACATTTTCTTTACACAGCAGCACCTCCAGCAGAGTTTTATCACTTGATGTTATGCACATGTTGCATCATACTGTGAGGAGGTCGTGTGCGAGGGAAAGAGAGACAACAGGGGGTTGGGGAGGGAACATCATCAACAGACATGACCTCTCACCCTACAGCACACATGACAAGATGTCACCAGGGGCAACTGAAGGCAGCGAGGGGAGAGAGGAACAGACAAGAGGCTCGCTGTCTGCAGCAGGGAGGGGTTAAACAGTTGTATTTCTGTATTTTCTGATTCATCCAGGCCGGTCGAGTTCCTCCACACCAAACTGTGTCTTTGTGGACGAAGGCGTTGTCGTCTTGAAACTGAAAAGGACCTTAACTGTTCATACAACTTTTACTGAGTTCATGCAATGTGGTTTTTGTTGAGAGAAAAAACAAAGCCTATCCATGTGTGTTGAGCTCTGACTGCGTCGTCCCACTCACTGAACTGAAACACCACTTAACGGTGGATATTACCCATGATCCCCGGCTTCCTGAGCCAGAAGAGAAGCCGCTGTAACAAATCCACCAAACTAACTGAAGTTTTCTTATCGAATATTGGAGGTAAACGCTGGTTTTTAATGACTTCCAAGTCTTTTTAACTGATCTGTTCAGCATTACTTTTAAACTATGCCTCTCACAGGAGATCGGACCCACTCACTAAAGATACATAAGCTGTTTCTGGACATGAACTCTCAAAAATGTGCAGAACGTTTTCCAGAGTTTGCACGTCCATGCAGCACAAGGTCAGATGAGTTCACAGCAACAGGAAAATGTCCAGAACATCCAGGCGAGGGGTGGTGCTTGGGTATAGGAAGCCGGACATGACATATAAATACCACTGCGGAAATCTGGTATTTTGTTTACAGCACATCAACACCTGTGCCGGCCCTTGTCACCGCTCTTGAATCTCTTTGTCTTTCCAAGTTGACATCTTTAGCCGTTTTTCCGGAGAATTGCTTCACATCGACTTCTGGACTTTTCTCCGGAGGCTCTCACTCGGACATTTGCGTTCATACACCTCCTCCAGAGGAACTCCGGAGAATCTCCAGAGTTCAGTCCACGTCTGAAAGCAGCTTTTACGTCTTCTACGTGTATGACTCCTCTTTTTCACTCTGATATAATTACATTCTTCCAGTTGCTCGTCCGCCTTGTGTAAGAACATTTTTCTTGGGGGCTGCATGGCAGGAAAGGTTCTGCAGAACCCCCTTTTAAATATTTCTGGAAAATGTCTGGAGTTGTGTGCATGTTTGAAAGCATGGACAGACATAATCCACCTTGGACCAGATAGATGTTCCTTCCCATCTGTGTTTCATAAGCAGCTCCAGCACACGCAGGGCCCTGCAGACAAGCAGTGGTCTGTCAGATGGTGAATGGCTCTATCCATGTGGAAGTGAGGCTGAGCACAATTAGGGGGACGGAAAGTTTTGGGGGAAATTAGTGACGAATTACAGTTTGGATCAGTGTGGTGTAGATGTGTGTGGGTATATGACGGGGTTTGCAGGGTAATTTGAGAAAATTGCAGTAATCTCCCTGCAGCTCCTCTGCTTGTATCTGGGGTGTGTGCTGAGAGGCAGTGCGTGTTTTCAGCCAGGGGACACTCATCATCAGTCAGCACAGCCCCCTCTCTCTCTCTCTCTCTCTCTCTCTCTCTCTCTCTCTCTCTCTCTCTCTCTCCCCCCCCCCCCCCTCTCTCTCTCTGTCCCTCCCACAGACGCCCCCTCATCCCTCCACTCTCTCCGTCCTCCTCCTCCAGCGCAGCATCTTCTCCTCTTTCCTCCTCCTCGCACCATCATGTCAGACGGGGACTTGCTGCGGATCCCTCTGGGGCTCGTCAACAGCGGCGGCAAGTACCTGACGGCGGAGACCTTCGGCTTCAAGATCAACGCGTCGGCCGGCAGCCTGAAGAAGAAGCAGACGTGGACCCTGGAGCAGACCGGGGAGGACGGCAGCGCGGTGTTCCTCCTCTCCCACCTGGGCCGCTACCTCGCCACGGACAAAGACGGCAACGTCACCGCGGACAGCGAGACGCGCGGCCGGGACTGCCGCTTCGTGGTGACCGCGCACGAGGACGGGCGGTGGTCGCTGCAGTCGGAGCCGCACGGCCGGTTCCTCGGCGGCAGCGAGGACCGCATCACGTGCTTCGCGCAGACGGCGTCGCCTGCGGAGAGATGGAGCGTGCACCTGGCCGTGCACCCGCAGGTCAACCTGTACAGCCTGGCGCGCAAGCGCTTCGCCCACCTGAGCGTGCAGGGGCAGGAGGTGTCCATCAACCGGGACGTGCCCTGGGGGGTGGACTCCCTGGTGACGCTGGTGTACCGGGACCAACGCTACCACCTGGAGACCTCCGACAACCGCTTCCTGCGCAATGACGGCACCTTGGCCACCAAGACGGACAAGGACACCGGCTACGTGCTGGAGTTCCGCTCCGGGAAAGTGGCGTTCCGCGACTGCAACGGGCGCTACCTGGCTCCCGGGGGCCCCACCGGCACGATGAAGTCCGGGAAGAGCGGCCGAGTCGGGAAGGATGAACTGTTCGGCCTGGAGCGCAGCCACGCGCAGGTCGTGCTCACTGCAGGCAACGAGAGGAACGTGTCCACGAGGCAAGGTGAGGCCGTGCACACACACACACACACACACACACACACACACACACACACACACACACAACAACACTATCCTTGAAACCAAGTCTTAACCCTCAAACAACCCTTTGAATTTGTGAGGACCAAATGTCTTAAATGGGGCCAAAACGTCCCCATACAATCTAAATGTCCTCACAATGATGGTGTTGAATATACAATATTGGCCCTCATAGCTATAGAGAGAGACGCATACACACACACACACATACACTGTCTCTCTCTCACACACACACACACACACACACACACACACACACACACACACATACACATGAGGACAGAAATCATATTTCACCATTTAACCATGCTGATGAAGTCACTGCATAACTGGGCCCACACCACAAGCAGCTGTTGCATGGCTTTTGGTGTGTGTTTGTGTGTGAGAGAGAGTGTGTGTGTGTGTGTGTGTGGAATCAGAGGCTTCTTCATTTCCCCCACACACCATGTGTTTTTCATTACCATGCTCTCACTTTCTCCCTCCCTCCTCTCGGCCCATGCAGCCTGTGCCTTGCCTAACATTTTTTCTTCTACTGCAGTAATTCTACCCCTGCATTGTGGCTGCTGGTTCAGGGTCAGCTCCCAGTCTGCAGTTATCCATCATTCTTTACCTCAGAATAGACTTGGAAAGGACAGAAAACGAGGAGGGATTTGTTGAGGAGCAGAACAGAACGGGGACACAATGGAGGCGAGGAAAAGGAGAGAAAGCAGGCCACAGAGAGGGAGGTGTGACTCAGGCAGTCCTGCGGAATGTGGGTCTTTCGTGCCACATGCAACCTCTTTGTCTTAACGCCGCTCGCTCTCATTCGGTGCTGCCACTGATCATTGGCAGTATTTTAATCATGCAATCAAAATGCTTTCAATTGTGTGCGCTCCAAGTATTACCCACGTTGTGGGGACCTAACACAGTCACATTATGGGGACTTGTCCTCCTCATAGGGACGAAACGCAAGTCCCCATATCGTGGACGTGGGTCATTACATTTTAAGGTGAAGACGTGTGTTTTTAGGTTTAAGTTAACTTTAGGTTTAGGTTGAGGGAGAAGATCAAAAGTAATGTCCTTTGAAGTCATGGAGACGTGTGTGTGTGTGTGTGTGTGTGTGTGTGTGTGTGTGTGTGTGTGTGTGTGTGTGTGTGTGTGTGTGTGTGTGTGTGTGTGTGTGTGTGTGTGTGTGTGTGTGTGTGTGTGTGCATTCCACGAGAGATGGACTGTGGAAGAAGGGAGATAGTCTCTCAGTGTCCGGGGGCAGTGACCTGTGACCTGCTCCTTTATTGAAATTATAGCCGTGATGGTAACACACGTGTTACAGGCTTTGAAGAGAATGTTGCACCTTCACAATTTTTCTCTCTTTCCAAAAGACAAACTGTGGTTTCCACGTTTTTTAATCCTACAAAACCAAACAGGACAGAAAGATCCCTCTTGTCATGCACAGGCATTTTCATGGCAAAATTAGATTTTGGTGTCAAACGTGGCCAACGCCCATTCTCTATTAAAGAGCAAGATCGTTATTTCTTAAGTCTGTGGTGACGAAAGTCACAGATTTACGACTAATCGCTATGAACAGAATCTGTTTGTGAGCGACAAGATTTTGGGGACACAAGTCTTCTGGTTTCCATTTCTAGTTTGACCAATCACGTTTGAGCAGGTTTTTGTTACCTGCAGGTAAACGGGGGGGAGAGCAAACGATGGCGGATCACATTGAACGAAATGTGGAGAAACGTTCGACTTGTGTGATAAAAGAAAATATTCAGAAGACGGAAACCTGGCTCGGTTGTCTGCTGTCTGCGCCAAAATAATGGCCGTTGTGTGTGTGATTCTTCTGATTCCAGGTCCAGATGAGAGTTTTCATGTTAATATAACAATCATTCATTCATTCTATCATCATTAAAAACAATTCATACTCATGGTGAATTATCCCCTCAGCTCCACAGCAGACTTTAGTGTCTTTTAGCTCTTTTTTTGGTTTTGTAGCCCACATTACTCTTTCATTTCACTTCTCTCATCAACTTATTTTCCTGCATCAGCATCAACTGCTGTCAGCAAAAATAAATGCTTCATAACCCCACTTTACAGTAGCAACTTCCTGGTGAGGAGAGATTTAGAGATAGAGTCATTACAGGGACAGAATGACCGCTAATGTTCACTGGATGAGTAAATTATTATAATCTTTATATCAACTTTATTTAATAATATGTCAGTGAAGTGTTTCCAGCTTACTAAACTGCTCTAAAGCGGAACAAAAAATGAATGGTAAAGTGGGTCGTTTACTAACCCAAAGGTCGGTGGCTCGATCCCCGCTCCTCCAGTCCGCAAGACACAATCCTTCACACGCCTCACACTCGTGGTGCGTGTACGTGTAGTATAAAGACACTGTATGAATGTGAATCCGTGAATGTGGCTTGTGGTGTAAAGTGCTTTGAGTGGTCGACTTGATAGTTGAATAAAGTCCATTTAACATTTATGTGGCGTAATGATTCAGTATTTAAAATGTGTGGCTATGAAAAACTAGTCTGTAATTCGTTATTTATGTTTCACATTTGTACCTATAAATCAAGATCGAAGACCTTAAAGTCCTCACTACAGTCCTTACTTTGGAATTTACAGTCTGTTGAAATGCAATGAAAAGTCTCAAGTGTGACGCTTTGGGAATTCAGCACAGACGAAGCAGAAATATGGAATTCTCCACAGTATCCTTATTCGACCAGAATGCACTGCAGCGTTCTGGTCAGCGTTTTTTGACTAATCAATGCAACACACATATTTTCACACTCAGACTCTATCGTGCTCGTTTGCTCCTCTGACCTCGGCTCGTTTAGTATCGACTCTTCCCTTGTGTGGACGCCATCATACAACATATCAGTGTGGACCCACCTTTACCAGGTGGAGACAGAGAGGTCAGAAGCCCTGTCCCTTTTAAGAGTCGATCAGAGGGACTTCACGAGTTAAAGGGCTGGAGCGTTTCAGACAAGGACGACAACCTCCAGAGACAAATGAGAGCTGACAGCCGATTGTCCCACTTTTCTAGGCATGGACCTGTCAGCCAATCAGGACGAGGAAGGGGACCAGGAAGTCTTCCAGTTGGAGATGAGCCGTGAGGACAGGAAGTGCGCCTTCAGAACCGCTTCTGGGAAATACTGGACAATGACAGCGACGGGAGGACTGCAGTGCACTGCCTCCACCAAGTAAACACACACACACACACGTGTTGCACAGTGCATCACACACTGTAGTTCACGCATGACCATCCCTCACTGAGGCCGTTCATGTTTGTTTCACAGATCAGCCAACAGCTTCTTTGAACTGGAGTGGCGTGATGGTCGCGTGTGTGTGCGTGCGGCTAACGGCAAGTACGTGATCGCCAAGAGGAACGGGCAGCTGTCTGCTACTATCGACAACGCAGGTCAGTGACACTTCTTCTGAACTGAAAAATGAGCAGAAGAGGAAAGAAACTAATTACAAATGTCTTGCGTGTCTTCGGCCTTTTGGGAAACGTTTAACACGTCTCAGTCTGTCTCTTCAGGTGAAGCCGAACAGTTCCTGATGAAACTGATCAACCGGCCAATCATCGTCCTCCGTGGGGAGCACGGTTTTATCGGGGCCCGTAAAGCCGGAATGGCGACTCTGGACTCTAACCGAGCCTCCTACGATGTTTTCCAGCTGGAGTTCCACAATGGAGCGTACTCCCTTAAAGGTGGGAAGAACTGACGTGGTATTCACATTCAGAAATTTACCAAAAGTGTATCGAAACCAACATTTATAACCTCTCAACGACTTAATCTTGCTCATGTGGGTTATTTCGGTCAGTAGTTCAACCTGCACCTGAACAGCGAATCAATATTATCTATAAAAGGGGCTGTAAGTGAGTTTTTGCATTCGCTACATAGCCAATGTTTGCATTACCAACCATTCAGGTAAACTCCTGAGGGAACGTTACGAGTCCTTCCTTTACTCACCGGGACTGAATGAAGAGCTGCTTTCATTTCTATCACTTCATTGCTTCTACTTAAATGTTTTGATAGTGAGACACTAGCATCCAGTCTGCATTAAAGAGCTCTGGTCTTTGCAAGCGACCATCACCAACAACCCGCTCCTGAGTTTAAACCACATTCAGCAGCACAGAAAATATACATATAGCAAATATATTTAAATGAAGTTTTCATATCAACCTTAGCTTTAAGATAACCATCTGAGTTTTAACGGGTGATTATGCAGACATCACGCAGCACTGTGTGAGTCAGGCTTCTCTGAGTGTGTGTTGTTTGTCCAGACTCTCAGGGGAAGTACTGGTGTGTTGGAGACGACACGGCGGTGGCGTGCAGCAGCTCCACACCTGTCCAGTTCCTGTTTGAGTTCTGTGACCTCAACAAGATGGCCATCCGCGTGCTGGGGGGGAAGTACCTGAAAGGAGACCACGCTGGGGGGCTGAAGGCCAGCGTGGACTCCCTGGACAGCGCCACCCTCTGGGAGTACTGAGAAAGCCCAGCCCAGACTTCCACTATCTCACACGACAATGCTTCAAATTGATCGATACTGTAGGTAGCTGTTTTTTTTTGTTTTTTTTTTGTATGTGTGTTATTGTGAATTGGTCTGGATGAGAGTGTGGTTGAAACTGGAGCTGATAAACTGGAAGTCGTTGCCTATTTTTTATTTTTCTCTTTCCTAAACATTGGTCTCTTCTTACTGGGCTTTTTACCGGAGGTTTGGATTGAATATTTCTTGCTGTTCTGACGTGTTTGATAAACGATTCATGGTGTGGTCGCACATTAATTGTCTCAATTCCAGTCAAATAGACACAAAAACTGTACCTGATGAATTTCACTACGATTACTGTCATTATTTGTGCCTATCTGTGGTAACTACTGGTGGAGAATGCTATAACTCATATTTCACAATATCTAACCTTCTCGTGTTGAATGTGCTGCTGGCTGTTTTACGCTGCTTCCATCTCCTGCTCTCTTTTAAACTATAACGCATAACGCACATCAGATAGAGGGATGTAACTGGTGACAGTGTTTCTGCTGTATATAATGCTTTCTTTGTCGCTAGATGCTTCAAAAACATAGTAACCATGAAAAGTGTCTTACAGACGTAAGAAGAGAAATGGCAGGTGGATCTAAAATGGTTTCCGCATGTGCACGATCCAGCTTTCCTCCCTCCGTCTTCAAAGCACAGGTGGACATGTGTTTAAAAAGCTTCAGGTCAGAGGTTTTTCCGTCAAGACCAGATCTACTCAGGTCTTCCTGGTTCCTCATATGACTCTTTGCTTTTTACCTATATGTCTGGAGGGAAGAAATGAAATGAGAGGACAAGTTAAAGGATCTTTGAAACATATTTAGCAACGATGGGAGGAACAAAAATGAAAAGGAGGTGTTGGATAGGGCCTCGTTACTGCACACTCTAAAAGCACCAAATAACAGTCGCCGGACTCAAGGTCTGCACAATACTGTCGTGTCCGTTTGAAAGAAGTTAAAAGCACATGTCTGGTGTGGTTGTCTGCCTTAGATTGGATGCTGCTGCTGGTCTGTAAACACAATGACACTCGGTGGTCTCTCTGGCTGTGATTGTGGCCGTGCCTTCCATTGAGCATTTCAGTCTTTTCTTTTCCATGTTCTTACAAAAAACCCAATAAAGTTTTACCTCTTAACAGTGGAGCCTTCTCTTTTTTGTCAACATATATATATATATATATATATATATATATGGATGTTAACTCGCTTGATACACAACATTCTGAAATCTTACAGTTTTCTGTGGGGTAACAGTTTCTACTTATGTAATATTTCAAAGCTGTGGGCAACACAAACACAAGTTCATTAACCTCTGTGTACTGGAGTGCACAAACTATTATCTTTAAACTTTACTCAGTGAAAGAAAACAAATATCTCAACAACTAAAAGACTAAAAAACGAAAATGGTCCCTTTCAGTAAAGGACAAGGCAAAGTGACTGAACTGTCGTAGCTTGGTTGAGCCCTTAACGTTTCATCTAGCGCCATCATCAGGTCAAAGTGTTTATTGGTCTAAAAATTGACCTGCAAAGCTTATGACATTTCTATCAGTTGCTGTTGTAAAAGCCAACATAATTATAGTTGTTTTAAGGCTCAAACTTATAGTTTCTTTTTTGGACCATTTAAACAATCTCATAGAACTTAAAGTAGTAGTATTCTGTTGGTCATACTGAATTAAATAGTGCAAATAACAGATACAATAACAAAATTCAGTAGAAATGCAATAAATAAAAATAATATTTAAAACATTAAAGAGGAAAGTGTTTAACATTAATGGAGGTATAAAAGTATATTCTCTTACTAAAAGGCCATAGTCAACAATGAAATTATCCTTATCATTCACTCAGTGTATCCAGTCTGATATACCATCATTCCAATGTGGTAACCATCTTGTTCTGATGATAAAAAAAAATCCATTGTGACTATTTCTGCTGCTGTGTGTGGGAGACGGACGAAAGCGCCTGAACCACGTCCCCTTGAGATTCCAAAACTGTGCGAGGGAAAGGAAGGCGAGGGAAGAGGGAGGTAACCTACATCCTGCTGCAGAGGAAACTCAACCCTCAGTCACTCTCATGCTAAACTTAACATACGTGTTCTGATACTAACACAGACATGAACAGAGCAACTGACTTCCTCCACTGTGAGAGCTCTGCACGTTGCCATGGTAACAGGTGATGGCAGGGATGGGAGGATTGGAGATGTAACAGACCATAGACTGTTTATAAGGATGAACGACATGATTTCTCTAAAAGATGTGATGCCAAAGCGTCTCGACCACCTCCTGGTGGCTGGCTGTGGTATAGGTCATAAACCCCACCTCCTCCATGTTAGTAGTTGGGACATCTACCAAACTAAAAAGATGGTTTCTGCTTTTTCTCGTAAATTTGGTTTTAATTAGTTCGATGCTATACATATGGACTGAAAAGTCCTGATTGACAGCTAAGACTGACTCATGACTGGTCGAGCTCCACCCTTGATCACTACTGCACAGACTCTAGCTTCATATACGCAATGATGGCGTTTCTATCTGGGATATTGTATAGCTCCATTTGTGGATAGTGGGGGAAAGTGGAGACCTGTTGTCTACTTGATATTCAGTCTAAGTACCAGACACACATGGATCAATAATATAATAAATATTGTAATACTCAGAGTCAGAATAGCCACATAACTGAAGATGCAGTGTCTTTGACACTTCAGACGGTACAAAGTGAGAGAAGGAAGGTTTAATAGATAAAAAGCTCAAGATAACACAGACATGTGAGACTCCCTAATACGATTGAAGCTTCTACTGTGCTCACGCTAATACAATAATACTTCATCTCACATTTTTTTAGTTAGCCTGTTTGTGCAACATCATCCGTAAGAGAAAACACATGACGGACTCTTTGCCTGCCAGAAAAAAGCAGAGAATGAGGTGGAAGATGAGAAGAGAGGGAGGTTTTTGTTGACCAGGAGAAACAGAGCAGGGTGTCTTTTGTGTTAATGCATCCGAGAGGAGAGATAAGGGTTATGAGTCAGTGAGAGAGGAGATTATTTAAAATCTCCTCTCAGGAGAACGTCCAGTGACAAAGAAAATATAAGAAGGGAACATGAGATTAAAAAGCAAAAATAGTAACACAAACTAAGAGGCAAGAATCCAAAAAACAAGAGATTACAATGAGATACAGATCAAATATGAAGAAAGCAAACAGTTGCATGATAAGTCGTTACTCTGATAAAATGCTGCTATTGCAGGATATTTGCCTCCAAAGAAAGTGCTGTTGCAGCAGTGGTGAGTTTATCAGCAGGGTTGTGGCTTTTCTTTAGGTCTATATTTAATTTGCTCTGGTTTTATTTGCTCCCTGATATTAAAAAGGAAATACTGACCTTCTTCAAGGGTAGAGATACGAGACAGAACAAACGAATGAACGCACCCAAAGGCACGGACACACTGACAAATTATCACGTTATCTGTTTGTCCACTGATTGGCCACGTCCAGCCAGACAGTGTGAGTCAGCAACAAGGGGGGGGGGGGGGGTTCTTAATCTTGTATCGATTTACTTCAGGAGAAAATTAGGACGTTGTTGAAAACCCTAATGAAGACAAATCTGACTAGAACCTCAAAATCACACTCTTGCTTCTTGTCTGCTGTGCTATAGGCCCCCCCCCCCCCCCCCCCACCGAGGAACGGCTAATTATGTTAAATTCTTTGATTGGTTATGTACTGGAGACTGGAGCTGTCAAAAAAAACCAGACCAAGGCCCCGTGCTACTATCTTTCTGCCAAAAGCTTCGTATTTTGAGAGGTTCGGTTTGATACTAGAACGTCTCAATGTGCCTGGGATTATTTATGTGTATGCACCAAGTGTCAAGTCACCGTGACGTCACCCCTCGGTTTGTGAGCTGCCGTCTCGAAGCTTAGCATTTTGTCCAGCGCCATCTCGGTATTGTGAAACCAAAAGTAAGGGGATACGATCTCCTGTGAGAGGCGTGGAACTGACTTCAGGTGTCAGAATCAGGTTCAAGGAGTTCAAATGCTGAACTGTAGATAAGTTGAATAGACTTAGGAGTCGTTAAAAAACAGTGTTTATCTCCAATATTCAGCAGGAAACTTTTAAAATATGAAGAATTCTAAACACAGCTTGGTGGATTTGTGACAGCGGTCGCTCTTCTGATTCAGGAAGCTGGGGATCATGGGTAATATCCACCATTGTTTTTCAGTGTTTTGGGCATTTTGTCCAGCGCCATTTTGTTTTTTTGAACATTAACCATATTTGGAAGGACAGGGGTGGAGCCTCACTGAGAGCTCGAATGCACCCATTGGACGGTATTAACTGTCAATCACTCGGTATCCATGTCTATGTCCATTATTATACACAGTTTATACACGTACAGTTTGCACTTGATTTATAATTTTGAGATAAAAGAGTCATTTGAAGGCTGGAATGACATTGGGGGAGTTTGAGGTGAGGCCCCCAGGTCCCTTTTGCCTGAGGCCCCCAGGTCCCTTTTGCCTGAGGCCCCCAGAGTCCCTTGAAAAGCTCACGAGTGCTATCAGCCCGTTTGACTTTGCCACTGCACTCGGCTCAGAAACCCCTGTGGGTGTGGTCCACTCTGCCAGCAAATAATTATTAACCCTGTTCAAATTATCCAAACGATTAAATCCACTCATGCATGATTAGAAACAATCTGACCAAAACCAAAACTGCACTGATCCTCCGAACACAATTCCAGTGTTTTTAATAACAGGATGTGTGCGACACATGTTCATGCAGGCAACACAATGTGTGTGTGTGTGTTTGTGACAAACAGCATGTGGCTGTAGGAGGATGAGAGAGGGAGACCTTCCATGATTCAGACCTGGTGTAAATATGAGTGCACGTGTCCGGGTATTGGCTGTGTGTGTGTGTGTGTGTGTGTGTGTGTGTGTGTGTGTGTGTGTGTGTGTGCGTGTGTGCATGAATGACCATCGCTTTATGACAGGCAGACTTCAGGCTCTGAGTTCCAGGGAAGGAACACAATAATAAAACCAGGTGGGGATCTTATAAAAATATTTTCCACGGTTTAATTTCAGCGGTGGTGAACTGTAACCAAGTATTTTTAACTCAAGTACTATATTTAAGTATAACTGTAAGGGTTAGAGTACGTTTTAATCCATTACAGTCTTTATTCTTTAGTCGTGAATCCATTTTTCATTTGTTGATTTTAATGTTGCCATGATGTCTTTTATGTAGAGCTCTTTTATTTGCCTTACTAAATGTGCAACACTGATAAACTCACCTGGCTGGTCAGATACTTAAAATAAGTACTAATATAAAACAGCAGCTGTTCTGCAATCTATAGTAAGGGTTGCTTAATTCAATAACGTTGCTGATAAAACTTCTACAGCCTTTAAGTAGCTTCATTCCCTGTTGTTTACGGAGTAGGTTAAATCATGTGTTGACCCAGTGGCCTGTTGAACATGCACTTACTAATAGTACATTTGGGGAATATGACTGTTTGCCTGTTCTTATGATTTCCCAGTTTCTATAGAGGCTGAAGTTCCATGTCTCATTTGTGGCTGAGGACAGAGTGACTCCCTCTGTTATATGACTATATGACTATATGACTGTTGACATACCAGTGAAAAGGCGTGAGATCCATCCATGTTTCCACGCTGCAGTGTCAGTGCGTCCTGCAGATGTTTGTTGACTGACTGTTGTCAACCTGTCCGGGTGTATGTCTTGAATCATGCCCCCCCCGTACGAAAGATAAGGCTCTTATTGGTGGAGGGCGTGCGTGCTCCGCCTATAAATACGCACGGACGCTTGGAGCAGAGCAGGAGTCTGTGGTGGCTGCAGCGGAGCGCACAGGGTCCAGTTCGCCGACAGCAGGTGCATATTCTCTGCTGTTCGCTCCGGGACACTCAGACCGGCATGTCTCCGTTAGGACGTCCCAACAAGGTGCGGCTGGTGCTCCTCGGAGCAGCGGGGGTCGGCAAGACCGCGCTCATCCGCCGCTTCCTCCACAACCGCTTCCAGCACAAGTACCTGCGCACGGTGGAGGAGCTCCACGTGCTGGAGTACGACACCGCGGACTCCGCTAAGATGCGGCTGGAGATCCTGGACACCAGCGGCAGCTACTCCTTCCCGGCCATGCGGGAGCTCTGCATTCGACACAGCGACGCCTTCGCCCTGGTGTACGCGGTGGACGACCCGGGCTCCTTCCAGGAGGTGTGCCGGCTCCGCGACGAGATCCTGGAGCTGCGGGGCGACAAGAGCGCGCCCATCACCGTGGTGGGCAACAAGTCCGACCTCACCGAGGCCGAGGGGCGAGTGCTGCTGGCGGCCGACGTCATGTCCACGGTGGAGGGGGAGTGGGACGCGAACTGCGTGGAGGCGTCCGCGCGCACAGGTGGGAACGCGGTGGGGGTGTTCCGCGCGATGCTGCAGCAGGTGGATCTGCCGCACCGGCTGAGCCCCGCGCTGAACCGGCGCAGAGACACGCTGCCCCGGCCCGCGGTGAAGAGGAGGCCCCCGCTGAGGAAGAACAACAGCTGCGTCCTGTCATAGAACCGATGGAGGACTCTGCAGCTGGTCTGCTCGGGTCCAGGTGTTGCTGCTGGTCAACACCTCCACGCTGGAGTCAACATGAACTTATGAGACTCTCCGGAGTCTGGACAGTTGTGGTCGCGTGCGCACTTGTCATGCACTTTGTGTATATATTTACAGTTATGTCAATAAAAACTGCTTTTGTGATTTCTGTCTTCCGTCTCCAACACTTTCAGTTCAAAGAGTAAAAGTCTCTAAATGTCACAAAGAAAAAATGAAACTAATCTATAACAATAAGCAGCAAAATATATATGCTACTTATATAAAGTACATATATTGGAACCCTGCATGTGCAGTATCTGAAATGAAGTCGGCGTTTACCACAGTTATGATGTTTATATGTAAAAACCTGATCTTCATTATAACTAGTAAGTGCAGACATACATTTAGTCAAGTGGAAGTATGAATTAACACAAATACTACAGTTGAGTAAAAGCTTCCTGCCACTCACCCATTCACACACACATTCATGCAGTATGTGTACTTTCTGTATCATACACACATACACTCACTGTCCACACAGCCACCAGAGGCAGTTTGGGATTCAGTAACTTACTCAAGGACATTGAATAGTGGAGACTAGGATTGAACTGCCGGCCTTCTGGTACAAGTACACGTCTTCTTCCATCAGCAGTCTAATGATTTTGTCCCTTTTCTAGTAAACTACCCTGTTACACCAGCCCTGCTCAGTATAGACCTACAACCTTATAACCACATTTAGTCTTTGATTTCTATTTGCTCATCTCTCCATATTATGGATAGAAAAAAACATTTTCCTGTCACTGTCTGTTCCATTAGTTGGGTCATCCTACAGAGATTTAGCTTGAATTTACAATTCACATTTCAAACCTGTCCCAGCTGGTCAGTGCATAAATTCAGACATGAGATTATTTTCGTCATTAACATCACCTTCCATTGTTAGTGGTGCATATCAGTAAGTGCCTCATAAAGATCGCTCCTCTATGCATAAAGCCATGTCGTGATGTTTTGGATGGTAAACACACAGACACACACACACACACACACACACACACACTGTGAATAGCAGCAAAGCGGATATACAAATCTAATCATACCATAGTCTTTTCATTCACCATCCTCTTCTCAAGCACTTGTTCTCCTCTTATCCTCAACCACTCGTCTCCGTATCACTTAAATAATCCGCTGCTGAAAACAGATGTAAACTCTCTCATGGGCACAGAAGCACAACACAATAAGAAAGAGGAAGAGGAGGAGGAGGAGGAGGAGTGCTTCAGAGGACAAAAATAAAACAGATGAAAGCTTATTTGTGATAACTGAAATAGGGTTTTGATGTGACATGGATGTTACATTCACAAAATTGTACAGTGTACATTGAAAACATGACAAATTATGTTCAATAAAACTGTGAAACCATGCACATGCAAAACCAAGCTTTGTTCCAGTGGCATAAAATAACTAAAGCAGAATTACAAACCAAGCAAACGCCCAACGCACAGTTATTTAGTTTCTTTCCAAAAAATGGATTAATCTTGAGTTTGTGAAAGGATTTTGCACGACTGAAACACAACATCACTAATGACGGCTCCTCTATCTTTTGTCGTCATGTCAAATTCTACTTTTAAGACCTTCATCGGTCTGGTTTATATTGTTTTTTTCATTTGTATTAAAGTTATAATCTGCATCATTTTGTTTCCTGTGCGACAAGGAATTAACACGTGAAAAAACAGGCCCTGTTGTATCACTCTATCACAGGAGAACTACACGGCTGCAGCCAACAGTAGGGCTATCTTCAAAACAACTATTAAATCTATCAAAAATAGAAAAGTAGACAATATTCAAATTTGAGAAGCTGGCACCCATGAATGTTTTACTTGAGACAAATTGAATAGAGTGGAAGCTTCAAGTCTCCTGATTCTATCTGTGGAAAACACTTAACGATCCAGATTTCACTGCTTTCTCATCTGTTGCCAAAGAGCTGGTTCAGTGGATGTCTCCAAAGTGTTCTCCCAGTCAAAACATCTTTCTACAGACCTTATATTTCCATTTTTTATCACAAAAAACTTTGCTTCGGTATCTCTTCTCTTCATTCTGACTTTTTAAAGAATGCTGTTATAGGTGTCACTTGATTGTTATCATTATGGGTGAGGCCTTTTCTGTTGCCTATTTCATTTTCCGGCTTGTGTACAAAATTGGATTATGCAACTTCCGAGACAAGCTGAATAAATACAAGAAAGCTATGATCTGTCGCTTCCTTTGCATCCACAATTTGAACTGCGCGTGTTTTAAACAAAAATGTCCACAAGAAATCTTTTGCAACTAAATTGTTCAACCATTAAATATCATGGAACTGTAATTTATAGTTTGACTAATGGGTCTATTGAACTGTATTTAACTGATTGAACTCCGAGCTCTCTGGATTTATTATTTTTAATTCTAATATATACTACTGTTTTTCTGTGGAGCCAAAGACAGCTTTCTATATCATGGACAATAAATTCTGGCAGAGTTTGTACCATTTATAAGGCAACTAATCAGATGATCATTTCAGTTTATGGTCTGTTATTGCTAACCAATGGCCCGGAAGCTCATAAATCTTCATTTACTTCAGTGGTGTAAAACTTTTATTGACGTTAAATGTTAAAAGGGATTTGGGAGTAACTTTTTATTTAGTTTTTCTGATTTCAAAAACATTCCCTCACAGTAGAAATAAATAAAAATAGTGATGCTACATACACACATACCTATATCACATACCTACATTTATATATCATACATACATAAACACACATTTAAAAATAAAAAAGGAAAATCAACAGAGTCAAACATGTCACATTTGCAGTGAGGCTTTAATGAAATAGAAATTGAAAGTAAAACAAATTAAATGGCCCCAACACTTTTATCCTGTTTGTGCTGATTAAAACCCAGTGGAACTACATTTCCCGTCAGGCACCCGTGACGCCACCAGCGACTGACGCTCGGTCCAATCAAACCGCGGCGTTCTCCCATCTCGGTCCCTGATTGGCCAGTTTCGCACCGAACTTCCCACGATGCTTTGCTCCACCGCTTCGGAATTCAAATCTCGCGGACCAATCAGAGGGCGCCGCAACGAGCGAGGCAGCATTTTAAACTTGTCTCGGAGCCTGTTGTCAAAAGGACGGGACGAGGAGACGCCGCAGCCACCGAGGGACGAGCCCTGCGATCACTTTCACCTCCAAACTCAGGTTTTTAAACTAATATTCGCCACATGTTCGATGCCGAGGCTGTCGTTTGAGTAACGTCCGCGTTTGAAGCTGGTTGACGGGGGTTTTGATTTGAATTTAGCGGCGCACGGGAGCTAACTAGCTTCCAGGACGGAACCAACACCGATTCGAGCGGTTATCGACATTTAAACCGCTGTAGAGTTTTATTATTATACTTTTTTTTTTGCTTTTTAAGACGCGGAAGAGAAGTTTAGTCCAAAATGAGCGCAGGTGTAGCGAAGCCGGCGAACCCGTCGGCGCACGTCGACCCTAAATCGGCTCCTCTCAAAGAGATCCCCGATGTCCTGTTGGACCCTCGCACCATGAGGAGGTACACGCGGGGACGCTTCCTCGGCAAAGGGGGCTTCGCCAAATGCTACGAAATCACGGACATGGAGACCAAGCAGGTTTTCGCCGGGAAGATCGTGCCCAAGTCCCTGATCCTGAAGCAGCACCAGCGGGAGAAGATGACCTCGGAGATCGCCATTCACAAGAGCCTCGACCACTCGAACATCGTGGGCTTCCACGGCTTCTTCGAGAACGAGGACTTCGTGTTCGTGGTGCTGGAGATCTGCCGGAGAAGGGTGAGTGTCTGGAGGGGCTGAGAGGGCTCTGCCTCTCTGCGGTGGACACCCTGCTCCAACCGTCACCCGGGTGTCTTCCGCTGTCCTCCCTGTTCCAGTGGAGGCAGCGGAAGTCATTGGAAAGGCAATGGAAAAATTAATGTGGGATGTTTTTTAAATCATGCATGCGCCTTTTTTAAGTTGATAATCTCTTTATTATCGACTCCCCCCCCCCTTGTTTAAATCAGAGTAATTCACCATAAACCCCCTTTTTTAATATTGTCCTAGTGGGTTTTATAGGGATAGTTCACCCTAAAATGAAAATCGACTCATTATCTACCCACCACTATGTCGATGGAGGTGGTGGGTGAAGTGTTTGAGTCCACAAAACACTCAGGGGAGTCTCACGGGTAAACGGTGTTGAAGCCAAATCCAAAACTATTGAAGTAAATGGTGACCGTTACAAACAAGCCCCGACATTCAAATTCCACTTGAAACTAAGTCATAAACCATGATTTAAACCTAAATGACACTGATCCACGTGCGAACACGGCTCCGGAGGTGGATGACACTTTCCTGTTGACTTGATGATATTCCTGCTAATCCTGATTTCCTTTTCCCCACATCAGTCCTTGTTGGAGCTGCACAAGCGCCGTAAGGCCGTGACCGAGCCGGAAGTTCGCTACTACATGACGCAGATGCTCAACGGCGTCCACTACCTGCACAACAACCGAGTGATCCACAGAGACCTGAAACTGGGCAACATCTTCCTCAACGATGAAATGGAGGTCAAGATAGGTACGTTTCGCTGCTCGATTTGACCACATTGAAACTTGGCTTCCTTTCTGGGATTAATTGGGGGGTACGGGGACAAGTGATAAATACCAGAGACGACAACGCTCACAAACATGCCCAGGAACATACCTGAGTTGAGTAATAAACAATAGGACACGCCCAGTCTTCACAATCGACATTTACTACTTCCCGGATGACTAGTCTCCACAGACTGGTGAAGAAATGTATTAAACACACACATGTACGATGTCAATGGGGGAAAAAACAACATGAATGTCTCCTGGAAACACAGAAACTAAACCACTTCTCTATCTGCTGCTTCTGTCTTTCCTCCCCAGGGGACTTTGGCCTGGCCACCAAGATCGAGTTCGATGGCGAGAGGAAGAAGACGTTGTGCGGAACGCCCAACTACATCGCCCCAGAAGTGCTTTGTAAGAAGGGCCACAGCTATGAAGTGGACATCTGGTCGCTTGGATGTATATTGTAAGTCTGAAAATAAAATCGCCCCCCATCGGCAGCAGCACCTCTCCACGTGACTCAGTCCATTCAACCTCCCCCTCTGTGTGTTCTCTCAGGTACACTTTGTTGGTGGGTAAACCCCCCTTCGAGACGTCCTGTCTGAAGGAGACCTACAACCGCATCAAGAAAAACAACTACACCATCCCCTGGGTAAGCTGGACTGATGGATGCAGTCTGTTTTCACAGTTCCATCAAAAATATAATGTGTGTGTATAAAACCTGAATTCTCTCTGCAGCACATCAACCCGGCCGCAGCTGCACTCATCAAGCGGATGCTGCACGCCGACCCCACCCAGAGGCCGACCATCGGCGAGGTGATAGCCGACGAGTTCTTCACGTCCGGCTACATTCCCACACGTCTGCCCACGACGTGCCTCACTGTCCCCCCGCGGTTCTCCATCGCTCCCTCCACCGCGATGGAGCTCAGCCAGAGACGCCCCCTGACAGCCATTAACAACAAGGGTAATAGTCCCAACAGCACACAGCCGGTTATGAATCCCCAAAGTAGCCCCCAGTCCACAGATTCAGTATGTGTTGAATCTCCTGAATAATGGGTTAATGTGTCACGAGTATCACACTTTGGAGATCTGGGTGTTTTTTAAATAGATTTTTCTCTCTTCAGCTGGATCCGAGAAGATGGACGTTAAAGACGAGCCCATGCAAAGGTGAGAGATGTTTGTACAACAGTATTATTCAATCTGGAAACTATTGTTTAAATTAAAAAATTATAGTTTCCTCTCGAGCTGTGGGAGGTTTGCACAGAAACTTGAACTCCGAGCCACGCTATCCACGTCCTCCTCTTTCAAGGATTAGAGTTTTGTTTCTGTCACATTGTTTTATGGTGGTTTTATGTTTAGATTTTCCACCACACGCATGGAGCCGGTGTTTATGTAGATGATGAACGTTTCTTTGTGTGTAGGGAGGCTGAGTCGACACCAGAGTGCCACCTGAAAGACCTGCTGATGCAGCTCAACACCATCATCGCTGCCAAACCCTCTGAGAAGCCAGTCATACGCCAAGGTGAGAGCAGCCGCTTCGTTTTCATGTGCAAACACTTGTTTCCATGATGCACATTGTATTGGTTTGTGTGATCGTTTTATTTTGTCAACAAGGATTTGTTCTGTTTATGCGTTTACAGACGAGGCAGAGGATCCGGCCTGTATCCCCATCTTCTGGATCAGCAAGTGGGTCGACTACTCTGACAAATACGGATTAGGTGAGAATCGGTCTGACTTCACAGCCGTCTGCCACATGGGTTCCAAATTACTACATTTTCCTTTTCATTCTTCAAGTCAGATCGAACAAGCGGAGGTGTTTTTGTTAATTCACTTTATTTTCAGACCACAATTCATGCTTAAAATACAACACAACGATTAAACCGTATAAAACAGCCATCAGATAAAAACACGTAAGGAAAGCGTCACATCTAATAAATAAAACCGAATGAAGACGTCAGGATAAGATGAAACGAAACAACCATTTGGAAAATACTATATTTTAAACTAAAATAATCACACTCTCTCACAACCGCTTGAGCAAGTAAACATTTTTTAATGAAACAATAAAAGATCACTTGCTTATAACTCTTGTTTTTCCACTTCACTTGCCACCAGCAACAAATGTTCTGCACCGACTGGACCTCAACAGAATTTAACACATTCACGTCAGTTTGCACAAACGGCCTCTTCCACGTTGAAGCATTAATCTGTTATGATTTGAATGTGTGCGTTTCAGGCTACCAGCTCTGTGACAACAGCGTGGGCGTGCTGTTCAACGACTACACTCGTCTGATCATGTACACCGACGGAGACAGTCTGCAATACATTGACAAGACGGCGACTGAGTCCTACCTCAGCGTGCGCTCGTACCCCCCGGCTCTCAACAAGAAGGTCAGGAGCTGAAACTGACCATTTCAAACATTTTCTTTAAGCTTTTTTATTTTAATACGAGAGAACCACTTCACCTGTTCATTTATTTACTCTTCTCGTAGATCACATTGCTGAAATACTTCCGCAACTACATGAGCGAGCACCTGTTGAAGGCTGGGGCCAACATGGCGCGGCGGGAAGGGGACGAGCTGGCGCGGCTGCCGTATCTCTCCCTCTGGTTCCGAACGAAGAGCGCCATCGTCCTGCACCTCTCCAACGGCACCGTTCAGATCAACTTCTTCCAGGTGAGTGATGCTCCTCCTCCTCCTCCTCCTCTTTTCACTGACAGAAGTTTTAGTTTTCCAAGTTCTGTCTGGAGGGGATTGTCTGTTTAAACTCCAACAACTTTTATTTTCTTGTTTAGTTGTGCACCGGTTAACATCTTCCATCCACATTCTCTCCACGATTTAAAAGCATATTGATTCCCACACCTCATCCATCTCATATTAGCTATTGGATGCAGTTTTAGTTTTTCACCCCTCCCATTTCATGACACTGTTTTCATTGATCCTCCTCCGCCAGGACCACACCAAGCTGATCCTGTGTCCACTGATGGGGGCGGTGACGTACATCGACGAGAAGCGAGAGTTCCACACCTTCAAGCTGTCTCTGCTGGAGGAGTTCGGCTGCTGCAAGGAGCTGGCGAGCCGCATCCGCTACGCCAAGCTCATGGTGGAGAAACTGGCGGAGAGCAAACCCCCCATCACCGCACATTAAAACCCCAGATGTCTTCAATCACCGACCACTTCTCCCAGTCTGGCGGCCGCGTGCCGGACGGGACAGACTTAAATCCTCCTGTATTTTATCCATGGGTTGCAGTGTAATGATTTTTAATGTCGTCCTTGACGCTCTGAAACGCCCCCTGACGATTAATCCCCCAGGTGTTGTACATGAAAAATTTAATTCCAGTCTCTCAGCCACTGATTGTTCTACTTTTTTTTTTGTTTCCTTTTCTATTGTTAATAGAAACTCACTTGAACTCACGATATCTTAACTCTCTTGATGAAGCTTACTCTTGACAAACACATTCCCACTGATGTAATCTGAGGGAGCCAGATCACTGACTCAACACAGGATCTGACCCATTTTAAATGAGTCCATTAGGGAAAAGTTGAACGTTCAGTTTTCGCCCGCTGTTCAAATTCATCTGTACGTTGACACGGCCTTCTCCTCTCTTCTTCCGGTTCGTTCGTGTATCTGTGACCCGACTGTGTGTGTGGGAAAAAGCTTCTGTGCTTTCGTCTGTTTTATCTGTGTTGTATGTCGAGAAATGGACCATGTCGAGTCTTCATCATGTACATCCTGTAGTTTTACTCTTTTTAAAAATATCTATTTTAGATGCCTTCTACGAGATGTACAAACATGTACATACTGCTGAATCTGCATACATGTTGTAAAGATGGTTCAATTTTACCCAAGTTTAAATAAAGATGTTTTTTGAACGAGGTAAAATACTGTTTGCTGTTTTAATCTGCACAAGGGATTTGGTAAAGGCTGATCTAACATGTAGTTTGAAATACTGAAGTTTTAATCTAATCTTAATCAAGTTTGATTGAGTTCATCTGGATGACTTGAGAAACTTCACTGATGTTTCCTCCAGTGGAAATTTTAGGTGGACAAGTTATGCAGTTTATTCTTCAGCAAATGTCTGGACATTTTGTTTTTAGGGTCTGAGATTATAACCCCTTGCTTTTGCATGTCCCCACCATTTTGTGCAAAGATGAAGCATCACTCTCACTGAGAAGCGTTTACAACACTGGTGTTTCAGTGGGAGACGGCTGCTCGGTGAACGTGGTCCAGGGTTAATTTATCCTGCCAATCGGAGGTAAATGGGTTTTAAAAAAAAAAGGTAAAACGGAGAAGAAAGTTGTTCAAACTGAAAAAGTTCTCCAGTGTCAAAGCTCTGAATCCTGTCGAGTAAATGAGACTGTTGGCGTCTCCTAGTGGACACAACGACCCATTACAGCCTAATTTATAGTATTCACAGTTGGACACAGCTCAACAGAAACATCCAGCAACTCTGCAATCAAGTGGGGACGAAGCACTTCACCAGTCAGACACCAGCTCTGTGTGAACTGCCACAATGTGTGACACTCCGCGAGAAACAATCTGGTTCTAGATTATATTGAATCCTACGTGAATGTTTAAGGATCATTTATGCTTTCGATAGTAAAGGAAAAGTATTTCACAACCCAAATAAAATGTGAAAGTACTGTAGTACTTCAAAAAACCTAGTTGATGCAAAAAATAAATACTGAATTCACAGAAGTTTAATGTAAATTTTATATAAAAAAAACTGGGAACACTTTTTTCTTTAAATATAACAACTTGTAGTTAAAGTGACATAAAATTTGAAAAGTCATTGTCACACAGACACACACACACACACACACACACACAGCGAAGAGACATCCAGTGTTTCCCACTGGTGTTTTAAAAACAATCTTTCCACAGGCTGGAGGAAAACAAACGTTAACATCACTCCGTCTTTAACGCTTCACAAACAGGCCCCTGACTTATGGGATATATTCGGTTTACAGCATGTGAATCCTCATATCTTAGAACTGTAACCGAATTGCTTGAACTTTGTCAAACTGAAATGTCTGTAAATGAAACCACAGAAACTCTTCTTTTCAATCCATGAAACTCAGGATTGAGTTTAACAGACCATGTTAAAATCTATGTGAACATTCAAACGGAGACATAAAGACTTCAGCGTTCGATAAAAGTCATTGCACGAGTCTATATTTTACTGTAGCAGTGTACAGTGACATCTCCTTTGTGATGGCCGGTCACCAGCGTGTCTGGCCCCCCCCAACGGGCCAGCTGCCAGCCTTCACTCTCGGGGGCCCACACCATCCTCGAGGCCCCCGGACGCCCGAGCTCCCACACGCACACACAGCCGCTCTGACTCAGGCCGACCACGTTGGAGCGGTTGACATCGGCTTCACACAGTCTGCAGAACACACAGATCGGAGCGTGAGGTTCGTGAATGGACCAGAGTGCACAAACACACCACAGTTCCTCGACTCACCTGCCGTACCAGGCTTTGGGGGGATACAGTCGAGTAGCCAGCGCAGATTTGCCCGTCAGAGGGTTAACGGCGACCAGGGAGAACAAGGCCGTCTTCTTCCTGTCCTCTTCAGAAAACAGTTCATCTTTTGCTTTGGCCTCCATTCCTACATCCTCCGGGGAGCTGAGCAGCTGATGCTGCAGCAGGACAAACAACACTCCCTGTGCACAAAAACATACGGGAGTGAGACAATCTGAGGAGTGAGGTAGTTACTAATTGGACATGCAAAGTGGACATACTCACACAGTGGGAGTATCCCCTGAGACAGGCTGTGTGCGACAAACCGTCTCCAAGGACGATGCTACGCAGCAGCTGGCCACTCTTCAAATTCCTGAAACAAACAAACCATAAAAACTGTAAACAGCAGCAGAGTGTGTGTTTCACAGCAGGAACGTGATCGCTAACATTAAAAACTAGAATCCTCAGTCCTGAATCCACATTATTAGTTTAGTTTATTAGTGACAGGTTTCTATCACCATCTCTTACTGTACAGCCGAGTCTTACTTACCAGACAAAGACACGTCCACCCTCATCTGTGCCAATCAGAGCATCCGAGAGTCCGTCCACTGGAGCGAGGGCCCCGACGCACACACCGGGAGACACAAGAGGCTGAGAGCTCCGCGCGCTGAGAGAGGAATGAAGATACCGAGATTACATACGTCTGTAAATGGGAAAGTTGCTGGTAGAGAATAAATACAACAGCTCTGCGTTACCCGTTGTCGTCTGAGACGTTAAACACCCGCAGGGTTGAACCTGTCGCCGAGTGGGAGGAAGTCACCACTCTGGACCCGGACACGCCTACAACGACCTGGACAACCCCCTCACACAGCAGCACTTGTGTGAGGCTGGAGCACGAGAGCACCCTGTGCACATGGACGACACACACACACACACACACACACACACACACACACACACAGATGAGTTTCATTACTGAAGCTCTGACAACTAAACAGCTGATTGGTCTAAATAATAGCATATTGCTTTTATCTTCATTATTATTAATAGTTTTCAAGAATTCTAGAATTCCAAGTACCTGCCTTCGTATTCACTGTCCCGTCGGCTTCTCTATTACCACCCAATTTAACTCTGCCACTGACAGTGACACGGGCAGATGAGTGTAGTGAAGCGTTCCCAAGTTAAAACAGGTGGAACATCAAGCTTCTATAAATCTACATTCATCTTGAATCTAATGTAAGTGAAAGAACACTTAAGCTTGTGTCTAGAGTCTGATCGACTGTATTCACCTCACTTCTCTGATTTCCAGCTGACCCAAAGTCACACACATCAGCCCAGCAGCGTCGGGGACAGGAAACACATTGATCACCCGCTGTAAACAAACACAACAATAAAATGATATGAATAACCATTCCATTATACCTGGTCTGAAGCTACCCAGCACTGTTTGTAATTAAAAAAAATTGTAAAAATAATCCTTTTGAGCTGAATTGTTTGGAGGAACCATTATTTACATCCATGTTTACTATTTTTTCACTGCATTCACTGGTGTTTCTCTAAATTTCTTGGAACGTTACCACCACCAGCTCTGAATCAGTGGAACAGGACTATCGTTAAATGATGGTCAGGACTCTACCCAGTGTTTTCTCAGTAAACACTCACGTAGTTGAAGGTCCAGGTGTGTGTTAAGCTCCAGTCGGATGCTGGAGTCTGACTCCACAGACACACCGCCCACTTTCCTGCTGCCGCTACACACAAACCCCCCGAGGGTCCAGGCAGACAGCACGTGTCCACCAGACAGCCGCCTGCTGGGGCCTGAACACACACACACACAAAATAAATGTTTACTTTAATCTAAAGTCGCTCACTGAAGCCAAACCATTCAATCTTAGTTACACCGAGAGAAACTCTGTACCTTCAGAGTGTGTGTAACCACATGTTGCTCTGCAGTCTCCTCCATTCTCTCTCCCTCCTGCCTGCCTGTGCCTCGTGACTGGAGGCTGGATGCCGTGGCAAAGGTTGCTGGCTCAACGCTGGGATGACGATCTGCTGCCAGTTGTGATGAAGCCCTGTCCTGACTGGAGCGGGAGACTAGAGGCCGGCTGGGAGGGAGGGACGTTATGGACGGACAGGGAGACAGAGCCGGAGGAGAGAGAGCCTGGGTTGCCGGGCTGTGAGGAGGAGGTAGGGTGAGAGCCGGGGCAGAGGGAGAGGAGGTCAGGGGGAGGCCGGCGGAAACAGGGCAGGGGGTGAGTCCTAGGGAGGGCAGCGTGGGGCTGGAGAGGAGGGCTGAGGAGGCCAGGTGAGGGGTTGTGAAGGGGCAGTGGGCCGAGGTCAGCGGAGGACTCAACAGCACCTGAGAGTGGACTCTGGGATGTGGTGAAGACTTCTGACTGGTTTTACATGTCTGTGCAGCAGAGCGGCTGTTAGAAGCCTCCTCAGCTGATTCCTCCGGTGGACAATCAAAGCACAGAGTCTTGATGACAGCTCCGTCTTCTCTCGGGTGGTTTGTGGACGTCTGATCCTCCACAGAACAAACTACACCAGAACAATACGCGTCTGTTTCTGATGCAGGCTGCTTTATTTTTAGTTCATTTGACTGCTCAACTACACAACCATCCACTTTGCTTGCAGGACCGTCTGCACAGTTCATGTAAAGCTGAGGTTTGACACTGTCGTCTATAGATCTGTGTGTGTTGCTCCGGCTCTGAGTATCCACAGTATCCTGCTTTTTAGTGTCATCTACACAGTCAGCAGGACTTTCTTGAGCCACTGACACAGATTCTGTTGAGCTGGTGTGAGTCTTTGCATCTCCAGGAGTTTGTGTTTTATCTCGGTTGGATGACTCTTCAGCTAAGGACTCGTCTACAAGCATGGAATCTGTCTGCAGGTTTTGGACGTCCACACACGCCGGTTTTTCTTCCATTGAAATGGTCGGGGTGAGGCTGAGTGGGAGGGAAAGTGGCACCACTGGGTCACTGGTGCTGTAGCAAGGGTAAGAGCGAGGGAGGCGGCTGCGAGTGTTATAAGAGGGGGATGTGAAAAGTTCAACTCCTGATTCAAAAGCGACCTGCCGAAGCTTGTGTAGCTTAAGAGACGCAAACTGGTCGTCAGGGAGATGAAAATCTTGGTGGATGTCGAAAGTCATGAGGTTGTTGAACAGCGAGCCGGTGGATGGAGACGGGAGAGGAAAGAGGGACGTTTGGGAGAGTGGAGAGGAAGGTAGAAGAAGAGATCGCCAGCTGAATGCACCTACGGGACAGGAGGTGAGGAAAAAGATATTAGATATAGTAGAAAGGTAAATAAGTGAATATGACTTAAACCAGGGTTGAAGAGGCCTTTTTTTAATATTGTCAACTATTCCAGTTAGGTACTAAAACCAACACTGACCCGTCTGTGCCTCAGCCTCATATTACGCTTCTATTTATGCTTTGTAACATCACATTACTTTCTTTGTCAAACACCAAAGAAATAACACAATGGATGAAATGATTCATTACAGGGATGTTTACTGAGACACAACTCCAAGTGAGTGTAGCTTTATTTGGATGAGCACAATCATATTTTCACTGCCGAAAATTCAAACTAATTAATTTTCTATCTCCAACATTCACACGCACACATACAGAGTCACCATATGAGACTTACGTCTACTCTGTGAGGGCGTGTTATTCATCAGAAACATGGGATAGACCCTCTGCAGACGTCTGGAAGCAGGACTACACTGAGATGCGTTAACCCCGGGGGAAGGCTGGGTCCCCGTGTGGCAGGTGGACACAGGCAGGTCGTCGTGCGACAGAAGAACAGGTTCCTGAGGAGTGAGACGAGGCTTCAGTCCATCAGGGGCATGGAGCGATGAGGAGGAGGAGGAGGAGAGCGGGGTGAGGGTGGGTTGAGGATCCTCTGAGGTTTCCATCTGAACGATGTCTAAACACTTAATAGATCTTGGAGTTTGACTTCTTCCTCTGCCCCGGCCTCTTCTCCTACCCCTCCTCCTCCTCCCTGCTCCTGGATGCGTAGCACTGACTGCAGGTGATGAAGACGCATCCATGCCATTCTGACTTTTACTTGAAATCTCGCTGGACCTCTGGCTGTTAGCAGAAAGCTCAGCAGATGCGTCAACAGTACACACATGTGAAATCTCGTGAGGATCGATAGATGCAGTTGTCAGAGAGGAGACATTTTCCTGTGAGTTTAGATCTGAACACTCACTGGTGTGTGTGTGCCTGTTCGATCCTCTGCCCCGACCCCGGCCCCTTCGTTGTCGTCCTGTACTCAGCTGGGAGAGGAGGACGGCCTGCATGTCAGGTTGACTCTGCGAGGAAGTCATACGCCTTGTGGTCCGAACGTAGTACTCCACTGGGAAAAGTAGTCCTTCCACTAGAGTGCAGGAGTCCAAGAGACCCTCACTCTTTTCTTCTTTTATTTCCATTGTGTCATCGTGCATTTTTTCAGTTTCTATTTTCTCTGTTGCAGTTTCTTCCATGTTCTTATCATGGCTCTCTGCAGAAAGCGTTGCTTCTTTCTGTCCTCTACTATTCTCACCATTGTCTCCTTCCTCTCTTTCTCCATTTGGTGTTCTCTCTCGTCCCCTTTCTTCACTTTGTACAGAAGAGTTCTGACATTGAAGCAGCAAAGAAGTCGACTCTGATTCTTTTTTCCCATCAGTAGTCGCCTCGTCCTCTTTTTCGCTTTGTTCATCACCTTCTTTTATCTCCTTCCCCTCTGTATCCCCTGTTTCAGTGTGTGCATGTGTTTTCCAGTGTGTTAGCAGCAGAGAGGGAGAATCAGATTCTGAAGAACAAAATAACTCTTCACTTTCATTCACAACCTCTGCCTCTTCAGACTTGATTTTCTCAGCCTCTTCAGAATGGATTCTCTCCTCCCCTGCTATTGTTCCGACACTCTCCAGCTTGTCACTCCGCTCCTGTACTTCCTCGCTGTTGTCAGTGATCCTGCAAACCTCCGCGCTCCTCCTCTCCCAGAGCAGGCGGCTGCGGCGAGACCTGAGGCGCAGGGCAGGACTGGGTCTGTGACCTCTAACTGCGTCATGGCTGGGATCTGGCGTTTGCGGGCAATCAGCATCAGAGGGAAGCAGGAACCTGATCACCTGGCTCCTCCTCAAGCTGTCAGAATCTGCTGGACCTGGAAACACATGAAGAAATCTGTGAATTTTTGATTTGCACTGTTTGTCTGCTTCTCGGAGAAATGACAATGTAACCTCAAACCTCTGTTTTGGGATGGACAGGCATGAAAGCAATCAATGCATGAAAACTGCAGCATGTACATGAACATATATGTACACCATGAAAGAGATCAACTATCTGTTCTTTGCAGATGATTGGGACGGACTCACCTTCAGTGTGTCCCGGGCACTGAAGTTTATCTGGGGTTGTTGCATCGGTGGCGTTCAGTGTCACCGGACTGAGACTTGGTTTAGACGTCTCCCCTGGGTCCCTCTGGTCCTGGAGGTTCTGCTGTGAGATTCTGCTCCTCACATGTCTGCGCACTCCTTCCAAATGCTCTGCGCGCTGTGAACAGATCCAGAAGGTCCATGAGGACGAAGACTTTCTACAATTGACTCGTGAAAAGGTAAAAAGTAAAAGAGTCTGACCTGTAGTCGCTGGGCTGTTCTGAGATATTCCCTTTTTAAGAGGGTCAACTTCCTACGGAGCTGAGAGGAGAAATGTTCACGTTAACTTTATACAGCGTGAATGATGCAGGAACGATGTAAATCTTAAAAGTTTACTTTCTCAACTCAAGGTCTATACGGTATATTTAGGTATCATTGACTTTTCTTCTTATAATAATATATGATTATACTGTAAAATCTTTGAGTCTCGATTACTTTTCTTTGTTGAAAGGAATCATTGCCAATCATCTTTTCACATACATCGGTATCTGAAAAGTTTAACTTCCTAATGACGTTATCGACCCCATGAGAATCTATATGGATCAGGCTTTCACGCACATATTGTACATATTTGATTTTATATATTTTGTAAATCTTATACTTCTAATCTTGCATGGAGCTATTGGAACAAACAAACACCATTTCCCCCTGGGATCCATAAAGTATTTCTGATTCTGATTCTTTACCAATAACATAATATCATATTCTGAAATGAGCCACTCTGCATAATGAAACTTTCACTTAATCAACTTTAAAGGCACAAGTTTGACTTCAGTTGATTTGAGTGTTGTGTGTCTTCCACTCCTACAAACAGTGACGGTGAGTTACCTTCTCTTTATCATCACAGTGCAGTGTTGTCCTCAGCTGCTCCTCCACATCACGACTCTCCATCCTGCTCACACACACACACACACACACACACACACACACACACACACACACACACACACACACACACACACACACACACACACACACACACACACACACACACACACACACACACACGTAGCTAGCATCAGTCAGCATTATGGATCTAAATGACCGATCCCCTGTTGTTATAAGAGGAGTTAGCTCCTCGGAACCACAGAGCTAACAGGTCCAAAACAACGTTAAAGGACAGGAGCCGCGGAGTTAAGGCTACAGATCGACAGTTAAAGTTTACACACACATTCCCGCGGCTTCGTTGAAGTAACAACACAGTTAATACAGATTCTGGTGTTGTCGGTGTTTCGTGTTGAAGTCGCTCTTACTCTCACTGCGCTGTTTCCTCCATGAGTGTGTTTTCATGTTCGATCATCCCGGCCATCGATTAACCTCTGATTTCCCGCGACCCCAGCGGCGGACCGGAGCAGTGGAGCGCAGAGACATCGATCATTGGCAGGAAGCAGGTTAATTAAAAATCACTTCAACTGCTCAAAATGTCGTTAAAACATCTTAAATCACTCTCATGTTGCTCCACGTATTGAAGACACTCGGTGCAGACACAGTGAAATGTGATAGATGTGTTTTAGACAGGGTTATATTTGAGTATTTTATTGTTTTAAGCTGTAGCACAAACCCAAACAAGCTATATCACAATACAGCAGATTAAACAGTGACAGTAATATCATAATATATAAAGCAAAAACCCGTTAGACAAAATCTTTCAACAACTCATATAATCCCAAAATACTATATTATTTACAAACAGTGATGAGGAAAAATAAATCTAATACTTCTTATATTTACTTTTCTTGCTTTGCTGTCAAAGCACTTATATATATACATTTTATAAATACATTATTATTATTGTTATTATTATTATTATACATATTCGAAATGGAGAGAAGAAATATACAAACTTTTTAAATCTCACCCTCTGTAGCCCATATTCACAAATCACAATTTGCCAAATAGAGGTTAACAGGGTGTGACATCCTCGGCCCTTAACCCTCAACATGTGAAAGGAAAAACTACAAAAGAGAAAACAACAACTTTTAACTGGGGAAATGCAGATACCACAGAGAGAGCCACAAGTGAGGGATCCTTCTCCCAGGACGGACAGAAGTACAATAGATTCTGATCAGCCCGAAAAAATCTAATATTAGTCAGACTATAATGTAGAAACACTGTAAAGTAAGAGTGGACAGAAAGAAACAGAAAGAGCAGAAAGCTCCCAGAAGCACTAACACAACTCCTGGATGGTATAAATGACACATTTTATTGCTAAATATCTCAAAAGTATCTCAATAGATGCTATTACGTAGACTACAATAAAATAAATTGCAGACCCATCTCACTGAAGCTGAGTTTAGAACAGAAATGTGAAGTTATCTGAGACTGATTTGGATAAAATAATGAAATCAGGGTACAGTATGTTGTATCATAAGTGCTTTATAAAGTATTTATTTTGGCACTCCTGGTGGGCTAGAATACATTTAAACACTGTTATAGTATTTGAACTAAATAGGAGTTAGGTTTGATATCGCTAAAGTTTTATACATACACAAGAATACAGATAGGACTATTCATTACAATACATATTTCATATATACAGCACAAAGTGTGTCATTCTTTCTTTGTGACTATTTGACTTCTGCTACATGACTTTGGACAGATACTCAGTAAGAATTCCATAAATGTTTCGCGATCCCCTGACAATCAAGGATGAGGTAGAATGCCGTCTTCATTCTGGTCTACAAACTCATTGTATCATAGACTGTAACTAAAGATGGACGGCACGTCTCCACTTTCCTCTTGTTGTACAAATAAGTCAACACCACTTTGACTTTTTAGTTTGGCCCATGTCCCATCCACTAACATGGAAGAAGTGGGGTTTATGACCTAGGCTGCAGCTAGCCACTGGGGGGCGATGAAGATTACTTGACCTCGCTTTTGGTGAGCTTTCATGTCATCCATCTTTATATGCAGTCGATGGTTTGTATTATTCGCAGTCAAGCGTCTAGTTTGGTGAGATGGTTCTGCTCCTCAGACATCCGCAGGTGAGGTACTTCAATGCCGTCATGCTGACGTGCATGAGAGTGCCCATGTTGAAGAGCATGTGGTAGAAGGCATGGACAGACAGACCTCCGGTTTCATCAGCGTATTTCAGCGCAACGATGGGGGTGTACATCGGGTTGGTCAGATTACGGAAACGTGGGCTACTCGCCTCGATCACTTTCTTGGTGCACTGTGGACAAAGAAAGGATTTGCAGTCAGACTAACAGGATTGAATCACAGCCGCAGACAAACAGATAAAGCGCAGTGAGGCTGAGTCGCTTGAGAACTTACTCTGGCGACGTCATCGGGAGTTTGTCCCAGTAACTCAAAGATGTCGATAGACGAAGGAAGGTAGACGTTCTTGAAGTAATGCACCGTTTCAGGATCAGCTCCAGGACACTCCCTCTGTTTCACCTCCTGAATCATCTTCGCCTCAAACTCTGTGTGTACTGGACCCGGCTCAATCAACGACAGTCTGAGGGAAGAGACGTCGGAGGGATTAACTATTTAGTCTGGACAGGCCGACATGTGGAAATGATGCTGACACCAGAATCCACTTTCTGATTGTGTCTTATCCGCCACTTCCTGTCAACCAGCTGCAAATAGACAATTCTATGATAACTCCTAGAAGGGACGTCCTTAAGAAGTCAAAGAACTCAGAAGGCAATTGATTGTCCATTGTTGATGGACAAAGCATTTAAGGGACTCACGTGACATTAAACTTCAGGAGCTGCACAGCCAAGCTCTCACAGAATCCCTCCATGGCGAACTTGGAAGCTGCATACACGTCATTAAACACCACACCTGCAGAGACAGAATACATGTTTGGAGACCACATGGATGAAGAGCTGCTGTGGTACTCCATTAGTCCTTCTTCACCTCCGCCCACTCCTCCATCTGTCCATCATCCACTGAAGCAGACACACAGGTTATTTCTCCCTGTACCCTTTAACGCCCCACTCCGCCTCCTCTCCCTCCCCTCATCCCGTCCCACCTCCTGTTTCTGTTCACCTTGCAGCCCCATCACGCTGCTGACCACGATGATGTGTCCTCCTCTTCTTTTCTTCATGTCGGGCATCACCTCCTTTATCATGCGGATCACTCCGAAGACGTTGGTCTCAAACACTTTCTTCATCTCGTCGATGGGGATGCTCTCCACGGGACCCACCAGGCCGATACCTGCATTATTGACTGGGGGAAGGGAGAAGAAGAAGGGCAGGGGAATAAAAGAAGATGAAGAGGGGGTGCAATCAGTATCAACAATCCTCGGTACAGCCTGATGCCTTCACTTGTACTTACTCAGGACATCCACGTGTCGATCTTTGATGCCATTAATACACTGTTTGACAGACTCGTCGCTGCAGACGTCGAGAACAGCCAGAGAGAGAGTTTTCCCGTACGCATCCCCGGCAGCTTCCAACAGCTTATCTTTACGTTTCAGATCACGCATCGTGGCGACGACTGCGGGAGGACAAGGGGAGAAACATGCTGAGTAGCTGAAGAGTTTGCCAGAGATAATTTAATATGCACTTATTATATCATATTGTTTTGACATATGTTGAGATTTGCTTTGGAAACACTTGATCTGTTTCTGTCAGGCCTGTAACTGCTGCTTTAAATAGACATGTAATTAGGCGTCATGCCCAGATATATGAAGTCAATAAAGACAATATCTACTGTGTCAAACCTGGCTCCCTGCCCCAGGCTGCATGGGGGCTAATGTACACACATATTGTGTTGTGTTAATAGATTCTGTGTCATGATATGTGTGTATTGCTATAGACACACATATTGCATGTAATTGAGGCATGATGCTTTAAAACACAAACACAACCACAAGTATCTAGAACTTGAATTCAGAAAATAAACCTATATTTATGTACAATGTAAACACAAGTACACATCTCTTCTGTATTGCTCATTCTGTAAAATAAAAGTTGTTATATCAGCAAACATAAATGCTGATACCCTCATGTCTGTATAAGGCTAATATCGGCCGATATGTGAGTCGGGCTCTAGTGCTAAAGATAGTCATTCTAGTAAAGACACGTTTAGGTTAAGACGCCTTAATATAGACTGTGTTGAAAACAGTCCTGTCACAGAAACCAGTTTACGTCAGCATTAACGTCTTGTCCCCCGCCTGCTCCAGGAATAGCCCAGGACTAGGCCGTGATAAGCCGAACCAGGGCTGTGCCATAGCTTTAGCTATTGTCTGGTGTCTTAAGAGGGACATAAGGTTAAGTTTGGATCAGGGTCATAACTTTGTTTACGTGCTTGAGAAGTTCACTTCAGACCTCAATGACCCTGCAGCACCCAGGAATCTGGGCATTTATCGATATCTCGTAAAGGGAAATTCAATTTGACGATTTAATGATGTCCAGTATGTACCAATAATCAAGATTTCTATTATATATGTGCATTATGTGCATAGCTGTCATTTTTACAGTGATGTCCTCCACCAATGTCTGTAGAGATTTGTCAACTGTGTTTTTGCTAATTTAACCTCCTTAAATAAATAATATGTCCTTTTGTAAATGTATGCTGCAGAGTTAGATTTTTGAAATGTACCTTTCTGAATGATAGAGGCAGCTTCCCATTAGTTTAGAGGAGGAAAGTCAGCGAGCAGACAAGTGAGATTATGCAAAGTAATGTAGGCAGACCACCAGCCTACTGGAAACACTGGTAAAGAATACAAAAGAAGGTGAAATCTAGAAAATATCTTAGTAAACGTAAACAAAGCCATATTTACAGAACGGGGCTCCTGCCAATGTTATTATTTATTTTGTGTTGGGAAACATAAACATAAACACATGTTGGTGTTTTGTCTTTTTATATTAAATATAAATCTACTTTGAAAAGGTCTTTAAGTAACAGTCTTTTAATATTAACTCTATTTGTGAGCGATGAAAGCTGCTGCCTGTCTCCCTGGCACATGTTTCTCATAAAGTTTCTCTCATTAGAAAATCTGTCTTCCAGACCTTAGATATTGTTGTATGACACAATCTGAGGCTAATGGACTGCAGTTGTCTAGAGTTGTGTAACTGTATTAGCGCCTTGGCAAATTCTGCTAAACTAGAAGTTACCGACTCTCAGTTTTGTGGCAGTTTGATTGGTTGTGACGAATTTAGGATTTAACGCTTTCCTGTGAAAATTCCACATGTTAATCAGATGTCCACACATATTTGTTCTTGTAAGTATTTGAAGAAAAACAACCGTAAAGCAAGTTATCCCTCATTTCCTGATGCAAAGCATAATGAGCCCTAAGTACTTGACAGTGGTGTGAGCTTTCCTGTGAGGTCAGGGAGTCAGTTTTGCACCTAGACCCCTCTGAAGAGATGAGAGCGTCCTCCCTGTAGAAAGAGGAAATGTTTGGAGCGTCCTCTTCAGTTGTCAGTCGAGAACGGAGCCTTTAATTTGCTCCAGAGTCTCCATTAATTCATTGATTTCAGTTAATTTTCTTTCTTTGAGTTATTTATTTCTGATTTTAAATATTTAGGCTACTGTAATTCAGTCATAAATTGTAGGAAACAGTGGCTTTAACGAACATAATCATGCAGACTATGTAATACTCTTATGCAAGCTACTCCCCAGTCATATATTTATATTCTCTGCGTACTTTTGCAAGATACGTGTAACACAGACACACACACACTGCACCCACCGTGATAACGCTTCTGTTCGTCCTTTGCCAGCATCACAGCCATCCTCAGGCCGATACCGGAGGAGCAGCCGGTGATCAGCACCACTTTCTGTCCGGGGCTCGCCATGGCTCCGCTGCCTCTCCGCTCTGGTTTGGCCTCACTGAGCGACAGGCTGACGAGCTACAGCTCTGCAGCATGAGCCACTATAAGAGGTGAGAGTCAGTGTAAGAGGATCAGGGAGGCAGAGACAGAGAGGGTCACATGGACAGGGCGCACAGCCACAACCCAGAGGAGATTATCTAACAGGTCCTGTGGCTGTCAACTCATCTGCAACATCATTTCTTCGTTTTGTTACCTAAAGATATCGTTCAGATATAACTACAGAACCTGATAAACCTTTTTGATTCTCTTTTGTTTTGTTTTTGTCTCAACACTAAACTACAAAGTGTGAAGAACAAATAAATATGAAGCAGAGTCAGCCTATAAGCCCCTGCACAGAGGTTCGACGCCACCCAGTGGTCAACAGGATTACTTCTTCAAATGAGTCCCCTTGACATACACATACTGTATGACTGGGTTGCCTTCCTCTGCTGTTCCAAGCCAACACACATCTGGCTACATTACACGTATGACGATGCACAAGGATGTTTTTTTTTTTCTCAGATTTGTCCGGGTGAGAGTCGTAAAGTTATAATTAGGACTCACGGAGTAGATGAAAGAAACGGTACAGTCTTGACAACACATGATTACAACATCTCTCTTTACACACACACACACACACACACACACACACACACACACACACACACACACACACACACACACACACACACAAACGCATGTACACACTTGAAAGCAGCAGTGCAGTCATAAGTTACCTGAACCTGGAGGTACGACCACTGGAAATATGTCTGGAATCCATTTTCCTCACGTTCTTAAACACAGTCAGAACGTACGGGTGCCTTGATGCAGTTTACTCCTGTTTCTACTGTCACCTAAGTGTAAACTCCTGCTAATCACTGCACAGCACATTTATACACATCTTAAAACATATGATCTACATTTTTTACCACCTCAGCGAATGTTAGACCGAGTCGCTCCTCGTCTCGAGTCTGGTATCAAACTGAAGAACAGTTATTCTTTCCTAATAGTCACTGTTAAAACTTGCACTTGAATCCACCCCCTGCTTTGTGTACACATCTCATAGTTTCTGAGTTATCAAGACAAAGTAAAATGAGCTGAAAACTGTTGTAAAACTAAGTTTAACTATTGTTTTATTAATTCAGCCTAAATTCCTGATGTAAGTGCATTTGAAGGTTTAAACATGGCTCTGGTTCTATTGGGATTTGATTAGATTTGGTCCTGGGAGTCACCTGCTCCTTATCTTTTCAGTCTGGGTCATGTTTGTGATCTAAATGTCAATACTGACTAATGTAAATGGAAGCTGAAGCTGAAGTCTTGAGGCTATTACAGGCATTCAAGTGGATACATACATGTGTGTGCATGTACCGAGCTCAAGTTCCCTCTGCCTCTTCAGCCATTAACATCTGCTGAAATGCTTTTTTGATGGCTTCTTTTTGACTTTTACACATTAGAGATAAAGAACGATAAAGACTTTACACATAAAGCAGAAGGCAGAGAGTGCACGCTGGTGTTTTTTATTGTGCCTATAGGACAAATATGGTGTGTGTGTGTTTGAGGAGACTGTGGGGTGGGCAAAGACAGACAGGCACTGGAATTTGGAATCTGCAGCAGCATATTTTTATTAGTCGGGCAGCAACGTTCTCCTGTCCTAGCATGCTTTGTGTGTCTCAGTGTGTGTGTGTGTGTGTGTGTGTATACTTGTTTTACCTTTTCCAGCATAAACGCTGACCTTGTCAGGACCACTTAATCTCATGGGGAACTATCCATTCACCAAACTTCATTTCTGAGTTAGGGATAAGATGTGAATTGTGATTAGGTTAAAGTTAAAGTTACGCATGAATTGGTCCTGGTTAATGTTGGGGATAAGGTTTTTTCCGCAATGAATGGAAGTCAATGCAAAGTCCTATTAAGAATAGCTGCACAAATCTGTGTGTATGCACTTGTACAGATATCTTTGTGAGGACTAGACCTTATAGATTGAGGACATTTTGGGACAGTGGGGACATTTTGGCCGGTTCTTACTTTCACACCCATTTTCAAAGGGCTGTCTTAGGGTTCAGGTTCGAATTAAGTTTAGTTTAGTTTAGTCTTAGGGTAAGGATTAGGCTTTTAGTTATTGTTAAGGTTTGGGTTAGGGGCTAGGGAATTAATTTTAGTACGTGTGTGTGTGTGTGTGTGTGTGTGTGTGAGAGAGAGAGAGAGAGAGAGAGAGAGAGAGAGAGAGAGAGAGAGAGAGAGAGAGAGAGAGAAGTAAATGAAATGAAGCACGCGCGTTCATTGTGCATGTTTGATTCTTTGTATCCCTATCGCCCTACACACACGCGCACAGGTATATGCGCTCAGATATAGGCGCGTGACAGTGTTATGGTCCTTACCTGCTCGTACAAGCGTGCGTGCGTGCATATTTGTGTCCGTGCGCGCCAGAGAGAGGCAGTGACATCTCACAGTTCCTTAAATCACTCAGACAATAATGATGCAAACAGTGACACGCACGGTAATTATGTGCCTGCAACGGCCCCGCGAGCCTAGGGAGACTCCGGGAAGGGAGGGGTCACCCCTGGGAGGAGGAGAGGGGGAGGCAAGGGGGGAGGAGAGGAGGGAGGAGAGGAGAGAAAGTGAGGAAAGTTTTCTGCGGGTGAAGCAGAAAACACCTTCTGAGACTAAGGGACTTTTTTTTCTTCCTCCCCGCTTCTCTCCCTCTTCTTCGTCCGTCCATCCCGAAGAAGAAGAAGAAGAAGGAGAAGCAGAAGGAAACAGCAGAGACGGACCCTCTACCATCAATTAAATCCGCATATGCGCGCGCTTAATTGGCTGCTGGCGGTGCGCACGTGAACACGCGCAGACACACACCGTGAAGTGTTGAGCAGAGCCGGAGCTCCTCCGGGTGCAGGTGTCCACGAGGGAGTAAGTGACCGCCGCACCTTCACATGCACCAGGATGGATCCATGGAGTCCAGTGCGTGAGACATGGCTGCTGCTGCCGCTGCTGCTGCTTGTCGCGGTGTTTCACACATCAACAGCAGGTAGGAGGATTTATTCTGTACATTCAGAATTCACTTCTGGTGACATAAATGATGTTAAGCGTTAAGTTGAATCAGTCCATGGTTTCCCTCCTTCTTTCTTTCTGTCTCATACTTGTGTCACCACCTGCCCTCAGGTCCTCACAGGCTCCTGAGAGCCAAGTTGAAAAGTCACATGTAACCATCGTCAGCCATAACCATTGTATTTCTGTACAGCAAACATACTCACTGTTTGTGTATTTACCCAAAGTTTGTTTGTGGGTTTGAAAATGAATTGGTCAAGCACAGATCCATCCCCACAGATCCCATCCCCCTCCCCCCCAAAACCAGTCATTTTCCACTTAACTCCCAGAAAAAACCTGGTCCCTGGTCTGTATTTTGAAAGATGATTTATATCATGCCAGGTCATGCAGGCCTAAAGCTTATTGAACTGAACTGCTCGTTCCTCGAGCCCACTCACTGCACATTCGCTAGACAGTGAAAAAGGCAAAGGCCTATACGTTCAGACTTGTTCTGCCATACCTGCCACATCGGTCTCTGCTCTCTTACAGCTGCATGTAGGGATATTTAACAGCTGGGTAACGGGGAGCAGAAGTGAGCTGTGCTGGAGTGTAATGGGGACGTTCACCTACAGTTTCCCCCCCTGAAACTGCACTTGAATCATATGAGGAGGTTTTATGGGCTTTTAGAGCCTGGTGTCATTGATTTCCATCAAGATAAGACGTGTTCGTCTGTTTTTTTCAGCAGTAAAGTCTCATTTTAAAGTTTTGTGATGTACAGTATATCCCACAGTATTCCATTGTGGCTCCACTAACTTAATTCCGCTCCATTACGTAATCACAATGAAATATCTAGAAGTATCATGATGTAATCTGCTTGCACCAGGCCCGAAGCGTCAGGACAGATCAAATGAGTTGGCATAATCTTTAGTAATAAATCGATATTCAAATAGTTTTTCGTGACTTTGTGGTACTCAATGGTTTTTAATGACCCTTTTCAATTTCTCTGTGCACTTGACGACCTTCTGGTCCATGTTGTAGGGATAGCCAAGTGGGTTAAGTTAGCATGAAGACTGACAATAGAGGGACTAAGCTTGTCTCTGAACAAAGATAAGAACATCCACCCAGCAGGGCCTCTAAAGATCACTATTAACATGTTGTATCTTGTATGTTCCATCAAAAACATGTAAAAAACAACACTTTCATGGGAGGCCATGCACCACAATACTTCTTGGCCTGTCATATAAATACCTAGAGTCTTGCCAAGTGAGGTTGCTACAGGGAATTAGTGATGACTAACTCTTGGCAAGAAAGAGATTAAGTGTAATTACCAAAATGTGGGACTGTGCTTTTAAAAATTTAACTTCAAAGTTGAAAACAACAGTTGACAGAGATATGTTAATTCATCTGCAGAGGATGATCATTTAATAAGATTGAAAGCTCTTGAATAACTACTAAATGTTCACAGAGACACAAGGACACTTATGAGCTTTAAAGAAAATAATTCCTGAACCACATATAAATCATCTTAACTTCATTTGTAAATTTGTAATTTAATGGCCGCAAGTCAACATCCACCGGCTTTAGGCAGGACTACACCGGTGTTTCACTGTGAAAGAGCCAACGAGCAGGTGACTTGGCAGAGACTCCACCATGTTGCCTCCACCTGCTGAAAAGATGCTGAGAAAGACAAAAAGTATTTGTGTTATGTCCCAATAATCTCCAAGCAGCTATTAACCAGCTCCCTTTGTAATGAGGATTAAGGGCCTGGCAGCTATTAGTTACAGTTCATGAGTCATTAGTTTTAAAAATAGTTTCAAAGGTTGTTAACCTCTTCATCTTGTATTATTCCAAAAATAAATCAAGTAATAACACACACACACATTCTGGGTCAAACCCCAGTGTCTGTGAAGGTCATTACTGAAGTGACTAATGTGACCTCTGGACCTTGAATATCCTCTGGGGTCAACCTAGGTCAGGGTGTGAACCCTGTAGCATCTCACACCTGGCAGTCAGAGAACACATTCTTGTAAATGAGATTTATTTGTAAATAACCCTCCTGGTGAAGAGAAAGACAGATCGTGCATCCTGTTCCTCTTGAGCACCTGGACAAACACTTTCACAACACCTGGTATTAAGCTGTCGTCAGGCACACGTCACTCTTCATTTTTTTGGCTGTCAGCAGGTTGTCAATAGTTGGGAGTGAAGTATGATCAAAGACCCCGTTCAGACCTGGTATTAACACCCGTCCTGAGTGTTCCGATCACAAGTGGGCGGCGCTAAATGCTGGTTTGAACGCACCCAGGACACCTTTTAGGACACATTTGAGATTCAATCACTCAGACCACATTCGGAGGTGGTCTGGGACGCATGTGACCACATTCTTTTAGATGTGTAAAGGTAATTGTCTCCTGGGTAACATTGAATGACCGCCTAATCAGCTGATGTTTTCTAAATAGCCATATATTAACTTACAGTATTTGTGGCCCCCACCACAGTATTAACACTGACTGAGAAGTGAGATCTGATCACAAGTGGTCACGGGAAACACGTTCAGGATGCATCCCAGGTGTGAACCAACAAACTGCCCACTTGTGATCGGATCTCTCAGGCTGGATGTTGGTACCAGGTCTGAACAGGGCCCAAAACATCTGAGCAATGTGGTGAAGTTACGGTCAACGGCGTCATGTTTTGGCCTGAGGTGTTTCACTCACTCACCCGTCTCGACTGTCTGTATATGATATGTGCGCTCAGCTGACCTGCACAATCTTTAGCTTTTGAAATATTGAGAGTATTCTCATTGTCAATGTAAAGCAGCTAAACCCAAATTAGTTTCGATTAAAGCAAATCTGCAGTTGTCAAGATGAAACCAGAAGCACTCTCCCCAATGTAAATACACTAGATTTGTGTATTGTGCATTATGTTAGTGCAGGAAATGGTGTGATGTTTAGAGGGCACAATAAAAAGTAATGCCAGTGTTCAGTTTGCCCAGAGAAAACCGCCAGGTAGTGTTGGACATGTTACAGAGTATAAAACACTTCATTTCAATGTGTGTTGCTTGTATTTTATCGTCTGGCTCCAACAGCAGCTAAGCTCTCCACGTTTACCTTAGCACAACTCGAAAAGGCCGATGTTAAGAAACGCTTCTGCGTGTGTCTGCATTCGATGAAGAAATGTTTCGTCTTCTGGCCACACCCCAATCAGTGGTGTCACAGCAGGTGGTTTTGATTTGACCGATGGTGGGAAAAACCTGCTGTGACATCACGGACTGGGATCTGGCCAAAGGTGCAACATGGATTCAATTCTCTGCCCAGTAGTAGCTTTCTATCAAGGGATTTAGTGTGTAAATCAAAGATATCTGCAGTCATACAAGCAGCTGAGCTTGGGGGGGAAGGCAGTGTTGCTGTGTCCAGTCCCCCGCTTTGGTCACTCTTTGTGTTTACTGCTAATTAACCAATATAAGAATTTGAACACGCTAAACACAAGTCCCTCTTTTCTGTCTTTTTCACTCACTACTCCACTGTCAACCTGGGAAGGCTGAAGAAAGTCATGTTTGTCAGCCACTGACTTTTTAATCAGCTGGCTGCAGTATAGGTCATTAACCCTGCATCCTCCATGTTAGCAGACGGGACATGTGCAAAAAACGAAAAGGTCATTTTAGGTTGTTCTTATCACACTGAAGTGTTGTGAAGTGTGACATTAGATCAGAATCTGGCTCCAATTGATGTCAAAGCTGCATCCAGGATATTTTGGCTTAACAGTAAGAAGTGCAGACCGGTCGTCCATCTTTATATACAGTGTATAATCTCAACTTTCCCCCTGCTATCAAATAGTGTGTGATTAATGTGTTTTTGAGTTGTCACATACGAATCCCGATCAATCAGCATGAGCTGCTCGTGCAAACGAAACGATCCCTTAATGGCTTCCCACCCATAAACATATTCATAATTGGACCTCACAGTCAGACACTGGGGAGTCTTTTTGTTGAATCGAACCACTCGACCACCATGAACCACTCAAAATGTATCCCCAGTCCTTTGCACTGGTGGGGGTCAAACACATCTGCTTCCTTTAAGATGATAAATATTTGTGAAATATCCATGTCTATGAGTGAAATACTGTTTTTATGGGCAAAATAATGTGTTTATGGTGCATGTTTTAGAAACTTAACTTTTAACTCTTTTTTTTCAACAAGCCACCAGAGCTCAAGCCAAACCACAGCCGTCTTAAGTTCCTGTGAAATCCCAGTCAAGACATGTTGGATTCTTCAAACAACTACAGGGACACAATGAGAGAAGAATCTGAAATGGAGATTCTGCTCAGATTCTTTTTTTTTTTAAGGTGAAACCATACATGAAAAATACCAAACGCCCAAAGTTGGACACTGTGAATGAATGAATAATTCATCAGTTCATGTTCAAGTGAGTGAAGAAATGCATTCTTGTCCGTCTGTGTTTTGGAAGGACCGCTCACAGCCAGATGTTACTGTTTGAATTCTTTATAGGTTGCCCTGGTTCACTGTAGTCTGGGAGGATTTATGCTTCTGTCTACTTACCTAAACAACGTCTGGAGTCACCTACTCGAATGATAGCTTTACCCTCGTAGGTCGTTCAGTGCAGAGCGGGAGGTCTGGAGGTGTCACTGACAACTGACATTTATAAAACATGTGACCAACCATCAGTGAAATCAATACATTCGAGCTTCAACATCCTTCTAATGAATGTTGTTTCAGCTATGATAGGATTAGAGCAGCAACTACCAATTCTTTTCTGTCGAATTATCTGTCATATATTTTGATTAAATCATAAATCATTTGTGTTGATCCAAAAAGTTGACATCTTCCAATCTTCAAGAAACCCATAGAAATCAAAACACCGAAATAGAATGTAATATTCATCATGTTCAGAGTATAATCCCCTGAAGGTTTTGAGTTTTCGTTACCTCAGAATAAGAACTTTATATCTCCATAGTGATGAGGGTCCTCAGCACCTTGCAGCACCGCACTGTTTCTGAAATCGTCTAAAACGGACAAACCAAACTCTGGCTCTAGAGAAAGCCTTTCTCGTTTTTCTCCATCATAGATTCTCCTACATACAAAGGGAGGGGTCAGGTGATGGTGGTGCAATCTCACCACTAGACATCAATAAATCCTTCAAAGGTTGCAACGACTATAGGATTGCCATGTTGTCGCCCCCTGTACGATAAACTGGAATAGCTTTGTTTATGCCTTAACTTTTTATCTAGTGCCACTATCAGGTCAAAGGTTTAGATTTGTCCAATACTTTCTGACCATATCCCTGCAAAAAGTACTGCTCTTTAGCAAATGTTGGCATGCTAACATTAATAGCGTAGCATCTGCTGTCATGGCTGAAGACTCAGACTTGTTTTGATTAAGTAGTTCGAGCCATTTATCAAAGCATTTCTTTCTATATTGTGCCCTGTTCAAATTGAAGTCAGATTTGTCCTAGTTTACGGCAAATGCAGCTGACTGGTGTGTAATGTCTGAGTCCGGCCTCTCCAAGTCCCAGTCCGAAGAGTCATCTCAATTTGTTTTGGTGCAAAAACAAGACCCACCAGTGAGAACACAATGATTAGAGCCAGGTTTAAACTACAGACTAGACAGAATTTAATTCGTACAAAAGCTGTTAAATCACAACAGGATTAGTTGACTAATTGTTTCGTGAAATATGAAACATTCAGATCACTAGAAAGCTCAACGAAGCACATAAATCTAATCTCGAGGATTATCGTTTACTGCGTTTTAACATATCTTACACTCCGGCATCACTATGGCTGCATGCTATAAATTTCCCCTTGCGTTAAAAAATAGCCGCTCTCTTTGTTCTCCCAAATCAAAGTCTCTGTATGATGTAACATCCAACAATAATAGAGCACAGAGCCACATAAAGCAACGTGTAGCTGTCGGAGAAGGGCCGGAGTCCTGCGACCGACAAATATTGATGCAGGCTTTCATCTGTGTTGAGGAGGAAGAGGGACTGTGGGGATGAATGTATGTGGAACACGTCGCTGCTTATTTGGGTCAAGAGGAGAACGGTGTCACAAGTGTCACAGGTTCCTAGAAGAAGATAAGACGCACATGTCAGTCGGTCTGCAGGGATTCTATTCCTTTATTTTAATGTTCATCTAAGTAATTGCATGTGTGTGTGTGTACTGTATGCACAACAGACAGACAGACGGACAGACAGCAGGAGAGACTTTCCAGTGTGGTTCTTTGATCAGAGCCAGCTGAACTAAGAGGAAAGAAAACACATGGTCCCACCGTCCTGTTCTTCCCTCTTTCTCTGTGCTCCTCGTCTCTTCTCCTCTCTGGTTTTCATCTCCCTCTTTTTATCCTTCATCTGGTTTTGTCTCGGGAGGAGAGCCGTGTCAGATGTCGGAGAGGGACGCAGCAGAAAGAGAGTGAGCAGGGGGAAAGAGTGAAAGAGTTAAAAGACTGTAATGACAGGCTCCTTGGGCAAATCCTCTGTGGGGGATTTGAACCCCTGTGTGGTGTTTGTTTTTTGTTGGTTGTGTAGGAGGCTCGACTAAGCATTTGTTGTTGTTTCTGCCAATGGCATGTTATTGCATTCTTCGCCATTGCCAACATAATGACAGACTAATCACAAACACACAGGTACAAACACAGGTACACACAAAAAAAAGCCCTTAACCAGTCGTCTGTCATACACGTGCACAAAAACACACACACATCTGGTTACCAGAAAATCCATCGTCTTTCCAATATGGTGCCCATTAAGTTGTCTGTGTGTGTGTGTGTGTGTGTGTGTGTGTGTGTGTGTCAGTGTGATGTTTGCGTCCGGGAATCAACTTCAGTGCTGCTCTTACTAAAAGTGGATCTTTAATGAAAGGCAGTGGGCTCCACTTAGACTTAAACACTTTTTGTCAGATAGCATTTTGTAATAGATCTGTTCAGTTTGCCTTGTGCGCGCCTCTCTCCTAACTAGACTAATGAACATAAACGTACCTGTCCCCCAAACACTGCTCTTTTGTGCCTGTACGGCAGTCATCTTCATTTCTTTGTTGTTTCAAGGGATTCTTTTCTTTGTCTTCTGCTGGTGAAAGACAAGATCAGTTGGATCGAGATCAGTTGACTGACTTGCACAGGGCACAGTATTTGGACGGGACATTCCCAGGTTGCCTTATCGGTATGATTAGGAAGTTTGAATGTTAACACCCTTGTTAAACCTCGTAGCTTTTAGATTTATCACAGGTTGCTTTCATGTGTGCAGGTTTTAATGATAAACCTGAGTTACCAAAGTCATTGCTGAGATTTCAAAACATGGTGATGACTGGGTCTGACCATGTTCGAGGCTTGATTCCTCCTGCAGTGGCCACAGGTTCGGTTCCAGCCCGGCCCTTTGCTCCTTTCTCCCTCTTTCATGCTTAACTCTGTCCCATCAAATGAAGGCTTATTGCCCCCTAAGAAGAAAAGTATGACTGGGAAAGAAACACAAACAGTCAGTCAAGAGAACAGTCTATTACCTTGTTCGCTGTCAGTGTTCAAACTAAAGTTACTGTAACCTGATATTTCTGTTATTTTCCACCCATGCCTGGAAGCAAAGTGTGATGGAAATTCACTGTGGACAATTTGTGGACCTTTTGTCTCTGAAAACCTTCCTGGTCAATTCCACTGAGTTCCTGTTTTTCTCAGCAAAGTTCAAATCCCCCAAAAAATCATCCTGATCCTGTGTGTGTGTGTGTGTGTGTGTGTGTGTGTGTTATAGTTGAGTTGTTCATTCATGATATTTCTGTTCAAACTATGGCTGTTCTGCTTCATGCCGAGGATTACATGTGACATACTCTACATGTGTGTGCACGTTGATCATGTTGCTCCCCACACAAGTGTAGAGCAGCAGAGTTGATGGAGACCAGAGCTCCAACACAAGTGTGTGCACAGCGTGTGTGTGTGTGTGTCAATGTGCGTTTGTGTGTGTGCGTTTGTGTGTGTGTGTGTGTGCTTGCGTGCGCTCATTATCACAATATTTCGATGTTGAGATTTGCTTGTAAAAAGAAATGCATCTGCAGAATAGCGAAACATTACTTGATGTGTTTAAGTGCAGAGATTCCATGTCTCGTCTTGTCCGGGGCTGCATTCAGACGTCAGTGCTGCCGATCATTTTGTGTTCCGTATGAATGAAAACTCTTTTTGTGCACAAGTTCCCTAAAGTCTCTACTGAGGGAACACCAGGAGCTTCCTTGTAGCCTATTTATGGCTTCAAGAAAGGTATGTTTGCAGGTTCTCACCACTGTGCAGAGCCCCAGAGTTCCACAGCCAGAAAACTATTTCAAATAAATTTCCAATTCAATCCCATTACAAAATGTCAAACCAATTAAAGTAATAAAAAACCTTTATTCTGAAGCCTGATGCTTATTCAGAATTCAGTATTTTATCACCACCTGGTTGGTAAAGTTTACTTCACTGTGAACCATCTAGTTGTGTTGCATAGCCGTTGTGTTGCATTACTTAACATTGTACATGTGTTTCTATTTTTGATGTCAGTCTGATAACATATTGTGTCGTGCAAGACGTCTTTGAAGCTGCAGTGATCAATCAGAGCTCAGGTCACTGAGAACAATTAATCTATTAAATATCTACTCTTTAAGAACCTTTCTCAGTCCATGAAGCAACGCAACTTTTAATAACACTGCTGTAGCTGCTTCAGTAAATCATATGATGGCAGGTTCATGAAAGACAGAATTACATGCAGAGAGTGCCAGCAGGCTGGCAGACGGACAGATGGACAAACTGATGGACAAACAGAAAGAATGGGCAACAAATACATCTGGTGTTCAGATTCAGGCATTGTGCCAACCTTGGCGTGTGTGTGTGTGTGTGTGTGTGTGTGTGTGTGTGTGTGTGTGTGTGTGTGTGTGTGTGTGTGTGTGTGTTTTTCAACAGCGTTGGTGTGGTGAAAGGTGCGAGGCAGATGGAGGGTTTACGTAAGCCTCAGAAATACGTGTGAAAAGGAGCCACACCAGTAGAGGCTTGCCCTCCTCTCCCCTACCACCTATTATTTCTGCTATTTTCCCTCTTTACCCCCTTCGCTCCCTTTTTTAACTTTCAGTACATTGTGTTGCACATTCCTCCCCTATCTTCACTCTCAGTTTCATCTTTTACATCATTTTCTGCTCACAGTGCTCAGTGAGATGTGTGTGTGTGCTTGTGTGTGTGTGTTTGTGTATTTAAGTAAGAGATCACATGTGTGCTGTGCATATGTTCAGCATTTTTGCCCTAAACTGTGTTTGCATTTGTAGAATTCCAAGTGTCTTTTACTTTTTTAATTCCTTGTGTGTGTGTGTGTGTGTGTGTGTGTGTGTGTGTGTGTGTGTGTGTGTGTGTGTGTGCGTGTGCACTCTGTTGGGCCGAAACATGTTTGGGACACATGCATCCTTTATTGCTCTCTTGGAATGAGTCTTTGTTGTGTGACACAGTCTTTGTTTCTTGTGTCAGGGATGAAGTTGAAGTTATTATCACACTGAGCCTCTGCAACACGTATCACAGAAAGACAAAGAGAGACACACGGAGACCACAGGTTATATTTCAAGGTTTTCACAAGGTTGTCTAATTACAGAAGAAACGTCAGCCGCATGTTTCAAATGTAGCAACATACAGAAGGTGTCATTTTGACATTCATCAGCAATTACACCGTTTGCCTTCAGGTGCTGTGGAGAAAGTGTGTGTGGAAATGTTTGGTGGATTCACAAGAGGTCGTTTTCTGAAAATGGCTGCCTGCAGCGCCCGTCAAATGTCAGGCATGGAAAGGTTTTGACTCAGAATGAAACAAAAAGAAGCCTAAAGAATCTCTGGGAAGTGTTTGATCCTTAAAAGGAACCGCAGAGATTTGTGCAGCTTTGAAAGAACCATATCCTGTAATATCACCTGAGGTGCCCTGAGATACAGATTGTAAGGCTGTTTAATAATGTTTAATCTAATTCCATCTCTCTCAGATTCAGATTTCTTCAGAGGAAGTACAACAAAGATGTCTTCACAGAGGCCACACAATTTAATAACAAAATTCATTTAGCCGTGTATGTGTGGTTTAAATTATACTTTGGCAAATGCTTTCCCCTCTTATTATATAACATTCGAGCAAACTGGGATCCTTATTGCCGGTTGTTAATACAAAGGTCACTGGGCCTCTGATCCTATCCAAGCCTTTGTATTCTCTCTATATTCCCACACTGACATCCTCCCCAATGTGGTAACCCTCAGTCAGTCAAAGAAAAAGTCTTATAAAAATCATATAAAAAAAAAAGCTTCGGTTGTAGCTGAGCCAAAAGTGATGAATCCTCCCCGATCCTTCCCTGCTTTTTTATTCCACTTGTCTCCGTCGAACAGAACAATGGTGTTTAACTGTGTCTTGTGTGAGTCGTGTTTGAGGTTTGACAGTGAAAATCTTCAGTGACTGATTATTTTCTTTATTTTGTGCCTCATGACAAATGTGGTTGTGGTTTCCAGTGCTTTGCAGAGGCAGCACTTTTTTTGTGATGCTGCAGCAGAAAGTAATGGACGTGTGTGATTTTCGACCAGGCCTGTTTTTGTCTTTCATTTACTTTAATCTACTTTAATACTTAATAATAAGTTAGTGGCTTGATGAGCAGCCTCAGATCGTCTCATCCTCAAACCCAAGCATCGTCTCAGTCTTAGCGTTTTTTCTTGTCTTTTCGCAGCCGCTCCTATCGATGTCCTGAAGGTCCTGGAGCTGTCGGAGGACATGGAGGGAGTGTCGCTGGAGGCCGGTCTGTGCACCAGCAGGACGGACAGAGAAGAAACTGACCTCTCCTTTAAAATCGATAAGAAGATCCAACTGAGCGCTCCCACCAAGCAACTCTTCCCCGGTACATTTCAATACAGAGGCTTTGTTCAATTCCAGTAATTTGAATTTGTGCCACGAGAGCCTGCGTCTAAATATGTGTGTGTGTGTGTTCCCACCAGATTCTCCGTTCCCTATGAATTTCTCAGTGATGACGACAGTTAAAGCTGTGAAAGGCTCACAGGTCTTTCTCCTCTCGCTGTACGACTCGCAGGTACGCGTCACACACACACTACACACTAGGATCAAACTTTCTCTTAGCTGACATCATGCTTAATCTTTTCCTCTTCTTTATCCACTCTGCGTTCTGTCACTCACAATCTTTTGACTGTGTCCACAATAAATGAAAAGGGAAACTCCTCCTTTAATCCGATAATTCTGCAACATTATCCATCGTTCTAATTTGCCCTTGAGCCAAAGAAACTGAATACAGACCAACATGAATCTAAATGGGAGTTGGCCAAAGTCAAGGAACCTGTTTACACTAACTAAAAAATGACTGGTTCCTCTTCTTATCATAGTTTGATCCCATCACACCTCGTCTTCCCTCTGGGTCTCCTCCTCTCTCAGGGCACACAGCAGCTGGGTGTGGAGGTCGGTCGTTCTCCTGTCTTCCTCTATGAGGACCACGAGGGTCAGCCAACCCCCGAACTTTACCCCACCTTCAGGAAGATCAACCTGGCTGATGGCAAGTGGGTAACTGCACACACACACACACACACACACACACACACACACACAAACAGGCACCCAAACACCCCCTTTTGTGTTTCCTTGTAACACATGCTGCAAAAGTTCCCTTAAAAGGCCTCTGCAAACACATTTTCCATAAATAAAACAAATAAATAGAAGTGAGCTTGTTCTCCTCTGTTTCCCACCAGGTGGCACAGAGTAGCCTACAGTGTGGAGGGTCAGTCCGTGACCCTCTACCTGGACTGTGACAAGCTGGACACGCTGGACCTGCTCAGAGGTCACGACCCCCACGTCAGCACCGAGGGAGTCACCGTGTTCGGAACTCGGCTGCTGGACGAAGACGTGTTTGAAGTAAGAACATCACTGTCATTGTGGGGGTGTTATGTAATACGACAGCAGGCAAAGATTTGAGCCGGTGGAGCTGAAGGTCTTCACACTGTTGCACATGTTGAAAGTGGCGAACGAGGCTCATCTCATCCAAATCATTTGCCGTGTTCGGTGAAAACTCATTTGCCTTTGGGAGAAGAAACTTGGCAGATGCAACGATAACAATAAGTCCGTTGTGTGTGGTGAGGAAGTGTCTCTGCTTGCTGCTGCTTGTTTGCATTTATCCATCAAATTGTGACAAAAGGGATCAACACAAAGGATTTCCCTCCACACTGCCCTCCAGTGGTTTTGCAGCTGTACTGCACTTACCCCTGCACAGTTTTTATATGTTCAACTGTGTTCAAGTAAAAAAAAAGTAATAATTAAGTAGCTTGATTTAAATATACATATTTGACTAATAAATATTTATATTCTCATATAAATCTAAATGAGCATCGCCCTGTTCAAACTTACAAGATCCTGCAGATTTTTCACAATAAGCTTTGGAAAAAAATCTTTCACAAATCTGTGGCTGTGTAAAAACTTTCTAGACTTTCACGAGTTCTGTTTCTGACGTGTCCTCAGCGCAGTGAGGTCACTTTGACAGATTTCAAACGTGATCTCCGACCTTTGTTCTTAGCGCAGTGTCAGGTGGTCCATCTGTTTAACTCCGAGCCCGTGTTTGGCTTGGACTCGTGTGGGTGTGTATGTGTATGTGTGTGTGTGTGTGTGTGTGTGTGTGTGTGTGTGTGTGTGTGGGTGTGTGTGTGTGTCTCTCAACTTCATGTGCCGCGGCAACTCTAGACTGAACCTCTGGAGCTGATTAGCTGCAGAGCAACAATAAAAAGTCACTTTGATCTGGCTAAATGATCACATGCAGCCAAAGATACAGACATGGGAGACACATGTCATTCGTATAATTAATGACACGCTGTTCATTGAGGATCAGTGATGACATCTTTAAAGCGTTGTGACACTTAACTGACGCTCATGTGGTTTCCACTGATCTCACCAGACTCAGCCTTGTTTGTGTTTGTTGTGGTGACGCAGGGGGACATCCAGCAGCTGCTCATCGTGGACGACCCCCGAGCGGCGGAGACGTACTGTCAGGACTACATCCCAGACTGTGACGAACCTCTGCCCTACGACAGCATTCTGACAGAGGCTGAGGAGGTAAGCCCCTCGGCCGCCCCCCCTCTCACCTCAGAGAGACTCCAACCCCATGTCTGCCTCCAGACGAGAACAGCAAAGTGGTCAGAAATCAGATCAACCACGTGGGAAACAGTCGTTCTGTGGATCATTCTTTGCATAACATGCACTTGGAGGCACTTCAGGTGTTGAGGCTGTAAATCCAGAGCTGTCGTTTAAAAAGTGAAGAAGCCCCTGAGGTTTCATTTGTGAGAGGGAAACTATTACAGGTATGTATGGACAGTTCAAAGGGCAGAGGAGACAAAAATAGATCAGTGGCTCATATGTTCACACAAAGAAATCTTCTTTAGCTCAACACTTTCGCAGGGTCTAATAACAATAATCAAACTTTTAGGCTTTAACAAGTTTTCGTTATCATATACTAGGTCTTACAGACTTTTAGGTAGGTCTTAATTATGTTCACGTTCATTTAACGCTACTTCTGTTGCATTTTAAAATGATTAATGATTTTTGTGTTCTTTTAAAGATAAATGTTTGCTGGAGTGTGCAGTTTGTAATATGTCTGTTTTCAATGATACAGATATTTGCTCGCTGTGATAAAACGACAAAAACAAACACCCAGTCAGAATTGATCTCTGTGGGATAGACACACCCGATACCTACTGTCCCTAACGTGGCGTTTTCCAGGGTTATTCTGTTCTCAGCTACTTCACCTTATCGACTCTGATATTCCGTCATATCTGTTGGACTTGACATGGATTTTGAATTTCACTCATTATCGTCTTAAAACGCCTTAAATTTAACCTCAACAGCAGCAGAAATGCTATATTTCGTTTCCAGTTGATTTGATTATCCCTTCTAGAAATAAAACATATCAAACTTAAAAAGCTACGAATGCCCACTGAGCCCTCACCCTCTCTCTCTCTCTCTCTGCATCCCTCCGTCTTGTAGTACAATTCGCTGGGTGGTTTTGTGATCCGGTCTCCTCTGCCAGGTTCTGTGTGCCAGTGCTTCACACCACTGGGAAGAGTTTCAAAATCCTTCCTCTGCCGATGCTGCTTGATTTATCGCCTGGCACACGGCTCAAAACACTGCATTCCTGGTTCCCTGATTTATTTTGTCCGGGATATTTTAAGCCTGACGAAGTTAATAGAAAAAACACGACCGTGGAACCGACGAAGCTGTCATGATGTAATATGCGGGTCTGAAGAAGCCAAATTACAAATATTGAGTGGAGGCCAGCTGGAGCCGCTCTTCATATTTCATTTCTTCTTCGTGTAGCCGATCACTCACTCAGACAGCCGGCAGAGGAAGTGTTTCACATCTCAATAGACCTCCTTTCTGTGCTATAACAATACTACCTGTCCGTTTCCATCTCAATGCTCTGTGTACATTTAAACATTACGTGTGCTGACGTCATGCATCATCTGGGGCTCGGTGCCTCTGTCGTCCTTTGACTCTTTTATGGTTTTCAGGTGGAGAGAGCGCCTAAGAAACATGTGGTGGAAGAGTTTGAGGAGTTTGACTACAGCGACCTCTACGATGACGTCTCCGCCTCCACGGTGGCCGTCGGCCCCAATGTCACAGAGTACGAGGTGAGGGTCAGCAGGACGTGCAGCAGTGTTGTGCTCCTCTCTCTCTCTCCTGCATCTTTCTCACCATCTGTTTGTCGGGACAGATCGTAGAGTACGAGGACTACGACAACTCTACAGATTACTACCAAGTGAACGAGTACGAGGAGGAATACGACGAGGGTTATGGACCGGCTCAGAGAGAGCGGGATTTTTCTCTCAACACACAGGTCACCATCCAAACCTCCACATAACAATGATTTACCCAGTGTTGCATGTCAGGTATTCTGTGTGTTGAGATTCATCTGCATGAACGCTGAGTGTGTGTCTCTCCTCAGGATTTACCAGAGAAAGGACAGAAAGGAGAACCAGGCATTTTGGGACAGGTGAGAAAAATACACAGGTTTATGAAACAACTCACACAACAAGGGAGTGATATTAAACCTTGACAGATGAATGATTGGGATATGAGATGGTTCATTTTGAATAAAATGTTCATTTAACAGAATGAATATGATGTGATATTTGCTGGGGATCTGTACCAAAGAATCATATTTCTTTAAATCTCTAGTATATGATTTGTCGGCTGACTATTAATCTCTGTAGCCCCATGATGCTTCTTTTATTAGTTTATGTTCTGACACATTTTACCTTTATCAAATAACTGCACCTCCTGTGATTTGAATTTAAATGGCACCTTGCCATGTTGTGATTGTAATATTTCGATTAATTGTTCAGATACACTGTTCAGATTTGTCCTGATCCAAACCAGGAAGTGAGGAAAATCATACAATAATTGCTTCTGTAAAGGTCTTGCACAGGACAGCACTGCACTGGGATGTTTAACATACTTTTAAATCGGGAAAAATTCAGATTTAACTGAATAAATGTTAGAATTTCTCAACAAACTTGACAAAAATTGCAGCTAAAGTCCAATAAATACAGATAAATCCACTTGCAGATGTTATCCGCTGGTATTAGCGTGTGAGAGATATTGCCTATACCTATTGACTAGTTTATAGCTCAACTGTTAAATATCCCATTCTGAACATATTGGATCAAATTCTAACCAAATGAAATGTCTCCATATGCCCCCCCCCCCCTGTATTTGTCTGATATTAATACTGCACATGTATCAGAGTGTTTAAATACAAATGTTTGTGACCTTTCTGCAGGGAACGCAGATCACAGGAGCCTACGGGCCTCCAGGACCTGAGGTTAGTGACACGGCTGAATGACGTCTGCCCTGAAACACATTTGACCTTAACCTTCAGTTTTGCATGTGGGGTTGGTTTTGCATAAATGTAGCTGCGGTGATTTTTAACATGTAAATGAGGCTGAACGTTTCCATCACTCACAACTGACTGTGTTTGTCTGTTCGCAGGGAGAGCCGGGGTCTTCTGGAATCACAGGACCAGTGGGACCTCGAGGAGACCCCGGGGAGCTGGTAAGGACCCTCCTCTGTTTAACATGCGAGTGACTGACTCCACCACACGTTGGCGTCTGAGTATAACCACCTGTGTCTCCCCTCAGGGGCCTCCAGGGCGGCCGGGTCTGAATGGAGCTGATGGGATCCCAGGTCCCCCAGGCAACATCATGCTCATTCCGGTAACATGAAGATCCTTGTGTGTTGCCCTTGGCCTTACAGGCTGCAGTCATAGTGCTGTGGCAGTTATTTGCTCCTGGTAAACTTTTAGCGGAGCCTCGGGCTAAATGGCAACGTGTGAATGATGTAACAGGGAAACGGGCCGGCTTTAGATTGTTACGTAAATTAACCATTTGTTTGTCTTTGTAAAATGTCTCCTGCTCTTTCAGCCACATGTATGTGTTAACACAATGCTTTGTTGACTAATGTCCTTACATGGGTGTTGACTTGGGTTGAGATTGGGTTATTTCACTTTTTATTTAAGAGTTGAATAGCAGTGCTAGACATTGGCCACTAGGTGGGGTATTGAGTTTGACTTGACTGCATTGTGTGTGCCTGTGCAGTTCCAGTCAGGTGGCGGTCCGAAGACAGGTGCTGTGGTTTCTGCACAGGAGGCGCAGGCCCAGGCCATCCTGCAGCAGACCAAGGTTCACAAACTTTTAATAACTTATCATATCTAAAACACATCAGCCTTAGTAGTAATTCTGCAGTTTGCGTGTCGCTGACTTAAATCCGTCTTCCTCCTGCTCCTCCTCCTCCAGCTGGCTATGAAGGGACCTCCGGGACCACTCGGTCTCAGGGGACGACCCGGACCACTGGTGAGTGAAATCACATCACGTTGACAGTTTGGTGTATATATTTATGCTGCTTGATCCAGCACTTGGGGGGGGGGGGGGGGGGGTGCAGCACCATTATTTCTGAGGGTTAAAATAGGAAGTACAACGAAGTCATGGGCCTCTTATACTTTACATTGATGTAAGAGGTGTTATTGAATTGTGAAGTGTATTACAGTCACTAACTTCCTGTAGTGGAAATGGTATGGTATCAGACAGAGGATTCCAAAGCCGACTTGTTTGGACTCAATATTTTTAAACTTTTTTCCCAGGGTCCACCCGGTTCCTCTGGGCTGAAGGGGGCCAACGGAGACATGGGGCCAACGGTGAGTGAGCTGCTCATCTCGTTAACACACTCGTATAATAACACTGGAGCTCGTCTAAGAACCAGCCTGACTGTCACCGGCTTTCTCTTTCCACCTTTCCCCCCCCAGGGTCCTTCAGGAATGCCAGGTATCCCGGGTCAGAACGGACGACTCGGGAAAAGGGTGAGACTATTTACTGGATTTATTTTCTCGATATATATAAACATCTGGTTCCTCAGAAGAATCCAAGGGGAAGAGCTGCATCTTTTCTCAAAAGCTGTAACTCGTGTGTCTTTGTCAGGGTCGCTCAGGTACAGATGGAGGCCGTGGTGCAATCGGAGAATCTGGAGCGAAGGTAAAAAATAAACTGACGTCAACATTGTCCACTCACTGACTCCTCTGTCTTTTACAATACGAACCCATCTGTGTGTTCATCCAAATCTCAGGGTGATCGAGGGTTTGATGGCCTGCCTGGTCTCCCGGGAAACAAAGGACATAAAGTAAGTTCGGCCGACTGAATTGATGAGCAGTGTTAAGCTGATAATTCATGAAACTAACAGCCAACTTCCGGGTGTTTATTCTCTCAAGGGGGACAGAGGTAAACCAGGTCCTTTAGGTCCTTCAGGAGAGGCAGGGGAAAAGGTGAGAGCTCATGGTGCTTGTAGGTTTATGTTTATGTTTAAGTCTGTGCCTCTGTATCCAGGTAGTAACACTTGAGCTTCTCACAGGGCTCTGATGGGCCAGCCGGGCCAAGAGGACAGCCAGGTGATGCTGTGAGTGTTTACACACACAAACACACAAATATTCAAATACATCACACCAAGGATTTTACATATGAGGATCAGTTAAAGTGTGAGGGAACTATATAACTAATATAGATAAGTCTTGAGCCTCAGACAACACAATAGAGGTTTTTACACAAATGTCAAACTGCTCCTGACAAAACAAGTATGAGAGCCCACACACACACAAACACACACACATGTCATCATATTTCATTGTATGGTAACTGTGTTTCAGGGCTCCAGAGGTCTGAATGGCCCCAGAGGCCGTCCTGGTCCCCCAGGCCAACCTGTGAGTGTGAACCTTACACCTTTTTATACATACCTCCTTTGCACACACACACACACACACACACACACACACACACACACACACACACACACACACACACACACACACACACAGTCACCCACATTAATCATCACACTTGGCAGCAGTAACAAGATGCTTGAAATGATCCTGCTACTTTACCTTTGTGTTTGTTCACGCGGTGAAACCGAGGCTCGAGCTGCGGTGTCGGGATCAGATAATTCCATACGATAATGTTTAATCACAACTTTATAGTAGTTGTCGGTTTGTTAAACACGATGTTATGTAATTCTTATCTGCAACTGAGAATGTGACTCAGAGTCTCTCTGCCAAACACAACATTGCGTTTCCCAACTCCTGAAGCAGATTCTTTCTAGTGTGCATAATTTACATTTGCTCTTGTGGGAACACAAGTTCGAACTTGTCGCTGTTGGATTACACATTGAGGAGCTGTCTTTTCTTTAAATTACATATTTACCTGCTTCCATATACATGTTGTCGGTTAATTAAGCATCACACAGGAGGTGATGTCCCCTAATTGGGGGGGGGGGGGGGGGGGGGGGGGGCGGGGGGGGGGGGGGGGGGGGGGGCGCTGATTTTTGGTTTCATGTAGTTGTGTAGGAAACTCGTGTAACAAGCCTCAGGGACATTTCTGTTCAAGGTAGAAGGCAGCGAACCCTCCCTCCTCGTGTCTTTAGTGGGACAGGAAAACCCATACATCTTCTTCCAGGGTGCTATTATTTCTGTAATGAAAAGCTCCTGTGATTTCTCAACGTGTAAATGTGGAGGCCACACAAGTGCACTCGAGGACACAGGGGGGGAAAAAAGAGTTGCTTCCATTAACTGCCTTCTTTTCTCCCCCCCCCCCCCCCACAGGGCATTCGAGGAATCGATGGTGTTCAAGGCTCGAAGGGAAACATAGTGAGTAAACTAAAGATAGGAGACGCTAGAGCCTGATGACAAATTAGGCCCCACGATGTATTCCTGATTTCCTGTTTGTGACAGGGATCACCGGGAGACACCGGAGCGCCTGGACAACAAGGCAACCCTGGAATAGTGGTATGAGCTCACATCCTAACAACTAATCACATTAATGAATACACAGAAGCACTAATGTTACACCTCCACTACAGGGCTTCCCTGGTCCTCAGGGGTTAGTCGGGTTGCCAGGAGACAAGGTACGACTCTTTTAGTTTGAAATACATCTTTAGAAGTTGGAAGTGCAGAAGACGTGATAATTGATTGGTCTGTTTTCGTCTGGTAGGGGCCTCAAGGGAAGAAAGGGTTGCAGGGCTTACCTGGAAACGATGGGCCCTCAGTACGTACATGTTTTCCTTTTTTTTGCACTACATATTCTCTTCTCTTTTAGACACAACGCATTCTGTCGCACCTAATCCTGACTTTAGAATCACAACTGCATTCCTGACTGCAGCCTTGGCTTCTTTTCAACAGGGTCATCCAGGAAGAGAAGGCACTCCAGGGGAAAAAGGCCTGCCGGTAAGTCTGTCGTTTGTCTGTTGTTCTGCCGCTGTCAAGGTTGACAAAGGAGGTGTCAGTCAAATTAACGTGTTTATGTTTTCATCTGTAGGGTCCTTCGGGGGTGCAGGGGCCTGTCGGGTATCCTGGACAACGAGGGGTTAAGGTAAAACATGCAAATCAGAGTTGTAGTAGTTATTTCTTTAACTTTTCTATATGAGTAATATCATGCATAGTCAGGTGACTGAGTGTGTGGAATTTGGTGCATCTTGTTTGAGTTTATGGGGACTGTTGGGCCTTGGCGGAGGTATTTCCTCCACTGAAACTTCAACACCATAACAATGGCAGTGAAACATTGTTTGAATATGGAAATATTGTAGTTATTGAACAGATGTACCCAGTTTAAAACCTGAATGCAGGGAAGTATTACAAGCTATGAGTACCTGCTCCTGATGGAGAAAGCAGTATATCAACATGTGGTTTGTTGTGGTTGTAACCTCATGCTTATGTCATAAACAGCCAGTAATATAATATTATGTGTTTTCTAGTTGATTCCAGTTTTGTTGTGTCTCTTCCTGTTTAACAGGGAGCAGATGGAATCCGAGGATTAATGGGAAGCAAAGGGGAGAAGGTAAGAGTCTGTATTTTAACCGTGGAGGTAACAAAACATCCTGATTGTGCACAGAGTGCCAGCTTTTTATTTTTCTTCCATTGTGATTTTATTTAATCTGTTAAACTGGATTGACTGTGGGTCCCGCTGTGTCCTCCTCATCCTCCGCTCTGTCTGCAGGGAGAGGACGGTTTCTCCGGGGCCAAGGGGGAGATGGGAGCGAAGGGTGACACTGGAGACAATGGAGTTCCAGGTGGGAGAGGAGAAGATGGACCAGAGGGACCCAAAGGTCAGACGGGTCCTCTAGGAGAAAGTGGCCCATCTGGTACTTCTGGAGAGAAGGTATAAAGCTATGTTAGCATGTTCAATGCTAATAGCAAATTATAAAAATGTTCTCTACTCATCTTGTACAAGAAAAGTCACACATTGTCAATTTTCTAGGGAAAACTGGGAGTTCCAGGGCTGCCAGGGTATCCAGGACGTCAGGGGACGAAGGTAAAATTAAGGAAATAATAGACAATTGGTTGAATTCATGTTGACAAGTTACAGATGTGGTGGATGAATGTTTGTGGATTTCTCCTCCACAGGGTTCTGATGGTTTCCCTGGTTCACTGGGAACTGCAGGAGAGAAAGGGAAAAAGGTGAGTGGAAAGTTTAAAATCATGATGATGATGATGTCTGGAAGTAAGACCTTTTTAATTCACATCCTGTCTTTTGTGCTTTTACCCAGGGTCCTGCAGGACAACCAGGAAGCGGAGGCCAGAGGGGTCCAAATGTGAGTGCTGTGTATTAAAATATGCACCAGTTAGTAGGTAATGGAGCAAATTTCCTTAGAAAATTGTTTACCACCAGCTGAGGCAAGGAACATGGAATTGAAAGCGTCCTGGTCCCTCTCTGTGTTTTTCTCTAGTCCATTAGCTTTTGTAAATCAAGAGTCCTCTTGCAGAACGTCTCTGTAACTGGAACTATTTTCCTTCCAAAGGTCATTGCATGACTTGCAAAGACAACAATTCCTCCTGCGTATATCAAACCCTGCAGTAATCTCACACACAAAAATGGCTTGTGGGATGTTTTTTCTCATGTCGCTGTGTTCATCAAACCAGTAACTGAACCAGTGTCTGACCTTTCGCTGTGCAGACATAGAGACTCACTGAGCACTGAACTGGGGACTGATTTGAACTACACCTGCCGTTTTAGATTAGTAAAAGTTCAGGCCCATCCTCCATTTGGTCTCACTCCTGTTTCCTCCCTGACAGGGTGCACGAGGTGCCAGAGGAGCACGAGGGCCGACGGGGAAATCAGGAGAGAAGGTCAGCTGATTCTCCTCCAGCCAATAGTAACACCCCGTCACTCGTTACTGAAGGATGAATACATTTAATACTATTATTTTCCTCCATCTTCTCCTTGTTACTTATGTTATCATAGGGCGCCTCAGGACATGATGGACCCCCTGGATCTACTGGAGAGAGGGTAAGAAAAATGCTTTCAATAAAACACATCAATTGTGTGACTGATTGATCATCTATTCAATTTGCCTCATTTCTTTCAAGGGACCTCAAGGACCGCTAGGAAGGAACGGAGAGCCAGGACCTAAAGGATCAAGCGTGAGTAACAAAACAATTTATACTTGATTCGTAATTTATTACCTTAATTTTGAACTGGAAAGGACTTTAAAGTTCTTATTGCGTAACTGGAAGGACAGTGGTGTCTTGTGTTACAGGCTGCATGTACCCAGTCATTATCTGATCAGAACTGTGAACACACCAGAAAGAAATCCTCACCTTATGCTTTGAATTATGTCTGGTGGCCTGTAGGGGACAGCTCTTACATTTCTGTATTTTACAGCTTTAAAGCAACACTATGTGACTTTTACTGAGCAACAGCGCCCTCTGTAGACACACGTGGGGACTAACTATAAAACTCTGTTTCTGGATGATTAAGTGGTTTTCATATATATTAAAAACAAAGCCTACCAATCTCTTACTGTGTTGTTTCACTCACTTAACTGAAACACAACCAGAAGAGCTGCCAATGTCACAAATCCATCAAACTCTATTTGAAATTCTTCATATTTTAAAAGTTCAGCAGTACACTGAAACATGCTGGACCTGATTCTGACATCTTTAACTTTGATCAACTGCGGGGGCCGTGGATTTCTCACCTTGACCTCAGCATATTTGTTTGTGTGTAGGGTCCAGCTGGGAAGGATGGACTTCCAGGTCACCCAGGTCAAAGAGGAGAAGCAGTGAGTAATTTATTATTTGACTAATGGCCTTCAAGTCACAAAAACTCTCTCACAGACTCACCAGAATGTGTTTAACACACATGATCTCTGTGACTGCAGGGATTCCAAGGGAAGACGGGCCCTCCTGGACCTTCCGGTGTTGTGGGGCCACAGGTGAGCTCAACAATGAGAATCACTTAGGTTATGTAATATTTCTCCAACCTCGTGGTTCATGTCTGTAATGGTAATAATTGACCCAACCACTTGTGTGCCTCTCAGGGCAAATCAGGAGAGTCCGGCCCAACTGGGGACCGCGGCCACCCGGGGGCACCAGGGGTCCCTGGAGAGCATGGTTTACCGGGGGCTGCTGGGAAGGAAGGTGGAAAGGTGGGTTCATACAGATGTATCACACAGATCATCATTTCTTACTACAGAGACATTATTGGTGTTTTAACAAAGTGGTGTCATGCCTTTGTATAAATAATTCTACTTCTGTTCCCATAGGGTGACCCAGGTTTTCCCGGGACATCTGGGAAGAGCGGTCCTACGGGCCTGAAAGGATTCAGGGGGAGCCGAGGAGCGCCTGGAATTATGGTAACACAGAAACACAGACCACACCACAAAGACATCACCTGATTTCTTAGTTCTCTAAATTAAATAAGTGATCTTTGCAGGGGCCTCCCGGTCTGAAAGGAGGATCAGGACCTAACGGACTCCAGGGAGCCCTCGTGAGTTAGAGTATATCTACTGATCCAAACCTTGCATTTGCCATCTCATTACTTCTCTTCATCAATAAGTGCTAACGTGTACTCTGTGTCATTAGGGAGCCTCAGGCGAGAGGGGCCCTCCAGGAGTAGCTGGGGCCATCGGACAGCCTGGTCGGGCCGGAACTATCGGAGGACCTGGACCAATGGGAGAGAAGGGGGAGCCTGTAAATACATCTGACTCTTTTCATGTTTTTTTTATTATTTCTCTCTTCGATTTTTATTGCTTTCAGTAATACTGTATTTCATTGATGCCCTTTTATTCTTGCAGTACATTCCTAAAGCTCTTTATAAGTAATGTCATGTTAATACTGGGTTGAGTCTCGCTTTGTTCTGAAAACTACTTTGTACCATGGATTCCACAAGATGTTGGAAACATTCCTCTAAGTGTCTGCTGATATGACTGCATCACATGGTTTCTGGCCAAACTCCTGTTCATCAAATCCTTAAGGCTTTTTATTGATATCAGATCTGGTGACCAGGCCGGCCACTGAGGTTCACTGATCTCATGACACTGTCTTTAGAAGATGATTGTGGCTATAAAAGGATGCACATTGTCCACAACAATACTCAAAAAAAGACATTCAAAAGATGATTGATTTGTTTTAAGGGGCCCAAAGTCTGTCAAGAAAATATTCCCCACATAAATACATCACCACCTCCAGCCTGATGTGGTTGGGTCCATGGATTCACGCACTTGACACCATATTCAGACCATCTGCGTGCATCAAGCTTCTCTAGTCTTCAACTGTCCAGGTTTTGGCCTCTGACCACTGCAGCCGCAGATTTCTGTTATCGGTTGACAGGAGTGGAACCTCAGTCGTAGAGAGGTTACCTCAGTCTCTGTAGCCTTTAACCAGTCTGGCCATTCGCCCCTCGTCAACAAAGCGTTTCCATCCACTCCTGCTTACTGGATGTTTTGTGAATGAACGAATAAGCAGGTCTACAGGTGTCCCTAATAAAGTGCTTGGTTGGTTCAGTGACTCGATGGAAACATATAGAAGTTGTTTTTGTCTTTGGGTGGATATGTTGTTTTTTCCATGTGTTTGTGTTTATGGTTGATAACACGTTAAATGTTTGCATTTGTGCCTCAGGGAGACAAGGGACCTATTGGACCAGCAGGTCAGGACGGAGATCAGGGAACTGTCGGAATGCCTGGAGCTACGGGCCCTACTGGACCTCCAGGAGATGACGGAGATAAGGTAAATATGTTTCTCAGTGAGTTTGAGAAGTAAAATTGTGTTTGTGCGCTGTGTGCGGTGGTAATGAAGTGTGTGTCTGCTGTGTGTGTGTGTCCACAGGGGGAGCAGGGAGGCCCCGGGCAGAAAGGCAGCAAAGGAGACAAAGGAGAAGGAGTGAGTTTGCAGTGGGAGACATATAACTATGTGAATTGTATTTCGTTATCAGAGCAGATGTCATTATCGCTGAATCTCTCTCTCTCTCTCTCTCTCTCTCTCTCTCTCTCTCTCTCTCTCTCTCTCTCTCTCTCTCTCTCTCTCTCTCTCTCTCTCTCTCTCTCTCTCTCTCTCTCTCTCTCTCTCTCTCTCTCTCTCCAAAGGGCCCCCAAGGTCCCATTGGCACTCAAGGGCCTATTGGTCAGCCAGGACTCCCGGTGAGTCTGCTGCTCTGTTTGTTTTCTGTGTCTTGAAAATTTAAAAACCTCAAATCAGTTACAATAAACCTCTAACAATGTGTCCTCCTGATTCTCCGGCTCTGTATTGTAGGGTATGGACGGACTGCTAGGTCCCCGGGGCCAGCAGGGCATGTACGGTCCGAAAGGAGACGAGGGTCTACGCGGCTTTAAGGGCTCCAGAGGACCAATAGGATTACAGGTGAGGTTCACAGGTCCGACTCCAGATCGTCCAAGTGAAGTGGCCTCGGAGCGCGACACTAATCCTCTCATCCTGTGTTTTTCAAGGGCATGCCGGGCCTGCCAGGAGAAAAGGGGGAGAGTGGACATGGGGGACTGATGGTGAGATCATTATCCTGGTTCCTCCTTTAGTTTCATCACATCTCCATTAATTTACACACATTAATGAATCATTGTTTTTTTGTTTGTTTAGGGTCCACCTGGGCAACAAGGCCCATCTGGTCCTCAAGGACCTGTTGGGGGTCAGGTAAGTCCCACAGAGATATTCATGCATCCTCATTTAGTCAAGCACTTGTTTTGAATTTGAATATTTAAATGTGTGTGCCGTACAGGGTCCAACCGGGCGACTAGGAATGATAGGACAGCCTGGTGTTGGTGGAGAGAAGGTAAAAACTGATGACACATTGTTTTTGCATATTAAAATGGTTCCCACATTATCTATGTTTGCATTTGCATATGTCTCACTCTCAATGTGTCTCTGTTTTAGGGGGAGGATGGTGAGGCTGGTGACCCTGGACCCGTCGGCGTTTCAGGAAAGCTAGTGAGTGTGACAACATTCTCAAACTCGCTTCTTCCACCTTCAACGTTTCGGCTTCTTTTATTGTTCCTGTCTGCCTCACCTTTGTCTGTGGCTCTCTCTGCTCCCTCGTTACTTCAGGGAGATAAAGGAGACCAGGGGGAGAAGGGAGATTCAGGCCCTCCAGGAGCAGCTGGTACTCCAGGAGCCAGGGGCCCTTCAGGCGAAGATGGACCCAAGGGCAATTCTGTGAGAAGCCATCAATACTCTGCTGTGAAACTAGACAATACAATGCATTAAAGACCACTGTGTGAACATCTTTAATATTTAAGTTAAAGCATACATAGAAATACGACATTTTGACACCTGTTTTATTAGATAAAGAAATTATTATTCCACAAGAATGTTAAGTTTGAGGTAAAAAAAAAAAACAGTGACTTAGTTTCAGACACCGAGCACAAAAGATATTTGTTCAATCTGTTTAGGATTTGACTGCACTTCTAGTAATCAAAATAAAACTTGTTCAGTGGACCTGAAAGATCATATTTCAATTGTAGATAATTGTTCCTCTTGTATTTCATGGAGATTATCCTGTGAGAATAATCTGTGAGAATAATCTGACTAAGAACCATGAAACGAAAGCATCGCTGCCTTTCAATCAGTATCTATCAATTACACAGGTTTTGGACTGAACTGTCTTTATTTGACGGCTTCCATCTCTCTGTGTACACCAGTACATACATTTACATCCTCCACAATACTATTGCTCTCTCTCTCTCTCTCCCTCAGGGTCCTATAGGCCTCACAGGTGACCTTGGACAACAGGGAGAAGCTGGACCCAATGTGAGTAGCTGCTAAACCTCTTCCTTGCCATTTGTTTTTGTTATCACGTGAAAGAATTCTCATTTCACCTTTAAGACTTTGTTATTTTCTGTTCAAAATTTGTATTTATTATTTAAGTTTTCCTTTGCGCTCCATTTTTTCCTCTCATCAGGGCGTGGATGGTCTGCCTGGGTCTAAAGGAGACACCGGGGATCCTGGGAAATCTGTGAGCTCCTCTCCCCTGCATAACGCACCACACACTGTGACATCCATGATTTGTTTAATTCATGAGCATTCAGTATGTTGTCGTCAAACAACACCATGACTGGCCATGTAACCTGTTTCTGTAAACATCTCAGGGACCACCAGGAGCAGCAGGGGAACCGGGACCATCTGGACCTCCTGGACGAAGGGTGGGTGTTTTCGTGTTTGTGCGTCGGTGCCTGAACCAACTTTTATCCTTAATGAGTTCTCTGTGTGTGTGTGTGTGTGTGTGTGTGTGTGTGTGTGTATTGCTGTGACAGATAAAGGTTAAAATGTTTTAAATGTTGTTCTTCAGGGCCACTTGGGGAAACAAGGGAAGGAAGGAAAGTCAGGCCTGAAAGGAGTGAAGGTGAGTTAGAAACAACTCTTTGAAAATTAACTTCTGAATCTTAACAGTAACTAAAAGTCTCCCTGTTGTCTGTGTGTTTCAGGGTGCCCCCGGTTTTGAGGGTCCCATTGGGAAAACGGGCCCCGTAGGTGCCCAGGGGCATTCTGGCAGGTTTGGCCCCCAGGGTCTAAGAGGAATTCCCGGCCCTGCAGTAAGTTCATTTAAAAGAAAGCACAGAACTAATCAGAGAAGCACAAAGATGTAAAGAAATCGTTTCTGTGTCTGTCTCTCAGGGTGAGCAGGGTTTGAATGGACCACCCGGCCAGACCGGACCACCAGGTCCCATGGTAAGATGACACATCAATGATCAATATTTGAAGATTGGAAATGATAATTCCAAATCACATCAAGACATTGACATTTGAAGCTTATTTGCTTTTTTACAGCCAACATCCAGCTAGCTTAGCTTAGCACAAACACTTGGCAGCTTATCTTAGCACTGGAACTCTCCGACATGAGAGTGGTGTCACTCTTCTAATCTAACTCTCAGCAGGAAAGCAAATAATGTTGAACTGTTCTTTTAAGAGAAAAGACAAAGAGGAAGCCGATTGGCAGTTTTTCTGTTGCCACAAAGAAAGAGGAGGACGGCTTATCGTATTATTATCAGATGTATCTCCCATCAGAGTAGTAAATGAATGGGTTTTAAATGTTCAAGTTGTGTTTGACGTTGCTTCCTCTTCTCAGGGTCCACCTGGATTACCAGGACTAAAGGGAGACCCTGGCAAGAAGGGAGACAAGGTACATGGGTACTGTACACACCTGAATATTTACTCTGCCCTTTTACTGTGGCTTTGACCTCGATCTGATTTGTGTCGTCTGTGCAGGGTCATGGTGGTTTAATAGGTCTGATAGGGCCACCAGGAGACATTGGAGAGAAGGGGGACAGAGGACTGCCAGGAAACCAAGGACTACCAGGACCAAAAGGAGACGAGGTGCTACAAAAAGACTTATTCTCCTCAATCGCATTTTAGAGAGTAAAACCACATCTACTGGTTCTGTTCTTCTGACAGCTTTGTTTGTTTGTGCTCAATATCAGGGTCTAGTTGGTCCATCTGGTCCCAACGGACCCCCTGGACCCACTGGCCTCTCTGTGAGTACATCTGATCATGTGACTGTGAATTAGTACCATTGTTAGCATAGAGTTTACTGAAATATCATCTTTCTCTCTCACAGGGTGCTGCTGGTCTAAAGGGATCTAAAGGAAACCAGGTAAGTGTAAACTGATTTATTCAGTGTTTTTACATTTTACTTCTACTCAAACTGAACTCATTCTGCTGTGTGTGTGTTTGCATTAGGGTCCAATTGGCCCCAGAGGAGACCTTGGTTCTATTGGACCTCCAGGACCACCAGTGAGTTCTGCTCATAGACATTTAATTCATCTAACGGCACCATCTTACATTAATCAATGTGTAACTTCACATGTTTGTGTGCTTTGATTAACTCTCCTCTTCTCCTCTCCTCTCCTCTCCTCTCCTCTCCTCTTCTCCTCTCCTCTCCTCTCCTCAGGGTCAGCCGGCAGCAGTGGCAGGAATGTCGCCTCTTCACGAGCGAGGAAGGAGAAGGAGAACCCAGGCCTCGGTAGATGGTGCTGCATTTGAACAGGAGGAGGAAGAGGAGGGTGTAGTTGATGGAGGAGAGGAGGAATGGATGCAAAGGGACCAGGCGACGCAGGGCAACTGGATAAAGCAGAAGGAGGCCCCAGGCATGGAGGAAGTGTTTGCATCTCTGTCCTCTATGAAGGTGGAGGTGGAGGGTCTGCGTAACCCACTCGGGACGTTCCACAGCCCCGCCCGCACCTGCAAGGAGCTGTGGTTCCTCCACCCTGAGCTCCCTGACGGTACCTTATCAGATTTGTCTGCATGTTGAGACTCTTTTTACCCCCCCATCTCTAGCGCCTTTGGTTTTCTCTCCATCTTATACAAATAATAAATCTGCAGGACTTGTCACTCTTTCAGAGTTTTGAACCCTCTGCACTCGCCCCCCCCCCCCCCCCCCCCTCTCTCTCCTCAGGCGAGTACTGGATCGATCCCAATCAGGGTTGCCATCGAGACTCTTTCAAAGTGTTTTGTAACTTCACTGCACAGGGCGAGACGTGTCTGCACCCGGACAAGAAGTTCCAGTCGGTTAGTTTTCCTGCACCAACACATTATTATGTTTACTTCTTTGTTTTTTTTCTGATAATTTCATAAACTTTTCTTAGCAAAAAGAAGCATTTGCCATTAGTTTAATGAGTTGGGGATGAAATGAACATGAATGCATATCTAGTAACTGTCTGTGTGTGGGTTGAGTGAATTTGAAGCTATGTTTTGGTCTTCAGGTGAAGTTGGCTGCCTGGAAAGGGGAGAAGCCCGGCACATGGTACAGTAAATTCAGGAAAGGAAAACAGGTATGGTTTGATCATTTTGCATCGAGGTTAAAATGTTTCATTCTGGGTCTTAAATGTGTTTAGTTAGGTCTAAATATTTCAGGTGATCCCCTCATGTTTCATTTTAAACCACACAATCAGGTCATCGTCAGAAAAATAAACCTCAAGATCAGTACAACTCAAGTCATCACACTGTTTGTATAGTGTAGTAAAGTTTTGTAGTGACACGTCCTAAGTAAAGGACTGACTGTGCACACGACTGCCTTCTTGCATTATTCAGTTTTCATACTTTATTTGTCCTTGACATTACTTTGATGTTTGGTTCTGCTGTTCTCCTCCAGTTTTCTTACTCGGGGACAGACGGCGTTCCCATCCACATCGTTCAGCTGAACTTCCTGAAGCTGCTGAGCGCCACAGCCACACAGACCTTCACCTACCACTGCCTCAACTCTGCCGCATGGCTGCACACCGCCACCTACGGCCACGAACACGCACTGCGCTTCAGAGGCAGCGACGGGGAGGAGATGACACATGAGAACACACATTACATCAGTGCACTATATGACGGATGTCAGGTGAGTGACACGCGTGAAGCTCTCGTCTCTCGGACACATTCTTGTCTCAAACATGGCGTCACGCCTTTGCACCTTCAGAACTAGATTTATGAACGAACACGCTAAAGAATATCTCAATACATTTTGATGCACATGGCCTGAAAACGAAAGTAAACACAAAATGACGCCAACGTGAAACGAAAGGACATAAAAATATATTTAAAAAAAATATATTTTAAGTCCTTTTTAAAAAGTTCCTAGAAAGTTTTTCAAGAGAAATCCCTTCATTGAGCGTCACGTGACAACGCTCACCTTGCATTGGCTGTTTACGAGAATGGAAGTAGACTGCGGCTCTCAGAAGTGAAGCCAATGCTAAGTGCAAGTCAATCTCTCGAATGACCAGCAGAGGGCGACTCCACTGGTTGCAAAGACAGTTTCTATAGAAGGCTATGAAAAGATGACTCGGTTTATAACATCAGGAAACATTTTCCTGAAGAGTCTCATTCTCTAGTTTAAAGTTTAACCCTACATCAAATGAAGTATGTATTTATTTGATTATATAATGCATTAAATAGTGATTTTATTAAATAGTGATCTGTGTATCGTGAACTCAGAGGATTCAGCACATACTTACAACAGGGATACGTTTGTGTTTCTCTGTCCCAGACACGCTCAGGGCAGGAGAGGACTGTGCTGGAGTTCGAGGCTCCTCTCTCCACCACGCTCCCCATCATTGACGTGACCGTGTCCGACTTCGGAAACGGGAACCAGAAATTCGGTTTCCAAGTCGGCCCGGTCTGCTTCAACGGTTAACTGAGCCAGGGGGCGCTCACGGCGCGGCGAGAGTAATTTAATAGGAAAAAATAGCAATGGACATTTTTTTTACATGCAGGGAGAAAACTACTTACAAAGACAAACATGATGTCATATATTTATAAGTCGATTTACCTACAACAGTGTTCTTCATCTAAACATTAATTCTCTTATTGACTCCGACTCTGAGTCTCATATATTCATCACAAACCTTCTCACAGCCGACTCTGTGTTTTCATGAGAAGTGCATACTGTGCCTTTTTCTGACTCCTCAGTAACCTCAGATTTTTAAGTGGTGCTTTCACTCATCCATCCATGTCTGCTCCTGTAACTATCACCTGTGCACTTAATTCCCATCTCTACACAATCATACATGATCGTCTTTAGAAATATTTCAGCAGCCTTCAGCTGCCATGTCTGTCATCATCAAACCTCAAGTTGTTTTGTGTTATTTTTTTTGTCTGTTGTACCTTTGTTGTCGTAATGATCTGTTGTGATGTATGTTGGAGTGTAAGTCATCACGGTGCTATTATGTAGCTCCCTGCAGAGTACATTTCTTTGTAAAAGGGAACTGGGGCAGTGCATTTTTTTATATATATATATATATATATATATTGTGAAGCCATGTTTTATATATTATTTTTTTCAACATAACAGAGAAAACTGTGGTACGTGATTCCCTCAAGGTCTTTCTGTGCATAGTTGTGTGGAGGAGCGACTGACATGTTTTAATAAAAGTACACAATGTACATTTAAATTAATATGATGGGACTTTAGTGTTATTGAATTCATTCGTCAGGCAAAGAGGAAGCAGACGGACACGTCAGCAGCAGAGAAACCCCTCTGAGGTGCCATGTGCACTTTAACGGGTTGTTCCAGATGTTTCTTGAAGATCACATATAATAATGGTGCATCAATTTTTAGTGATGTCTGCGTTCATGGCGTCACTTGATTCGCTGATTCATCTTTTTGGTCCAGACTGAAATATCTCAACAGCGCTTGTACAGATTCCTGTGAAGGTTCATACAGAAACTACAGACCTTATATAAAGATGGACGCCACCTCACCTCTTCCTCCCAACTATCCAGAAGTGAAGCCAAAATATCTTAACATATGAAGCCGCCATCTTGCGCTGATGACATAATTTTGTGTCGTAGCAACAGACTTGACCAATCGTGAGTCAGTCTCAGCTGTCAATCATTATGAGCACTTGGACAAACATCAGTGTGTCACATAAACCATCTTTGAGAAAAATGTATCTTTAATCGCCTGCCTGTACCGCAGCCAGCCACCAGGGGGCTTTCTAAACTGTTCTGGCTTCACTCACAGGAAGCTGTCATGTCGTCCATGTTTAAATTCTGATACTGATTCACGGTTCAGGGCTGAGTCCTGAATTATCACGTTTATTTCCACTGTCAAGTCAAATATCATGTAAAATGGTGACGTGTGTTAAACCTGCTGGTAATTTGTATTCACCGCAGCTTGAGTATACATCATTCATATTTCTGTCTTCACGTGACCCCCCCCCCCCATCGCCCCCCTGCCCCTCTGCACAGTGACATCTGCAGTGTGTCTAACATGGGACATTTCCCATGGTGCTGAAACTTTAATGAGCGGAGGCAGATGAACACAGGTCGTCCGGGAGAGTTCAACCACTAATTTCCACTGATTAAATATGGACGACATGTTCTGAAAGTCAGTCGCATCATGTTCAGAGATCTGTTTTTTATTTCTAATCTTTGACGTCTAACCCAGCGTCCAACATTTAGACATTTTATTCCTTTTCCAGTTTATGTGTTGAGGATAATTGTGAGTGTCCACAATAGAAATGTATATCAACCTTTTTAAATACACTTAAATGAATTGTTGTTTTATTCACGTATTGTGAGAAGGTGTTAAGACGTAACTGTAAAACGCACTTTAAGATTTGTGAAACTTAAATATTTATTTGTCAAAGCAAAACAATATAAATGTCACAGTTGTATTTACTTTGAGAACGTATCAGAACAGATCTTGAACCAAACAAAAAAGAAAATCCACCTTTATGGTCCAACGTCGCTCGATAGAGTCACATACTGAGGCCAAAACCACCATCCCACTTCTAATGCGTCACTCACCACTTCACCCACAAAACCACAAACTAATGGAATATCTAATGTGGATGTATTCTATAAAAATCCTTCTCTTCAGCCCCTCCTACCCTTCACCTTGTCCGCAACACTAGTCTTCTTCAGCTTCTGTGACTTTCATCATCCTGCAGCCGACACCAGGACTGTGTTCTTCTCCCACAGCCAGAGGGGATTCGCTCACTCCAGCCCCGGTTCCCCAGAACCCTGAGGCAAGGCACGGGGAGTCGTACAGTCTCCTGTGGCACCTGAAGTGGTCGTGAGTCTCAGGGGTGCAGGGTCACAGCCTGAGTCACGACGGGGGAGACGTGAAGGCTGGTGATGGACGGAGCTGGACTCCTTTGGGCGCCGCTGCTGTTCTTTATATTCTACTCGTGTGAGGTAAGAAGACACCGTTCACACTCTTTATCTCTGGTGTAACATGGAGTCCAAAAGTGATGCAGCTTTACAACTCAGACGTTCAGTGAGAAGGTGGATTGGAATTGAATTTATTATCTTTTTCGTGTGCGGAGATAAAGAAATCTCTCTGTTGCGAGGAGATGTTTCCGCTGCAGAGTTCAGCAGCAAAGGGGAAGTTTGGAATAATCTGAAAAACTTCAGTGTTTGGCTCTTTTTCAATTTTGTTATCTGAAACACACGTGTGTTTGCACAGGGAAATATTTATATCTCCCAGAAAACACGGTTTCTTTATTATTTGCTTTTCACCCGAGATCCACGAGTCTTTTCTCCACTGAAATGAAAAACTTGTCGGATCCACAGAATAAAAAATATAACATTTTAAACATCAGAGCAGCATCTTCAGAGTAACTTCTAAAACCACGTTATTATAAATCTACTTTTTTAACTTTCACTTCATTCATAATAAAAGAAATCTCTTCATCATCGGAACTTATTTTTGTTCGTCCTCTTCTGGCTCATTGTTCTTGTTAATTATTTAAGTTTTGTGTTTGTGACGTATTGTGTAACTTTGCTTCGCTCTTGTTCTTGTAAGAAAACATTGATACGAAAACGTCATATCTCTCAGAAACCAGAGACCAGAGACCATTACCAGCCTGAAGGTGTTTCCCACCACTCAGTTTTCATGCCAGTTCTATTGTGCTCCGACACCCGCCGACAACTGCGTTTCCCCCTAAGTGCTGCCGATTGAAATATTCATGTAAGTTCAGTGTATTCGCAGAGGGGAGTTTTATGTATGTGTCCTGGGGGCATATTTTATAGAGAAAGGAAAACGTGATCATGTAACCGCTGACGGGAACAAAGATACGATGAAACATTTAGCGTTGGTTGGTTTAAATCGCTCCAGGAAGGAAACTACGAGCTGCGATGTTCTGGGTGTTAACGTGAAGAGTTGCTCCTCTTGATGTTACACCATGAAAAACACACATCAGCTGTTAACGCCCTACATCTGCTCCGTGGGGGGTCTCGAACACGCAGCTCCAGAAAAACACATTAGCTTTGTTTCATCCGCTTTTCTCTTAATGACTTAATTATATGATCATTTCTTATGTTTTGAACTGATGACATGTTGCAGAATTTCCCATTGGAAACAAGACGATTGACTTGTACTAGTTTCACTTTGGACTGAATGAATAATGTTCAACTTGAGTCAGTGGACTCAACGACTGCAGCTATAAAACAAGAGTCAGTGACCATCTTTCAAAAGAATCATCATCAAAAAGATTAAGAAATAGGACATTAATTATTGAATAAAGTTACCAGAAACATGTTTCCTCTCTTATCTTCAAGATCTACCGTCATTTCCCATTTGAATGTAAATTATTCAGCTTGAATTTGTGAATATATGTCTGCGTGAGGTGGAAACTCTGCGTCCTCGTTGTTATTCCGACAGCCTCCGTGGGCAAAACATAAAAACTCCAAACGAACAGAAGTCGCCACAGACGTGAACAACTGTGACTGACAGCTCTAGGATAAAGTTAAAGTTATCAGTACCAGACGTCACCTGAAAGGACGGAGGAGCAGAACAGGACTTAAATCACATTCCCTCATCTCTTCCTACGTCTTCAGTGGGAGGAGCTGAGATTAGAGGGAAACGTGGACAGTTGAGAGAAGTTAATTGAGGTGTGTCAACACAACACAACTGTTTATCCAAAATCTCACTGAACACGGCTGCAACAAAGAATTTCTTCATCATTTTGATTCATCAAATGTCAAGTTTAAATATATACCGATGAAAATGTGGGGATTTATCTTTTCATAACCGGGCTACAAATAAAAAGTATAATGTTTATAATCACTGAAAACTATTGAACTTTGTGTATGTAACACTGTTGGGGACCAAGCAAAACGGACAAAGGTGTAAAAAGTAATTTTTCCTTTGTAATTAAACTGCACTAAACGGCATCGCCGGCCACATGGTGGCGCTGTTGCATTAGTTTGTCGTGCACCATGAGGCACAAACACACTCTCAGTAAAACACACAAGCGACCGGGGAGAGGTCAATCCAGAGCATCGTGCTGTCGTGTGGGCGTTTTACATTTCATCAATATAAAGAAAACGGGGGGGGGGGGGGGGGGGGGGGGCTAATTTAACTGTAATGGAGATAAAATACAAAATAAGATGATTAGAAATGTGAGTAGGGAAATAGGAACAGCATGAAATGGGATAAATATTGAATGGGATTTTTATAACTTCTTATTTCATGTTAATCTGTCTGTTCATTTTAAGCAGGTACTGATGAAGAGGAGAATGAGCTAATTTGATGATGAAGAGGATGAGAGAATAGGTGTGAGTGAGAGATGCTGTGTATTAGAGAGAGATGGAGGGAGGGAGGGAGCAGCAGAGAGTTAGAGGGTAAATGAGAGAGCGACGCTGGCTCAGTCACAGCATCTTTCTGCCAGGAGGAGGAAGGATACAGGAAACACACACACACACAGACACACACAGACACACACAGACACACACTCTGCTCAGTCAGACAAAGCAGACGTTTCCAGGAGCGTCTCCTGCAGCCGGAGCTGGATGTTGTGGATGTTTGGACCTGGCGTGTCTTCACATGGAGGCATCTCGAGCTCCAGGATTCTAACCTGTGACAGTGTGGGAGCGGAGACGTGCAGCAGTGGGACAATCCCGGCTCTGCTGCTTCACCACAGAAACCCTGTGTTCGGATTCCTTCAGCTGAGAAACTGTTCATCACCTGTAGCATCATGTCGTGCACCTGCTGTGTTTTGACTGCTGTCCACTGTTTGGACTGCGTGTGAGAGACCGGCCGGAGTTTCTGCCTGTTGTGTGTGTGTGTGTGTGTGTGTGTGTGTGTGCACGTGTGCGTGAGGTGTGTGGATGTGTGTGTGTCAGGATGAGCGTTCCCATGTTAAAGATCGGTGCGGTGCTCAGCACAATGGCCATGGTCACTAACTGGATGTCCCAGACTCTGCCGTCGCTGGTGGGACTCAATGGAACCGTCGTCTCCCCCGAGGGGACACATGAGCGGATCGTCAGTGTATGTACCCTGCATACATGTACACACTTTGCATACACAGCAATATGAAGTTATTGTATCGAAACAGAAGTACCAGAAGTTTTGTGTTTCTCTCTGAGGTGGTTTTCTTAGTAGTTCGCTCCTGTTGAGGGTTAAGAACAGAGGATGTTGCACCTTGTCCTGGTGTGAACTGTGATTTGTGAATATAACATTTTATTGATTAATTAATTGATATATTAAGAAATGAGACAAGACCCAAAGATCATCTTTTGTGTGGTGTGTTGTCTAAATATCCCCCCACATGCTTCAATCAGCTGTCTGTGCATATCACCACCTTATTATTACACCCTTTAATTAGTGTGATCATCACCTTTTTCTTTGATAAGACGGACGGCTGCTTTTTAATTGAAGCAAAAACACCAAACATTTACATTTAGAGACGTAAGAAAGTGTCAAAATCAATGTTCAAACGTTCCTGATTGAACACAATCAGGAACGTTTCCCCTTCGTGCTGCAGAAATATTTGATCTGTTAGTTGCTGCAGAAAATAGAACAAAACAAGGACCAGAAATAGAAATGAAAAGATGCTCTGAAGCACCGATTTAGAACAGAAGGGGGGGGGGGGGGGGGGGAATCAGTGGCTGCAAATGGGAAGAACAAATGGCAGCAATAAATAAAAAAAAAACAAATAATCTCCCCTGTTAATATGAGTCATAAAGAACACATGGACACACACACACACACACACACACGGACACACACACACTCACACACAGGGGGGGGGGGCATTGCTCTTTCTCTGACTTACTGGGGGGATATTTCTCCTGGGGAAGACTGACTCACCCACGGGACAGCCAGTAATTTGTTGCCTTGGCAACACGCTGGCAACCCTGAGACATGTAGATGCTGGACCACAGATCTCTTATATATTCACTATATATTGTGTACGCATATATATGTGTGTGTTGTTGCTGTGTGTGTGTGTGTGTGTGTGTGTGTTTGTGTATTTATGTGTCCCTGGGCTTTGCATGATTTAGCTTTCTGGCTCAGGAGTCACCTCACAGCTGCTGTGTGGCAGGACTTTGCAAGTTCAGCAAAGTGCATGCAACCTCCTGCAAGTACACACCTACACACAACCTACACACACACACACACACACACTGGCAGGACATGGCTGAGAACAGATGGAGACGTTGGAGATGCTGTGTTTCGAGAGGAATCTCCTGATGAGTAATATAAATGTGACCGAGATCTGGGGTTTCCAGACGTCTTGTCTCTGATGAGTCAGACTCACTGAGCTCGATCAGCTGCACATCGGCACTTCAAAGTTACTTTTAACTGTTGATTGTATAAAAGTGGGTTTTAGAATACGTCTGTCTTGGAGTTTAACAGTTAATTGTCAGTTTGCTGAGGCGAACATTGACATTTCCACGATTTATGGGTTTTATTGACGCGTTTTGGTCGTTTATCAAATACTTTCAGCAACTGGTTCATCACATTATCAATATCTTTTTAATGCTTTTAGCTGTTAATCAATTATCCATTAGACTTTAGTTAAGTAGTTATTCCTTATATTTTTTTACTTTTATCTGTTTAACTTTATCCTATATTTAAAGTATCCAGTGCTTTTTGATATACCGGTTTAATTAACCAGTTAAAATAATCAATTCAAATTATCATAACATTCAAATCTAATGGTTTCAGCAACTTTTAGCTCATTATTATGAGCATCTCATTATTTGAATGATTTATTACTTCAAGGTAACATTTCATATCATTTTTTAGTCGTCTTTTTGACTAGTATCCATTTTTAGCTCATGTTTTCTATTACTCCCGTCGCGTGTGTATGAAAATATTACTCCTGCAAATTCTCTGCATGATCACCTTCTACTTTTCATTCATTCTCAGTCCCCACACGTAGAGTGCAGGTGCTACAGCTGTCTTCAGTGAGTAGCTGTATATTTTAAAACAAATTGTTTTTCAAAAGAGCCCGAGCTGCTCCACACAATCTTTCCACGTCACCTCTGGCGACGTGCAGACGTGCCCCCGGGGGGTGTGAGCCCCTCCGGGTCGATCACAACAGTAACCTCCCAGGATTGTTGCGTGTAAAAAATGAGCTTTTTACGTGCACTTTTCAGAGTTTGGGAGGTTTCCCCCGCCTGCTTGCTGCTGCCGCCTCTGTGGAATTCTTGCACGTTTAGCCGTGTTAGCTCTGCACTCTGTGTTTGCACTGATCGTAATCAGCCGAGCTGCCTGAGAAGTTTTTTATCATTTTTCCCTCGTGTGGAACGGACCCTCAGGTGCGGTTTGTCCTCCTCTGTTTAATTAACTAGGAGCAGTCGGCACAACTGATGCTTATATTCTCATCCCATCCACGTCCTGCTCCTTTATAACCCCCCCTCCTCCTCCTCCTCCCTCCTTCATCCCATCAGCTTCATTGTAAACTGGACTTCAAGGTTACCACACCAAACCCAGCTGATTGATTTATGCCATGTTTCCCTCCAGGCATCCACCTCCCCTTCCCACAGCTCCCCCTCGCTCCTCTATATTCTCCCAGCTTCCTCCTCTGTCGTTATTCTCTTTCTCAGGGTTTGTGGGGCAGCTTCTCATCCAGATTACTGTGACAGGCTGGTGTGTGTGTGTCTGTGTGTGTGTCTGTGTCTGTGTGCGTCAGATTGAGCTCAGCCTTTTACATTGTCCTAAAATGTTAAGTGGGTCAAACGGGCCTGGTTAAATCTCACTGAAATGAGCCTGTGGTGTTATTTAACGTCTGGTGACTTGGGCCCGAACGTCTAGAGACCAGGGAACAACTGCTGTCACCTCGGCAACACATAACCAGGCCTCAAATAACCCCGGAATGAAAAAAGAGAAACGCGTCATTACATAACTGAGGTGGTGTTTGAGGTGTGTGTGTGTGGGTGTGTGTGTGTGTGTGTGTGTGTGTGTGTGTGTGTGTGTGTGTGTCTGTACTTCAGCCTAGAAAATCACCTCAGCCTCGTCTTTTCACTCCGCTTTTGTTCAGGAAAAAAAAAATCATAATTTATTCTCCTGAAGCAAATAGCGGCCGTAAAGATCTTTTATTCTCGTTTGAGCTGCTTCGGTATCTTGGCACCAACTGAAGGTGTAATTGTGAAATCCATAACTTCAAATACTGCATGTTTACTTTTGAATAACACTGCGTTTATGCCATTGAAAATATGGCTTTGAAAACCAAGTGTCAGGGTTTATGTTGCATTGAACCCATTATTTAAGACTTGTTTGATGTTTACTCGCCAAGAGATGGAGCAAGGTTACGGTCGGAGTCCTTCGTTGCCACCTGATTTATTTAGGGCTGATAATTGCTCATCTTTTAACTGTTTTTTTTTAAGTCTCCACCTGCCAATATTTACTCACACTCCACCACGTCCACCAGCCAGTAGCTCACCGTTTACAGCGACCGCAGCACACTGTTGGTTTTCAGTGCCTTTCTGCACCTGCTTTATTACCGGAGCTCCCAGTCAGAGGAAGAAGTCTCCTTTGGTAGCTGACAAATTCAAGTTTGAACTTTTTTTATCTAGCATTTCTGGCAAGTTGAAAACATAATAACTTAATTCATGTTTTTCCACGTCATCACTTGCTGATATTAACTCACAAGTAGATTTTCAAGCTTTGAAATCAGCTGTATTATTAATTCCAACATTGTGTAATACTACGACTAAAAGGTGTCGTCAGAGTACATCTGCAATTTGCTTCCAGGTCACGCAGGATGTTTTTCAATCAACAAAAAAACGCTTTTAATTTAAATGTAAAACAATGTTGTCATACGTAGTTTAATATGTGAAATGGCAGCAAGAGTCAGAGAACGCTGTGCATCCGTTTGGACTGCGAGCAGGTTAGAAATCATTTGCTGTGCGGCTGTCTGAGAGCTGCTGACGTTGTGCCAGAGAGAGACGCAGCTCTGGCCCGTGGAAGCACGAGGGTGGAAACTCTCCAGTTGAGCCGGATGCTTTCCTGGACACGAACATGTGGGAGATGTCACAGCTGATTTTTGGCTGCAAATGAGAAATATCCCATTTACACGCTGGATTGTGAAATACAATGAAATCTAAATAGCACGCGCTCGCCTTTTTTTCCAAACATAAATGCACATTTGAATCGCAATAACGTGCCTCGTGGCGAGCTCCTGAATCCCTGCTGAGATTTACCAGCAAGATGGAATTAGACAGGAGCTCTTTTCTTTTTTTTAAAGGGAAATATTTGTCCGCCCGTCTGACGAGAGTCTGAGTAAATGTCTGTTTTGTCGGGAAAAAGGCACAAAAGAAAAAAGTGCCTCGGTGGAATGACTCACTGGTTCCTTTTGAAAAACGCTTTTACTCAAAAGAAGAGAGACGCAAAATACAGACGGAAAGAGGAGAAACATGTGAATGTGTCAAGTGTTTTAATAATTGAGTTTAAGCTGCGACTACATTTCTCAAACAATCCCATCATGCTTTGCTGCCTGAGCAAGACGAAAGTGTTATGACACCATGTAGAAATACCTTTTCCTGCACAGGTCTCGTTCTCACTGTCCCCGTATACCACACTGTACTGTATGTGTCACTGGAACTATATATGGCAGGTATTTGTATGCAGCCTGAAGGGAAGCAGCTCCTGGTCGCAGCCCTGCCTCTGCTCATGGAGCTCGTGGTGGTTGCACATGATAGAATCGCATGTGATGAATGTCTGATACCGGAGTGCATTGTCTTATCTGGGTCACAACGATTGGGAGGAAGGGGACATATTTCAGAATTAGACAGATTCAGTCGAGCCCGACTTCTTTTTGCCATTACACGAGGCATGAGAGGATTTAGTTTTCAGTTCGGCTGCAAGAAGGGACGATATCTCTTTATCGATGAGTCCAATGCCTGCTGCACACGTGGATTTTCAAACCTTAACTGATCTTCAAAAACGTTTTGAGAACGTAGACACTGGACGATCCAGCGGAGACAGGATCTCTCTCTTGATTTCTGATTCCAGACACTTGAGAACTTTAACTTGACTACAGAATAAAAAACAAACATGGAGGTGAAACCCAATACAAGAAATAAAAAACACAGTTCCACAAGTTTGTCCTTTTTCTACTGGTCACATGGTGCAGGAGACAGAAGTCTTATTTACGCTGTGGGCAGACATGTTCCAGTTCTAAATACAAAATCCAGTTACTGGTCAGCTCGGTCTCATTGGCTTCTGGTTTTATACGTCCTTCACAAGTCTCTGGACTATATATTTACTATTCAAAATCAGGGAGGCTCCAATGTCTCTAAACTCTTTACACTACAAAGACATTTGGCAGAATAATCTCTTCAGTTCAGCCTCATTGGCAAAACACCTGCATTTGTCGAAAAGGGCTGAATCAGATTTGAAAGTGGTCCGATGGTCAGGTCACAGGTTTCTATATTCCAACGATATTTCATTTAAAATAACTTTAAAAAAGTACTTCAGAAGCTGAGGTTGGAGATGTTCTTGCTGTTTCTATTTGATGAATGAATTCATTATCAAGACACATATTGATTAAACTATTTATGGACTTTCATCATGTTTTATTACAGTTGGTGAATGTGCCTCAAAGACCATTTGTGTAACAGCTGCAGGAGTTTCAGTCAAAATCTATGCGTTTGAAAAAGTGTATTTCAAATCACATTGATTCCCTCAAAGAAAGTGAGCTTTTAAGAAACAGAAGAAGAGAAACCAATACATCACTTTGAGTTTAAATAGTTTTTACTTTGTTGTCATTTCACCCTGTTGAATGCACATCACACATGACGTTGCCGCAGCCACTTTCATCACCACGGCCTGTTTGTGTTCGCAGGGCTTGTACCCGGGCTCGGAGGAAGGCTGGCAGGTCTACAGCACGGCCTCAGATCCCGACGGCAGATGTGTGTGCACGGTGGTCGCTCCGGCACGAAACCTCTGCAAGCGAGACCCTCGGAGTCGACAGCTACGCCTGCTGACCGAACAGGTGTGTGTGTGTGTGTGTGAGTGTGTGTGTCTGACCTGTGAGTGCGTCCTTGCATGTTTCAGTGCTCGGCATTGGGATGCAGCACGGGGGGCGGCGTACTGGAATGAAATATTCACTGGACTGTCTCTTTGTTTTGACACCTACAGAAACACACACGAACAGACGCACACCCGGGTTTCACTGACAGCTGTATCCCTGATACATCAGTAGCTGCGTCCTCCACAGACTCGCAGTCATTCAACGTGCCAGAGGAGTTTAAACTCAAAGGCAACACTGACAGATGGGTGGGAAAGACACACTTTGCTGTATATTGCCGATGTGCAGCTCTGTATGAGACCATTTGTGCGTTTGAACGTCTGCATGTTTATATGTGTGTGTGTGTGTGTGTGTGTGTGTGTGTGTGTGTGTGTGTGTGTGTGTGTGTGTGTGTGTGTGTGAGGCTGTGGATGTTGCCGCGTAGGCACTTTTCTGACGATATATCTGCGTCCTGAGAGAGGAATAAAAGTGATTTGTGACAGGAGCGGATGAATTATTGAACACCATCAGTTCCTGCAAACATTTTCTCAGAGCAGGCACCACTGCAAGGCTCACACATCAGGATATCCCCCCCCCCCCCCCCCCCCCCCCCATTCCTGCCAACGTAAAAATGAAACGTGATTATAACTCGCTGCTGGTGTTAGATAAATCAAGGAGGTAACACGAGAACTCTCAGGAATAACTCCTTCCGCTCGCTCCTCGCCTCGGCTCCTGTCGGGAGGACTTTGTGTTTATGAATCGTAATTAGCTCAGCGTGTCTGTGGAAGTGACAACCGAGCTCCAGCTGTGAGCGTGAGGGCGTGTCTCCCTCGTGTGTGCCCTCCCCAGCATGTGCTGCAGCGGGAGACGTGTGAGTGGCGCTCTTTTTCTACTTGTGTCTGTTTGTTTGCGCGTCACTTCCTGATATCTGGGTCATTTTTATAATAGATTTTGTTTTTGTTCTTTTTGTTTTCTTCCCGTGCTTGTTTTTCAGCTCGATATCAAAAGAAGATGTGAGATATGTGGTAGCGATTCAGGGCGGTTAATGAGAAAAGGCGTGGGAGTGTTTGTTTCTTCAGAACACAACACACTGTAGGGGAGAATCTCATATTTAAATGGGTCTAATGAGATGCTGCTTCAAAGAGGAACAGCATCTGTGGGTCTTTGCTTCGTTGTTGTTGAGCCAAAGTGTTTAGAATACTTAAGATTCAGTTCACTTTCAAATGTTTCTCTCATTTTGGATTCTATTAATCATCCGCTCTGACATGTCTGCCCCCCTCTCTTTTAAAAAACTGAAAGGATTTGCTAACAAAAACATTTAGTAGCCGTGTGTCTTCCCAGAATTACTTTTCCGTTATCTTGGATAATCCGGAGCCTTTTAAATTGGAACCAATTTCCGCTGCATGTGGCTTTTCCTCTTTTCTTATAAAGTTCTCATTTCATTTTCCTCATGAAATACAAATATTGAGCGTTGTCTGTGCAATCTGCTCCAGATATTTGAGCTCCATGGAACGTGAGTTTTAAAAAACTCTTGTGAACCCTTCAAATTTCCTTTAGCTCCATCATCAGATCTTTTTTGGTCGAGCTGATGACATACCCACCAGCCTCGGCTATATACTTTAATGACCTGCGGATAAAGTCTGGAGAATTGGATCCGGACAGTTTGATTTTCCCACATGCACAAGGCAGCGGGACGTTTTCTGCACAGACGCGTTCACAGCCGCCACGGATCCTCCACGCAATTCATTCGACAACACACAGACAAATTCATACAAAGACAAACAACCCTTCACACTGACTGTGAGAGAAACCTACACAGACACGTAGAGAACATGCAAACTCCACACAGACAGGCCCACGGCCAAGCAGGGATTCGAACCGAGAACCCAATGATGATAATGCACTTTGAAACATCAGTTACACATTATGAAGGTAGCTATCGTTTCCCTTTCTGAGCATGTTGATGTTAGCATTTAGCGCCACTGTGACAAAGTGCAGCCTCACGGAGCTGCAGACACTTCATCTTGTTGATTTACAAGATCCCTGTGTCATTAGGCCTGAAGTTAAATCAACGCTGTCACAGTGAGACAGAAATCTGACTCATTCAGGTCGTGCACTCTGGATACACACCTTAAAAAAAGATTTATCAATGCCTGTGTGTTCCGCAATTGAAATTAACACCGTGTAACTTTCGCTCTGCAACAATCAGCCACAAGTGGGAATTTAATCCGTTGAGCTGTCGGGGGCTTTTGAGTGGTTAAGTGGTTTTTACACACACAAAATAAAACCTATGAACTGCTTCACCAGAGCTTCGACTGATGAGACGTTGGAATAAAATAGGCACCATTCATCTCTATTATGAGTCAGTGTACAAGAGGATTTTGGGACCAAATCTGAATTTTAAATCCCATTTAAATTGCAATCGTGATGGAATGGAAGCAGAAATCTCCCGGTTACATGAAATAAATCTGAAATGCTAGTCGCCATGAGATGCATCTAAAATCACTTGTGTGTGTTCATGTAATGCACTAATCCTTTAAGTATTCAATCATGTCATCACTCAGACAATCAGCAGGTGGCCCTCAGTCAGAAAACAGCCCAAACCAAATCATTGGCATTTCAGGCAACGTGAGATGCAATCATCACTCATAATATCAACTGTGTGTGTGTGTGTGTGTGTGTGTGTGTGTGTGTGTGTGTGTGTGTGTGTGTGTGTGTGTGTGTGTGTGTGTCAGGTTCAGAATGTGAGTCAGTCCATGGAGGTGGTCGACCTGCGGACGTCCAGAGACCTGCAGTACGTCCGAGACTCCGAGCCGCTACTGAGAGGAGTGGATGGACGTCTACACACTTATGTGACCAACCCCCGCTCTCTGACGGCAAAGGGCTTGCAGGTACACACACACACACACAGACGCACACACACACACACACACACACACACACACACACACACACACACACACAGACGCACACAGAGTTAGCTAGTCGCTGTAGGGAACACATAACCTTTGGTGTGAAAACATTGATTTCACGCATGCCAAGCTGAAGCTTCCTGTCTGCTCACAGACGTGCAGGCATCTTTCATGAAGGGGACAAAATGTGTCTTGAAGCCGCCGACTCGCCGGCTTCAAGTCTCTCTCTGCAAGAGTCTCAGGTAGAAAGTGGCAGCATCTCTACACACGGGCTAAAAATAAACTGAACGTCTGGATTGAGTCTGAAATTTATTTCATTGATGCACAAAATCAAAGGGAGTTTATCTCCATCCTGCGTTTGTTGCTTTAGATTTGCAGGAGGAGGAAGTCAGATTACCTCGCTGCAAGTTCTGAATTCTAAACCTATCCCACTTCTTAAATTAGGAGTTCTAATCTCATCAGTCCTGGCGCTTTCTGCCATGACGCCGCTGGCAGCAGGCGTCTGCACCAATGACAAATCAGCAGGGAGGCCAAAGATTATTTGAAGAGTTACAGAGAATTCAGAGGGAACGGATCTGAGGAGTGAATGATCTTAACGGTTAAATTAGCTGTGAAACTGCTTGTTTAATGGCTGCTACTTGCAGCTGTGGACTAATGATACTGAACTAAAAGGTTGTGAGACCCACTGCACTGTTTACAACTGAATGCGGCTTTCCCTGTAAACACAGATCTGGGGATTTGTGCAAAGAATTCGGCTGCAACACCCTCTTGGATATTGTGGTTTGATGGAACCTGGCAAAAATAGATGTCCTAATTCTACCCCTGTTTCTGCTTTTCCTTGAAAGACTTCTCAGCTTATGGACATTTACCTTTGGTTTTCCTTGTGTTTGCTTGTAATTTCACTGTGTTCTCCATTTCCTGTTTTACTTTCCTCGTGTCTCTATCCTAACTTCCTGTCTTTGTCCTGTTTCCTGCCCCTGTCATTGTCAGCCTCTTTTCCTCACGTGTTTCACCTGTGTTCCATCGTCCTGCCTCCCGTGTGCTTCACTTTGTCTTGGTCGGTTTCCAGTGTCATCTAGTTCCCAGTGTTTCTAATGTTTATCACTATTTTTGTTTCTTTGAACCTAGTTTCCTGGACCGTGCTTTGCTTCTGTATCTAGTTCTTCTGTAGGGTTATTTTTACCTTATTAAAGGACACCTTAGTCCTTTGGGTCCCTGCTTCTCCCCAAACTGTGACGTCAAACATGACAGAATTGCTGCTAATGAGAACACAACAACATTTTGAAAGCACCTAATGACCAAATCTCCCTCCTTATTTCCTTCACTGAGACACAAGGCAAACATATTCGCTTGCGGACGTGAGTTGATGCCTCGTTCACCTTCAGTGCGACTGAACATTCACCTGACAAATCACGAAATGTTGATAAACGTGATAAGTGATGATAGACGAACAAGCCAAAATAACAGAAACCATCTTTGAGAGATTTTATTTGACTTTTCAAGTGCGCTCTATGTCCCATCCATCAACGTGGAGGAGACAGGATGCACCCACACCGCCCATCTCCGTTAGGCTGTGTTAGCCTCTGTCTCAAAATCTGCTGGTAATAAAAACATAGAAAATAAGAGGAAGAGAATAGTTCAATGAAAAGTAGAGTCAATATGAAGACACAGTATTTTAAAACCACCTGTAAACACCTGCTCAGAGATTCAGATATTTTCTCTTTTGCTTGTTTAATCCCAAGAAAGGAACTGGAGCGTAAACACAATTCATTCTTGGTTGGTTGTTGTTTGTGCCAGACGATTTCTTGGCAAGGAGCAGCAACCCCCCCCCCCCCTTTCAATCTTCACTATTTGTCTCACAGCAGACGTTCGCTATAGATCTAATGTGCAGACTCTTCTCGCTCTCTCTGCAAGACAGTGAGTGAATAATAACTGTTTATTACTTTAAAATAGCAGCAAACATGGGACAGATTGACTTGAAACTCCGATTAGAGGCTCGCACGAGACGCTGCATGAACCTACAAGAGTCTCCATGGGAGGAGGATGGACACAGGCACATGCAACGAGCAACATGCTTACACACACACACACACACACACACACACACACACACACACGGCACAACTTCCCTAAATAAAGAGCATCACTGATTTTAAATCCATTCACCCTTTCATCTTGTGCCGAGCATCTTATCTTCTTAACAACATCATCGGGCTCTGGGGTCTGATTTTCAGTTTTTATACAGTTAGCTCTGGTTGTGTGTGTGTGTGTGTGTGTGTGTGTGTGTGTGTGTGTGTGTGTGTGTGCATGCATGTGTTTGCATCTTGCTCCTTGGGGGTTTTCCACAGTCATAAGCTTTTTCCTTTGCACAGAGAGGCAGAACTGGTGGATATTTATGTGCAGCTACTGTAGGTTTATCAATAACTAAACAGTGTTTTCATCCCATGGAAGGACGGGAGCAAGGGAGGCAGAGAGGGGGATGTCGGACAGAGAGATGAAGACGGTTTGATAGATGGACTAATCGAGGGTTTGAGATAAATGAAGGAGAAAAAAAGGGGGAGGTAGAGAGGAAAAGATGTGTTATTGCATATTGACATTTTTTCCCCTGTGGGAGCGAGGGATGAGGGAAATGAGCAAAGTGAAGTAAGAGGGAAGGTAAAGGTCAGACGGGGGGGGGGAGAGATTACAGAGGTGAAGATGAAAGAGGGGACATGGCAGGGGAGGGATTAACCAGGTGAAGTGTTTACTCTCTAACAGACCGTGACATTCTCTGCATTTTGTCGACATCAATTTTAATCACTTTACATATTTAATGAACTTCCAATTATATGCAAATAGCGACAACGGCACGAGTCGGTGAGAATGAAGTGGACGAATGTTGAGATCGAGCCGAGCTCTCGCAGTTTTCACGCTTTGCTCTCACGACGGTGCTGCGGCTCCAGAACATTTTTTGAAGCGACGTTGGGGAAAGTGATTATGATCCGGTGATAGCTGAAGAGGGATTAGACACACGCAGCGTGTTTGGTGACTGCAGAGCGTCTTCCCTGGATGTGTCGTTTTGTTAGCGCGTGGGGGCGTGAGATGTTCTGAGGAGATGAAAACTCTCTCTACACAGCGAACCACTTTTCGCAGGGATTTGAAAAAAGTGTTGAGAATGAAACAGAAAGGGAAATATAAAGAAAAGCCTTTATACTCATAGCTGTGACATGCACATAATTCATACACCAAATATCGATCTTCCTTCCTGCTGATTGCAGCAAAAGCCCTGCTGTCTCCATCGATACAGGCCCAGTGTATCCAGTTGGAGAGTTATAGAAGAAGCTTTATATCCTCACAATGATTCGTCTTTGCGTGTTGTGCTGCTGATCTGCGTGCAGAACAGTCACAGTCACACTCTCCTGCAGCCACATCTCCTCCTGTGGGACGGTGAGCCGTCCCCGGGGCAGATGGGATATTCAGTCCCTGCAGCTCGTCCTCGGGTGGGGCTCTTTTTTTTCGTTTGGCTAACACGGCTCGCTGCTCCCCTCACTCGCCCCTGTCCCTCGCGTCTCGGCTCCTCAGAGAGATGAAAGGAGGCGAGGATGGAGATGGCGATTGCTCACGACACACAAAGCATCTCAAATGTTGAATGTGTTGAAAAAAATGAAGTGGGGAAAGAAAGAGTGATGGTTACATGTAACTGAGGAGTCCCAAAAAAAGAAAAAGTGGGTTTTCACAGCCAAACCAATTACACTGTTCCTTTTACATGAGGGAGATTCACACCTGTTCTCGTCGTGTCTACTTCACTGAGCTACAGTCCTTCAGTTCCTCGACTGAGTCCTTTCAACTTTTCACTAACTAAAAGGCCGGTGGGAGAGTATATATGTTCCCGCCAAGTTAGAGGAGAAGTGTGAAAACAATATCTGGTTTCGCCCATAAATCTGGACGCACACCAGAATTGAATGGCTTCTGAATTGTCATTCCACCATAGAACAACATGGAAAATGTCTGACAGACAAACACACCAGCAGCAATGAAAACATTAGAATGGAACTTAGTAAAGTGCAAACCTCCACCAAATGTTCCCTAATTATGCCAGATTTTTGTTTTGTCAAGATCAATTCATTATTCCTTTGGAAATCGGACAAAATGTCAATAATTTTACAATTTCTGCCAATAGATCCATTTCACCTCAATCTTTCCCACTGGACAACAGATGGGTGGACACATAACCTCCTTGGCGACGGTACTGGTGACAGTTAACTGATTCACCAGCAGCAACGTGCGGAGGTGACCTCAGACCGGAGGCAGCACACTGCAGAAATGATATTAACTCTCTTTTGTATTTTTTTTCCAGTGTGGATTTTGACATTGAAAATTGATTCATTAATCGAATTTACTGGTGTGAATGAAAAGAAAAAGAACCCCCCCCCCCCCCCCCCCAACACCTGATGACTGCTTCTATTATGGGTCCATTTTATCCTGAGCCCGTGATGGAACAGGATTGAAAGAAATAACATTAACGCAGCACAATTTGCAGTCGCTCAGACTGAAGCTTATTACAGGACAACAATAGCTGTGACTCACTGAGCCAAGACACGTGTGGAGCAAGTGGAAAATAAGAAAAGAGAAAAGGATGGAAAATACAGCAAACAGACAAAGTTGCAATAGATTATTTTGTATGATTCCTTTATCATAAAGATCATCTCATTATGCATCCTATCATATTTATTTTATGAGTAATGAATAACTCTGCTGTTGTGCTTCTGTTTCCATTTGTTTTTAATCTACAGTATTGCACAGAAATGAATATTCACATTTGGACACACATTCACACTGCAGGGGTGTTGCTCCTCAGGAAAAAACATCTTTATAGAATGAACACCTGTGGTTTCCTCGCTCTCAGCTCCTGTGGAAGCCTCCTTCGTTCTCGCTCGGCCAATTTCCAGGTCACTAGCTGCAGCGTGGAGGAGCGAGGATGGGGAGAAGCACAATTAGGTGAAAGAAAACCACCCTGAGTCTATTCTGGGTCTCCTCTCTGTTAGACAAGCCCAGACCTGGACAGGGAAGTAGTTGGACTCAGAGGAACGTCCGGAGCAGACGTATAAACCACCTCAGTTGGCTCGACTCCGAGTTCCCTCGCCCTAAAGAGACAATAGCGTGTGCCCCATTTTCCCTCCAACTTATTTCTTCCTCTTGCCTTTCATGCACAGGAGTTGAAGGGCCAGATGTCTCAGCTACTGCCCCTGCTGTCGGTGGTGGAGCAGTACAGATTGGACCTGCAGACGCTGGCCGCCCTGCGAATGGAGCTCCTCAACCTGTCCATCATCCTGACGGCCATCCAGGAGGAGATCGGAGCGTACGACTACGAGGAGCTTCAGCAGAGGGTCTTACTGCTGGAGACCAGGCTACACAGCTGCATGAACAAACTGGGTACGTACCAAAGGGGAGGACATACTCACTGACTAACGGCAGTGTGGTTATATACGGTACCGTAGACTGTATATAAAAGTAGATGACAGGTCTCCACTTTCTGGTATTGTACAAAAATGACGACTCACATCTTGACCAATGACAAGTCAGTCTCAGCTGTAAGGAGCATGAATATCTGTGTGAGTACTTTTGAGTTTAATCCATCTCCCATCTGTTAACCTGGTGGAGGTGTGGTTTATACTGCAGCCAGTGGACAGAACACAGGAGCTTGTGAACCTTGTCAAGTGAAAACTCAAAAATTCAACCAGAATATCAGAATAATTGGCAGGTTATCCAGGAGGAGTTTGACGGGATCACACACGAGGAACTGAGAGAGAGGTTGTGTTCCTCGGGTGTATTTTGGTGAAAGATGAATAGTTGAGACATATTGAGCCATTGAATAAACAGCATTGAAGTAAATTGCTGCAGAGGTGGTTAATCTGATGTATTTATGTAATTGCTTTGATACTGTTTTTGCAGTAGAAATTGTTCACTATTGAAATTCATTATAACCGCTGTGAATCCGCCCTCTATTAAAATTCTCAGGCTGAGTGTTTTTCACACAAAAGACAGATTTCTGGTTGTGTTTTACTTTAAGGTCAGAGTTGCAATTAGTGAAGTAAAACACGGGTCAAGGTTTGGCCGCTCAGATTCTCTGTCGGTGTTTTAACGAGACTTCACTGATTTAGAAAGGTAGTTATTAGTGGTACAAGTGGAACGAATGGTTAATCTGACATCTCGAACATCCTCGTCTTCCACTGTCATGTCTCTTCAGTGTGTTTACTGGTGGAGAAACATACGTGTTACCGCTCGTGCTGGGGACACAAACATATGTTTACGGTACAGATTTCATGAAGGAGAAAGGTCGACAGTCGACCTTGACGGACAACATCACTGACACATAACCAGAAAACAGGAATATGCTTCTTCATCGTCCCAGTTTGTGTGTTGTGTATGAGTCACGTTCGTTTTCTTGGATCCTCGTTTGCAGATTTAATACAAATCATTCATCATTTGTCAACAGGTTGTGGTCGCCTGACTGCAGTTAATGGCCCGATCACCGTGAGAGCCTCGGGCTCCCGCTTTGGCTCCTGGATGACTGACGCCATGATTCCCAGCTCCGACAGCAGGGTGGGTGTACAGTGTGTGTACTGTACATGTGTGTGTGTGTGTGCATGACAAGTAAAGCATGTGATGCAAATATGGTCACAAGGCAGACACACAAACCTGTTTTCCTTAGTGTATTCTTTCTGTCTCTTCCTGTCTTATTTTCAGCTTGACTTATGTCTCGGTTTAGAAAATACTTCACCTACTTCTCACAAACAAACATACTCCGTTCAGGGAGAGCATATTAAGCTAGTTGTCAAGGCGACTGTCTCCCAGTTGCCAGGTGTGATTTATATCGCCATGGTGACCCTTGCCTGTTCCCTATTAGAGCTTCTCCCTGGTGATGAAAATGAGCTATACGCGGCAGCAGCATCCCAGATATCGTCTTGTTTGACTGGTTCCCGGTTACTGGGTTATGAAAGGGGCCGGAGTCTGTTTGCATCCACGATACGAACCTGTGTTTCTGTCTTTTAATGGTGTTCACAAGATGCTCCTGAATCTGTGAGGCACCGAGCAATGCAAAGTTCAGTTCCTACAAATCCACAGTTTCCTCCGACTGGATTTATATCATGAAGAAGCCAGTGAAAATATAAAAAATCTGTGATTTACTAAAGAAACTTTATCTTACTTATTTTATTTTCTTTTGCTTAAAGGAACCCTGTGGCATTTTCTTGTAAACAAACAGTTATATTTACATTTTGTGTCTCTCACCAAAACGCACCGTGTCCTCGAGGCTCAACAAACATGTTGCATGAGTTTCCTGCAACAGAAAACATTTGCAGAGCTGATTTTTAAAAAAAACATTATGTATTGTGATACTTTAAGTTTTAAAGTCGTGATATAAATGCAGACATTAACCATTGTTTGAAACGTTATGAAGGGGAACTAGATATCGTGCTCAAAGACACGACAGCTCCCTCTCCCCCTGGTGCTGGCAGAAATATAGGCCATAACCCCCACCTCCTCCATGTTACTGGATGGGACATGTCAAAGATCTCAAAGATGGTTTCTGACATTTTATGAGGATATATGTTCAAGTGCGCATGTTTCTGATCAAATTGGTTTAATTATTAATTTGATAAAGCGGGCTGCTGCTGCTACTTCACCAGAGTACACAATAGTTTTTCGGTGAAATCTCTCATAATGCAAATAGTGAACGCTGGCAGCACGTACTTTATGGGAGGTGACCTTTACGGCCTTTGATATTTCATAAGGTCATTATTATAAAGGTTGCTGATATTGAGTATCAGAAATATCACCAACCAAGTGGAAAATATAATTATAGGTTTTTTATTTCTCATTTTGAAGTAAAATAAATTCAGTTAAAGTCACATAAACACACACACACACACACACGCACACACACGCGCACACACACACGCGTGCGAGTCAAGATGAGAAAAGTCACTCTCATACATCCCTTGGTATCCATGACGACAGTGGCTGCATATAGGGTCCCAGCTCGGCATTTATGAATTCTTTAGTAGCTCCTCGGTGAGTGTGAGTGTGTGCGCACACATCACACTTAACACACACAAACGCCTGCACACACCTGTCGCTGTGTTTGAGAGCAGCTGCTGAGGTGTGGATATCCCCTGATCTGTCAAGATGTCTCTGGTGATAGTGCGGGAGAGACAGAGAGAGAGAGAGAGAGAGAGAGGGGACGAGAGACAGAGAAAATGAAGCGAGGAAGGGGGACGGTCGGCGAAGAGGTGTGATGCAGGGACAGAAGACGGTAAAGCCAAAAGAGGGGGCGGACAAAAAGAGGAAGAGACGACGAGGAGGGAGCGGGTTGATCAAAAGCACAACAGTGGGGACGGACAAGCAGGAGGGGATGAAAGAAGCAAGGGAGGAGATGAAAAAGGAAAAACAACAGAAAAGAGACGAGTTGAGACGGGGCTGCGGTAGACATTAAAGATGGGCTTGAATTTTGAATGCCTTATTGGTCACTGTAATCATCCCTCTTCTTCACACAGGCAGGGACGTGATCGCTTCTTACTGTGACTGAGAAATAAGGAACTTAACCCTTTTCTCTGTGTGGAAATGCCTCCAAAGTTCAGCCGGAGGTGAAGCAGTTGGAGTTCAGACAAATCAAGTGGTTTTCTGTGTCTCTCTCTGCTTGTGCATTTGATTAGCTGAGGAAAAAAACTGTAATTGTGCTCACAGTCAAACTAGATCAAAGTAGAGCTATATAAGAACATTTAGGCACAAAACACAAAGACACAAAAATCACGGCCGTATAAATAGCGATCTAAAGACGGACGACATAACAGCTCCTCTAAAAGTGAAGCCGATGCATCTCAATCGCCTCCTGGTGGCAGGCTGCAGTATAGGTCATAAACCTGCCTCCTCCATGTTTGTGAATGGACACGTTCTTATCACACTGATGTATCTTCGAGTTAAGTTAAGTTTGGTTTTAATTAGTTCATTGATTTCATAAAAACAGTTGATGGCGTGTGTGTATCGGAGGAGACTCGATGCTGCGGCTCGACGGTCGCGACTGCACGGACCCCGACTCCAAATAATGTCTTCTGCGCAAGACGGCATCCATCTTTGTTTTCAGTCAAATATATAAATACTCACATAACGATTTGAATCCATCTTTTTGGGTGCAGGCCAAAAGAAAACCCTGCAGCGAGTTCAAGAAACAACGGAGAAAAAAGAGAAAACTCAGCATCTGGAGCTTATTTATCTTGAGCAAATGGTGCATTCAGATGCGCTAAGATCACATCTGCCAGAAAATGAAGACGCGTGTTGTTTGAAACGCTGTTTTTAAAGAGGTTTAGATCGGAGAAGTTCTCATCAGATGAGCTGGTGAAGCAGGAAGAGAGAGGAGGAGGAGGAGGAGGAGAGAAATGAAAGAGAAGAGCGTTGGTGTCTTTTCAAATCACCAGAATCACTGCAATCAGAGGGGCTTTGTCTGAAAGTCTGTAATTCAGTGTGATTACATTTTTTTATATTGCGGCTAGAAATTAACTGTAATTTTTAAAAATCCACTGCCTCCGCTGGAGAAATGTTCTTTTCTTTGACACGTGGAAGAGAAGATCTTTTCATCTGCTCGCGCTCCTCTGCCCTCTGTGCGTCGCTCTGTTTGCAGAGGGAATAACGAGCATCTTCTTCACCAACAATTCTCTCTCTCTGTCTCTCTCTCTCCCTCCCTCTCTCTCTCTGTCTCTCTCTCTCCCTCCCTCTCTCTCTCTCTCTCTCTCTCTCTCTCTCTCTCTCTCTCTCTCTCTCTCTCCCTCCCTCCTTTTTCATCTCTTTCACCTCCCGTCCCTAATTAATCCTCCACGCTGTCGACACTCAATTTTTCTCTCCATCTCGTCTCTTCTCCCCCCCTTCATCTCGTCTCCCAGCCTCTGTCCATTTATTTTGCCAGTGATCTCTGATGGTTTTTCTCTTTCTTTTTCTCCTGTCCTATATTTACACCTTTTTCTCATTACTCTCCCATTTTTGCTTCGCATTTTCACAAAGGAGATGGGGAAAGGTGGACATAAATCATCTAGTATATATGATATGATGATTTCTCACGTCTTAACAAGCTACAATTTACAGGACAAAGACTTGTCTGACATCATCGTGTTATATATTATCACAGCAAGAGATAACTGCTGTATTTAGGTTGAAATATGTTCTTGTATTGTGGAATAATAAGCCTCTGTCCTCACATGTGTAGTTAATGGAAGCCAATTTACCACTAGAACTTGTCAGTATTGGCTCCGTACAGTGAGTGCTTGTATGTTCACGATGTGGTGCTAAAAGGCTGAGGAACAAAACGTATCATCCTCAACAGTTGATGAATCAGACGATGAAATTTGAGAAGTAGAGCTGTTACTCTGTTATCTCAGAAAATGTGAGAGCCGTCATGTGACTGCTGTTTGGTTCCTTTACACAGAAAAGTACTTGTTTTATCTACTGTGGCCCGATTTCTGGATGTTTTTCCTGTGATTTGTGAAGTTTTTGTGGTTTGATTTGATTCGTAATGTAAAGACGAGAAAAGTGCTTCGCAAATTCAGTCCATTTTCTCTCCTGAAATCATTTTTTTTACGGATTATACTGTGAAAATACATTGAAAATCCTAATAACCAATTCATACACGTCTTGCTGTGAGTTGGTCTAATCGAAGCTGAAAACTCCAGCACATTGAGAACTCTGCAGCTCGGCTGTTAACCAGGATCGACTCGGAGCTTCTCCTCACATACGAGGTTCTGACTGTTCGAGAACACTGAGATCGTTTTCTCGAGTGTCATTTTGACATGTTCTTATGTTTCTTAAAATCTGTTCTCTTCTTATATATTGTATGTAAAGCCCTTTGAGCTGCATTTCCTTTATTAAAGTAAATCAAATACAGTTTACTATTATTATTACTATTACTATTATCATATTTCCCAGGTTTCAGAGTGTTATTATGCAGAAAACATCCTTGGAGAAGCCGCACAGTGACACTCCAAGGATGAGCTTCCTCCAAAAGATGATTGATGTATGCATGTGCTTTTGGTTTTTGGAAATTTGACATCTGTATAATCTCCTTGAATCTCAAGTATCCGTCAACCTCCATGTTCAGCACTGAGGCGTGTTGAGAATCCAAAAGCTTGCTGCTGTGCTAGTTACCATTGCTAAGCTATTAAACCACCACAGTTCTGTTCAGGGGTTGGTTCAGTGTCATTGATTTGTCTTGATTTGTTTGGCTTAAGGAGTTCAGAGACCAACAGGGACAGGGTTTGAGTGGCAGCTGCAAACACCTTGTTATTATCAAGCCCCCGCAGGTGACCATTTGGGATCTGTTGGATTTAATCCAGCTTCCCGAATATGGCGATAAGAACAGATGTCTTTGCGTCACCAGGTCTGGTCGATGGACGGTTACTACAAGGGCAGACGTGTGTTGGAGTACAGGACCATGGGGGATTTCACCAAGGGCCAAAACTTTGTGCAGCATCTGTTGCCGCACCCCTGGGCAGGAACCGGCCACGTGGTCTACAACGGGTCGCTCTACTACAACAAGCACCAGAGCAACATCCTGGTAAGAGACTGGCTGCCACCCGAGCAGAGGGGGGGGGGGGTTAACAGTTTGATAATGACATTACAGAAGTGAGGGATTGCCTGCGTCTCTTCTTTCCAGGTCCAGTACCATTTCCGCTCCCGCAGCGTGTTGCTCCAGCGCAGCCTGAGTGGAGCCGGATACAACAACACGTTCCCCTACAGCTGGGGAGGGTCCTCTGACATCGACCTCATGGCTGATGAGACGGGACTGTGGGCCGTCTACACCACCATCCCCAACGCTGGAAACATAATGGTACAGTCTGCCCCTTGACTGTGTGTGTGCGTGGGTGTGTTCTCCTGCACTCTGGTGATAACTAAACAAAATAAAAAGCCAAAGAACATGAATATGTTTTGTCAGAGGATTTTAAATTTGCAGGTTTCTGCTGTCAGCACATTTGTTTTATCTTCCAGAAGCTGACAGAGACGTTTCTGTATTGAATAACAGTATAATGATAGTCATCATAGAACATAATGAGCACAATGCTTACTGCAGGTTCTACAACCGTGTGTGTGTGTGTGTGTGTGTGTGTGTGTGTGTGTGTGTGTGTGTGTGTGTGTGTGTGTGTGTGTGTGTGTGTGTGTGTGTGTGTGTGTGTGTGTGTGTGTGTGTGTGTGTGTGTGTGTGTGTGTGTGTGTGGACACAGGGAGTACTTGGCTCATTATTAAATATCAGAGTTCAGCTGTAGGCCCAATCAAAACAGCCCTAGAGAAACATCAGCTTAACCAGAGTCATGAGACCGAATTCTCGAGAGAGAAGAGAGAGCAAGAGAGAGACATAAATCTATAAAGATTTACACACAGGTTTTAATAATAAAAAGTAATGTCATAGTAATTTATTATCGTAATAAAACACAAACTGTAATAGGAAGTGATTCTGCGTTTGAGTGTCATTAACAACTGCAGGAGAGGACGCTGCAGACAAACCTCTTGTCACATCTTCGAACGGGACATTTGTGTTAATTATGCTGGTTTACTGTGTGTTTTTAATGCACAAATTAAATATACGTACAAAAACAGATTTTTTTGACAATGAGATTCTGTTTTAAAGAATCATGACAAAGTTATAGGTTAAAGACAAGTTACAGATTGTTGCTCAACAGCAAAATACACATCTTGTGATGCCTGTGACTGATTCTCTGTCTCCAGGTGAGTCGTCTGGACCCCCGCTCGCTGGATGTGCTCCACAGCTGGGACACAGGGTTTCCCAAGCGCAGCGCAGGGGAGGCCTTCATGATCTGCGGCACGCTGTACGTCACCAACTCCCACCTGGCCGGGGCCAAGGTCCACTTCGCCTACCACACCAACTCCTCAACATACGAGTACACCGACATCCCCTTCCACAACCTGTACTCCCACATCAGCATGATGGACTACAACCCCAGAGAGCGAGCGCTGTACACCTGGAACAACGGACACCAGGTCCTGTACAACGTCACACTGTTTCACGTCATCCGGAGCGACGGATAGATCCACGTGTACGGTCAAATATAGAAATATAGCGGAGATGGAGGTTGGTGACAGGTACTGCAACTAACATCACATATACATACACACACAACGGCCGTTCATATCAAGAGGAAAATGATCTGTGTTTGAATTTGAATGCCCTCTAGGCCGCGAACGCTTTTCTGAGCTAATAACTTTACACAATACACGGTTGTCAAACACCAGTCGAAAGGTCACAGACGTATTTACCACAGCGAAGACGAAGATTAACTGCCGCTGCTACGAGGATGCTGACGGGGAGGAGGAAGTCAGTCAGTTTGAGCTCATCCATATTCTGTTGCGTTTCATTCTACTCGTGTCTCAAGATGTGATTTCTTTGGAAGTTGAGGTCAAATTGTCGGAGGGAAAAAAAAACGGCTCGTGAACTGAATCTCAACCGGAGTCAAACCTCGAGCGACGACAAACGGCCCCGATGGAGATGTTCTGGGTTTGTGATGTGATTGTGGACGTATTCAGTCTGCATGGTTGTTCATTCAATAAACCTTACTGTCAAACTCGAGTGTTGTTTTCTGTGTTCTGCAGGAGGTTGAGTGGTGGAATGAGTTCTTACCTGGTTTTTAATGCAAAACCTCCATTCTCTTATGTAGTTGAAAGGAATATTTGTTACCGTACAGTAACTGAACAAAGATCACCTCCGAAAAATACTTTTTTCACAAAATCCAGATCCGCAATAAATTTCCACCTGTTCGTAAACACTCGCCCTCTCTGATCAAGATCTGCACCAAGATGCAATGATCAATACACACGTTGCAGAACAAGGTTTCAGATCGTGTCACGGGTTTTAATTTAATCTGCAAAACCTTTTTGAAATGGACAGACAAACAACGTTTTTACTGAATCTCCTGTGTGATTACGACTCACACAGGAGCAGGACGAGAGACGACTAAAGGCTTCATTTGCACCAAACCAGCGTCCAATGTGTCCTAAAGGTCTCCAAACCGCACTTTGGCAAATTTAATGTTGAATATAACATTAGGACAAGAGCTTAATGATGTCATCCAAGTACTGCAGACAGTAAAATCAGGACTGAGAGAGACAAGTGGCACCTTGTGAAGTCATCATGCTCGACATTCTGTTCTCGATTTTGCTTCATTACAGAACCAACCTTTGAAATGAGTTAAAAATGCGCAGTTCTGTTTCACACGTCGAGTTAATGGCTCCTGGCAACGGCTTCTCTGCATCGAATTTTGTCAAACGAAACCCAAACACAGAGGACACCGGTGACACGCTCTCTATGAAGCCATAGTCAGTGTTAATTGTGAGTTCTCCCTTTTGCAGTGATGAGTTTCGTCGGTTTTAATTGATCTCACCGGCGTAATGGAGGATGTGAGCTCCGGGGAGAGTGGCGTTTCCAAGCACAGCAAAGGTTAACCTGCTCATTATTATTTAATTGGCTATTATGAGTGGAGGAGGGAGGGCAGTGTCCTCAGAGATTCGTCGAGCAGTGTTTGCTGAGTCCAACATACAATACACCCGTCATACAATTCTTAGTCCAGGTGGAGACACGGCGTCCATCTTTATTTAGATGTGGTTGCATTGTTTTTCTTCGACCTAATTATTTAATTTAAGACACATGTAATAAGCCCAGTGTTGAAATATAAACGTCTCACTTTAACACAAACCTGAAAACGAACCTCGAAAGCCTCAAAACGTCTTCAAACAGACAAGCTAGTGATGCTAACACCTGAGGGGGAAATCCAATCTCATGTCTCAATAAACTGTGAAGATCATAACGTTGTTTTTTTAGCGTCACAGCTTCTGTCAGTCTGCATCAGTGGCTCCTTCACTCTGTGATTTCCAGAATTTCAAGCGACAGCCTCCAGAGAGAACAGGTGTGAACTCGATGCACCCGTTTCCCTTCCAACACAGGACAAGGCGCCACGCTGATGATTACCGCTGATGAACGGTTAAATGGCCCAGAACTGGGTCGTTTAACGAACTTTAAATTTCGGCATTGAGGTGCAGTCACATTAGGCGTCTGTTTAAGACGGCTCTGCGCTCAGCTCCGAAAATATATAAGAGGATGCAACGTTTAAATACATGTTGATCACTGCAGGCTTTATAGTTCATAGGCTGGTAGAGTTAAAATGTACAAAACAAGGCGATGATGCACAATCACACAGTTTTTATTTGCAGGTTCAAACCAAGAACTCTTTTAGTATATTCAGAAACATATTTATACATATTAATTATAGCCACCTTAAGGCTTGTAATACTTTCAGCATCGTCTTATACCTTCAGGGAATTCTCTTATCTTGAAAACTCTGTGTCATGACAAGCGTGGAAAATGCATTTTTTGGACACATCATTGAAACAGCGTCCAAGTTTCTAAATTGCAGTAAATCGTGAATGACTCACAACAATGTTCCACCATTGACCTTTTGAACTCGTCCATTAAACCAACACATTATTTCTAAATAGCTTGAAACGATTTGAACATTTTCTGTGTGTGTGTGTGTGGGACTCACATCTGAAAGAACTTGGCACGTGTATCGTGACATTGTGGTTCACAGCAACGACAACTGACTCTCCAGTTTGGGATCAGCTCACTCGAGCTTCACTGAATCACCTCAGGTCACTTTTACAGTTTCACAAAGACCAGCAGCATCAACACAGGCCAAAGAAACAACCCATTACAAACAGGCAGGTTTGGAACGGACACTGTAAACTGTGATGCTCCACAGTATTTCTGTGTAGTTTTCATTTTATTGCATTGTTTTGTTGGACAATAATTTAAATTACGCTGCAGCTTCCCAGTGCAGGCGTCTGCACAGCGTTCATCACACGTCCATGTGCTGGTGCAGTTTGTGATGTTAGCCTTGCAGACATGTTACACAACAAGATGGCACAATTTTTTCCGCTCTCGCTTCTCTCAAGCGAGCGTATTGTTGGATTCACATTGCAGCGACAGACTGAATATAGACTCCCAGAGCATTTACTTCGATTTGCTTCCATCCCTTTGTGCTTCTCTGCCTTTCATTCCTCCATCTCTCTATCTTCTTTATTTGCCCACCTCCCTGCTGTACTTGGCGAGGCCCCAGTCGCTTTGGCACCGTTCCTGTTGCAAGATTCCCTTCTCTCCATCCATCACCATCATTGGCTCAGATTTTCTGCATCGTGAAAGTGCTTCACCAGAAGACCCGCCGGAATTCCACACAGGGCTACACACTTGTGCACACACACACACACACAGCCACGCACAAAATGCTGCTTGGCGTGGAATAGACGCCGGATATATCATTTTTACCTTTTTATTTATTCATCTCTGTCTTTCCATCTATCCACTGGCTTTTGTCTCCTGGGCGGATATCAGCCTGATGAATAATTGACTAATGGTAAAGGAGACCACCTGAGGGGGACAAAGGAGGAGGAGAGGGAAACAGAAGAGGGAGAAGTAAAAGTGAGCAACGACACTCTGACAGAAAGAAGCCGAGGAGTCGGATGCACGACCACATCGATGCCGAGCTGAGACAAATGGCTTGTGATTATGTTTAATTAATGATGGAGAGATCGGCTTATTAAAAAGGACACAGGCTGAAAGAGCAGACTGGGAGGGAGAGAGGGGCAGGTGGCAGGAGGAGGAGGAGGAGGTGCAGGAGGTCAGGGAGGCGCAGGACAGTTTCCCTCATTGAGAGAAAAGAGGGGTGTAAACGAGCGGCAGAGAGGATGCGGGGGTCTCTGAGAGAGAGAGCGAGAGGCATCAGGTTCCAGCCGGGGCTCGTCTGCAGTTCTATTAATAGAAGTCAGCACATTGGTGACGGGAAGCCAACCAATTAGAACCAAGCTGCACAAACTCACTCTGTCACACACACACACACACACACACACACATTTACAGACTTGTTGTCTTTGTCCCTCATTGTCACCTGGATCACCTCCTCAGGGACCTTCGTGGGAATCTAACCTGGGCTGTAATGACGACCCTCGACCCCGATGTTTGATTGGTCAGGAACGTTGCTGCAAAAGTTGATAATAACTCTTATTAGCCTGAGGGGCTGCGAAGCACTTGGGAACGTTGTGGTTCGGGCTGATGTAAATCAGCAGCTAATTAAGTAATTTTGTGCACAAAGGTTTCGATCTGTTTTAAAAGTTTCCCCGTTGCAGAGCAAACACGAGCGATAGATGGAAGTTGCAGATTCCACCTGTTTCTTCTTGAGGGTCTTATTTGTTTTGTGCTATTTGGGCCATGTTCACCATTTACCACATGGGTTTCACTTTACGTCCACATCCAGATTACACCTTTCCTAAAGAGCACTGCATGTTTGCCAAAAAAAGGGCCACATTTGCTATTTTACAAGTGGGCAGCCTTAGGCTCACATCCATTTTCTCCAAGACGACCAGAAGTGCAGCATCATTTCTTGAAGTTGCCCACATCTGGGACGAAAAAAGACGGACTTCTTATAGGCAGAAGAGGTTGCCCACTTATCACACGGCCGGTGGTTTGATCCCCGGCCTCCTCCTGTCGTGAGTCTTTCTTACTCTTGTACTTTTCCCTGTGGGGTTTTGGAGCAAATCACATTTACCAATCTTTCTTGAAGATATAATTTGTCTTCATTAAAATGTCTAGAAGCAACTTCACCTATGTTGTAATATTGTGTCGCCTTGTGTCCAGTGTTCATGCACAATTCACAGTCACACCAGTCTATGTTATAAAAAGATATAAAATATAATGTACATATAATACATCTCTCAGGTGCCCTCAAGAACATGCAATAAAAAAAGTATAACTAATGTTACTGAAATATTGATTCTAGACCTTGAGGCAACTGGATTTCAGTGCTTTTTAAAATTTTTATAATATGCCCCACTGTTCCGATCCTGCCTAAAAGAAAAAGGAATGATGAACCTTTTTGGAAATGAATCGAGCCATAAGAGCCGCGTTTCCTTCAAAGAGCCGCGACTCCAGCCATTCCTCAGAAGAGCTCACTTTCTGGTTCCCATGAGTTAAACTGGGGACAGACATGCAAATGATGCAATTAAACACAGGAGTGACGTGAGATTGAGCAGAAACATGTCAGCCACAGAGATCAGATAGTTTACTCTGTTGTGAGTGTTTAGCTCAGGACGCGGAACGTTTCCCAGCTCCCAGCCCCACATTATCGATTCTCAGCGTTGCTCCATCCTCGCCACCTTCCCCTCTTGTTCCCTTTCATCCTCTGATTTGATCTCTCTCCTTCCCTCGAAGTCTGTCCTCATTGAGATGCCGTCGCTTCCCCCCACATCCATCAGAGCCTCGCCTCCCTCTCCAGCTCCTCTTATCTCATTACTCTGTCTAATTAGCCCCAAACGAGCCCGTAGGAACCAATAACACGCCTTCACTCACGCATATCAATGAGATTCACACCCACACACACATCTGTAGGGTCATGTTTAATTTGTGTGCATATATGTGTGCGTTTCTCACGTTCCTGTTTAGTATTTGCATTTGTTGAAACGTCCCATGAGTTTGAGCAGACTTTATGCAGACTCATTATGTAATTGATGTGTGTGTGTGTGTGTGTGTCTGTGTGGGTGTGCGTATGTGTGTGGCCAGCTTGTTACTCAGCTGGACGCAGGAAATGTGGTGTTTGCTTGGGAACACACACACACACTGATCACACACACAAACCCACACACAAACAAGCAAACAAATGCAAGTCCCTTTGTGTAGCATAATTCTGAACCACAACAAACCTCATCAGCGTTTTTACATATTTATAGGAATCAACATTAGTGTGATGTTTTTCTTAATGTTTCAGAAGGTGTTTCTTATTCAGACGTGATGTAAAGTGAATCTATTAACACTCAGATGGTTTTAATTGCGTCGAGTGATGTGTTAAAACCCAGTGAGACGCTTTATCGGTCAGTTGTGTGTGACTGAGTTGGGAAGTAACCCAGGCACAGCTGCAAGTGCAGCCAAAACAACACTCATGCATAAAAGATGAGTCCCTTTCTCTCCCTCACACACACACACACACACACACACACACACACACACACATTCACACCCCTATCGAAAAGTGTTGACCTGACTTTATTGACTAATTTTATTTTTGTAGGATTTCATTTACCAGTTCGCTGTGTTCCTATGAACTGGACAAACACGACTCCTCGGTTCCTCTTGTTATTTTTGAACCAGTGTGGATGTGTGCACCTCTCTTTACTTCTCTCCTCTCTCTCTTCTCTCCTCTCTCCTCTCTCCTCTCTCCTCTCTCCTCTCTCCTCTTCCTCTCATCCCATCCTTGTCTCACCCTCTCCTCTCCTCTCTCTCCTCTCCTCTCTCTCCTCATCCTCTCATCCTCTCCTCACCTTTCCTCACCTCTCTCTCATCCTCATCTCACCCTCTCCTCTCCTCTCCTCTCCTCTCCTCAGGCCTCAGTCTGTCTGAGAGGACGGAAAAATACCTCTGGGTGTTTTTTTATCGTCTGCACTCAGCTATGAATCCCTGCCTGTGTGTGAAATGGGTTATGCCGTCTCTCCCCGAGCTGCAGCTCAGCCTGCTCGGCCGTTGTGTAATGAATTAACAGCGCAGCCTGTTATGACTGCGTGTGCACGCTCTTCATGGTGAATCAATAGTATCTGTGGAGTGAAAGGAAACAAAATCTCTCATCACTGCCCCATCACACAGCTGTATATCTATTTCCTTTCATTATTTGAGCGTGTCTTTCTCTCCCCCCCCCCCCCCCACCTTATATCCCTCTCATTTCCCCCTTACCCGGGAGCACAAGAGTGACTTGAAGGGCAGAGGATGTGAACACAAATTAACCACAGAGAGCGGGTGAGTGACAGAGACCGAGAGGAGGAGGAAATGGAGGGATAGACCATGTAAAATAGATGGAAGAAAGCGATTGCCTCTGATATCGATCTGGTAATCCTCATTGTGTTCTCCGGTGATTGTAATCTTCCTCCTGCACAAGAGGAGGAGATGCAGGGAAAAGGGCAAGAGAAGGGAAGGGAGCATACGGAGGGTAGGGAGGTTGGGGGGGGAGAAGGATGAGATGCGGAGAGAGGAGGTGCATTGCCATCCTGTGGTGCAGAGAAATGCTGCAACTAATCGTTTCATTGATAAAGCCCTTGTTGCTGCATGTGTGCTGATCTGTGCTTGTGTGTTTGAACTCATTCACAGCGGCACAGACCGAGAGACGTCAGCTCCTCTCAGCCCCGGGTCATTGGCTCAGAGGAAGTGGAGCTAAAAGCAGTGAACATATGGTCCGTGACACACACTCCGACCTTGGCTGTGGTATCTCGGGAGTGTGCACGTGCACATGCAATATATGCAAAATACAGATTTCTACAGAGTCCTTTATTTATTCATTTTTTGTAACATTCTGTATCTGTGCTATATTGCTGTGTGATTTTCAAATGGCCTTCAAATTGTTTCTTTTGAACTGTTTCCCTTCAATTTTATATTTATAAAAAAAATTGTATGTAGTGTGTAATGATTGCCGAGTTGTGTTCATGCATTATCTGACTGTGTGTCGTCTGACAGCAGTGTTTGGTTTTGAGTAAAGATAAAATAGTTTTGAAGCAATCAGATGTTCTGTGAGTGCAGCTTGAATTTTGGGGTTTGTGTTCACTGCTCTGACAAAAAGAGAAGAAGTTTCAGGAAATAGAAAAACTAATAATACATCTGGATCAACCTTAATAAACAGAACTGATATCCAGACAAACAAGACAAGTGAAAATCGAGTATTTCGAGCGTATCAACCACACACTGATGACACATTTCTTTATTCTTCCAGGATCCACTCCTGCAGGACAATATCTGCTTGTAGCATCTAATGCATGATGCTGGTCAGGGGTCAGCAACCTGCCACCACCAAACTGCATGTGACTCTTCATCCCATCCCTACCGGCTCCTTAGCTTCGTCCAAACTCGTGGATATAAACTTTTTTTTGCAGTTTTTGTTGTTGGTGTCAAATCAATGTGAAGCCACTTTGAAAGAAATATATGAACATATTGTCAACCTAGTCGTGCATCATATGCTACATCACAGCCTCTTTGCCAGACACAGGGGCTCAAGTGGGCCTTTTCCTAAATTAGCTATGGATTCAAAATCCAATAAATACAAAGGTCCTGGAGGAAAAATAGAGGATTTGTTTGCTTTCACCACGACTGCTGCTGGTTAACCCCAAGGTTGGATTTGCACCGAGGAAGTTAGAAAACGACAAAAGCAACCAAAAAAAACCAAGTGTAATGTGGAAAGACGTTTCCAGAACAAGCGTGCAGCGTCTGGAGGAAGAGTACCTGAGTGGAGTGAAAGGAAAAGAGCAGAAGTTCTACAGAAAGCAGAGCAGAGACATTAGAAATTAATCAAATCTCCGAACTAGTTATGGTGGCAGCTCAGGAGAAAGTGTGGGAGCGGTGCATGGCGTCCAATGCAGGAGAGAATTGTTTAATAAAGTGTCACAGTATGTTAAGGCTGTACGTGGGATTTTATTAGAGGAGCAATGAGGCCGACACAGAGTGGAAATGAACGTTTTACCAAATGTGCTGCACAAGATGATGGACATGAATATCATCTCATCTCTCACACACACACACACACACACACACACACACACACACACACACACACACACACACACACACACACACACACACACACACACACACAGAGCCATTTTTCTGCCTGCCTTTCCTTTTTCTCCTCCCACCTCGCGGCTACATAGTGATGACCTCAGGAGTCATTTATTAACATGGATTATATGTCGACAGGAGCAGAACCTGGCAGAAAACCATCAGTTACACCTCCTTCTCTCTCTCTCTCTCTCTCTCTCTCTCTCTCTCTCTCTCTCTCTCGCTCCCTCGCTTTCCCTCTGAGCCAATACACCACCAGGGGTCTGACAGAGAGATATAAGGAAACAGAGAGAGAGAGAGAGAGAAGGAGAGAGAGAGAGATAAGAATTGAAGAAAGAATCCACTTTTTCATTGACCTTTTGGTGGTTCATCATTCAGAAGCCCGCAGGTTTGATTTACTCTCTGTGTTCGAGATGAGCCATCGATAACTGTGCTGTTAATGTCAAGCAGCTACTGATTCTGCTCTGACTCTGGCTCTGGGATCTGAGGAGACAACCCCCCCCCCCCCCCCCCCCAGCAGACTGATATTTATGAGTAATTGAATAAAGAAAAATCGGGATCTAGCGAATTTAAATGTAGTTTCATAAGAGGCCTCGGTGGACGTACGTGCTTTCGTTTTTGTGTCAATCAAACAATTCTGACTCTAATGATTCATGTACAGTAAGAAGATATGTATCAGTCATCAGAACGTTTTTAGAGAATTGGGTAATCCTGTAAACCCACCACTTCCTCCAAAACTTTATGACACTGTGTGTGAGTGTGTGTGTGTGAACTCTGTCCACATCACATGTTAAAAAGAGACTGGTTTCACTTCAACATGTATTTGACTGAGCGGACAGGGACCAACTCAGCTCTTGTCATGAAGCAGGTGGGAGCTCAACCAGACTCAAACCTGAGGTTCGACACTGACACAAAACACATTTAAATTATTGACACTTTTGAACCTGTTTTCTTTACAGAATGGTCAAATTACACCTGATACACTTAAACCTCTTAATTACCTAATTGAAGTTAGAATATAATAGTTAAATCCTAATGATTTATTGTTAATTAAGAATAAGCTATATTATTAATGATTACAGTAATGTTGTTATTTGTCAATGCACTAGAAGCACTACAGCGTAGATCAAAAGTTAGTGTTGTTTATTTGCTGAACGTAATGTCTCCAGCCACTGGCTCTCGCCGGTGTGGAGACATTACATCATAATGTAACATAAAGAAGAGAGACAAGTGAGGGAGGGAGGTCAGCTGTTGGATGAGTTTCCCTTGTAGAGCTGGATCAATATTTAAACTCTCAGCAATCGTATTTCCTTTTTTTTTTCAATTATGGAGAAAAGACAAGACTGGAGGGAGACAAAGAAGACTGATGTTCAATTTAAGAGTGGGATAGAGTGACAGAATCAAACAGATGTAAACATTACTGCAGTCTAACAGTCAAGACTCAAGAGCAGCCACAGTTCTCAAGGTACCATGTACCAGGTTCTGACCTCGACTTGTCATAAAGGACAGGAAGTATTTGATCATGTTCCATCTCTCAGTTGGTATCATGGCGTCGCTGCCAGTGTAGATTTGATCATTTGAACTTACTGGCAGCTGAAACATCTCAACTCGCTGTGAATGTTTCCAGCAGACTTCCCTCCTCTGAGGTGTCTTTTAGTCCGTGTCCGACTATTGTGAGGGACTAAGCACAGAGTGACGGGACCTCTTGTGTATCAGATGTCTCTGGTGATGTCGGTGCGCTGTCGGTGGTGGTTGAATCTTCTGTCAAAGCGGTCCGATGGAATCTGTGGAGGAGCAACATGGTCTGATTTTGCATCCAAGAGTTGGATTTAACTGACCTGACTGTAGAAGAGCAAATGGCTCTGTTGTTCCTTCAGGTTTGAATTAAAAAACATTTTTACAACTTTCAAAACTGCAGACGTAACAAAGCGTAAAACTCAAGATTTAGTTTTTGCTCAAAGATTCATTTTTTGCTGACTCTGCTCTCATTTGAAGGATCATGACTTCGGCTCAGACTACGGGTACAGTCCTGAAGTCAGTTGCTTTGGTGCCATACTATTTACTTTTTGTTCCAAAAGGGTGAAGCTAATTTTAAAACCTTCTTTCTGTTGTCAAATTGAAAACCTATGGGAGATTAAAACAGGATGTCGGTTTACAGTCTCTATAACCGGAGCCTGTTTTCCTCACCAGTGGTTCTGTCCTCCATCCTATCTCGTGACTCTCGGTCACCGGCTCTGGATACTTCTTGGTAGGTACTTGTCGTGCGTAGTGGAAGGCCTCGATCAACTCCGCTGGAAAAGAGGAGACATGATCCGTGACACATGCTGTCAAACGTTTAGGGCCTCATCCGGGAAAGAAGAGAATCAACGAGAACTTACAAGTCTTTTCAATCGTCTCTCTTGGTTTACTGGCCGTGGGTTTGTCTGACATGACATGCACTGTGAGAAAGTAGAAAATAACACATAACAAAAAGCTTTCATACATTTACATCAGTGTAATAAAACAGCAGATACAAACCACTTTTTTCATTGAAACCTAATTTAACAAGGAGCTTTTAGTGGAATCGTTTCAAGCATCCGAAAATAAATAGTGCAAATAAATTCACGTTCTCTTTTGTGGTTTCAGAATTAAAACTGGGGGGAAAAAATGTCGATAGAAAGCTTTTCTTACGTTTCTTGAGTGGGTTGATAGTGAACTTAGTGTAAAGTGTCTGCTGTCTCTGCTCCTTTTTTATTGTCTCTTGATGAATTGCGTCTTGATGAACCTGATTCTTGCCTTTCTCCTTCTTTTCTGAAATGTTGACAGATAAAAACTCAGCGGCATCCAGATGTTTATGGCTGTTTTTCTCCGTGCGTTACCAAGCAGACTTGCTCATGGCGGGTGAGAACAAGAGTGAAGCTTTACACTGTGTAAAGATATCTGCAGTTACATCATACTGTTATCAAACATGTTGATATTTAATAACATAGACTAATAAAGGTGGCTATTCCCATTGCTATGAAGACCACAGTTAAATATGGAAATATTCAGAGCTAGAGTGGTTGACATCATCGCTAGAGTGAGAGCAGGTCTGAAAATCTTCTAAAACCTTTGACAAATGTAGTTCCTCGTACATAAAACGTCACTCAAAGGCTCAAAGCAACACTTGCTGAAATTGCTGTAATGGTCACGTATGTTAACTTGTGCAAACATTGCATATCTCTGTGTGTCTTGAGTCTTGAGATACAGACGGTGGTGTCATTTCACCAATCAACCAACACTTCCATTTAACAAATGATGATAACAGGACCTTACCATCAGGCATGGCTGATACCTGTAACAGTCACCAACGTCACTTCTACCAGCTCACTGCAAATACTACTACAACTGCTTGAACAGTTCTGTGGAAACGCGAGCTAAAAATCTTCTTCTGTGCTCGGTTTATCCCCGGGTGGCAACCAACATCAAAGTGCATTACAGCCAAGCAAAACATTTTAATTTTTATATACAGTCTATGTTTACAGCCCAATATCAAAGGAATGTGATGATAGCACACTGCCATGATCAAAGGGATTTAATGTCACCGCTCCAGAAAAATCGGAATATATTTGAAAAATATAATAAATATATGGATAGCCATAATGTAAAAATATGCAAACAGAAATGTCCTGAATGAGGTGAATGTATTTATGTTTGAATGGTGTAATTGCTTTAATCTGTTACATCGAAGGATGTGGCAGTAGTAGCAAATATGCTTGCTCAGGATTCACACTCATATATTTAACTAACAATTGTCCTGCAGTATTCACACAAATAAAGATTTTTAAAAACAGCAGTGTTCATAATTACATCACAGGGCACACATCCCACCGTGATGACATTTAGAGACAAACTGCAAACGGATGTTGTTGACATGGTAACTCATGGATAAGAGTTTTAGACACGAAGCTTAAATGCTTTTAAGGCTAATGCCATGATTGATAAAATCATACAAAGTGCAGTCAAATGGAATATAAACAAAATCAAATGAATGTTTGCTGTGACCTCAAAACAGCACCAGTTCTCCTGGGTACACAGATTTGAAGAATACTTGCCAGGTAAATCTTTTCCAAGTATCTCACAGAACTTGGAACTATGGACTCCTCACTGTCTTCTCTGTCTGCATTTGATCCCAGACTGATACCATGGTGTCCAGATCAGGGTTCTGTTGGGCCCTTAATGTCTGTTATACTTCTGGCTATATATTTGGGCTCATTGTCTAGCTGCAATGAGATGGAGGGTATCTTTACATCTGAAGTACCTAAAGCATTTGCCCAGCAGTGTGTACAGCATATTGCGCATAGCTAATGAACCTAAATATTCTTTATTAGTTTACTTCGGGTGATGTGTGCTCTAACGGGCTGACGCAGTAGACAGTTTTATATTTCTTATGGAAATTTCTTATTCCTTTGTGTTGGTGTGTCAAGTTTAATTACTCCTAAAAGGATCAATAAAGGTACATCTTATCTTATCCTCTCTTTACCTCTGCCAAGGAGATTAGGTTTTTTGTATACGGTCTGTTTGTTATTTAACAGGATTAGACAAAACGTACAGACATTTTGTGGAACAGTGGGATGTGACCCAAAGGAGAACCCATTAAATATTGGAGTGGATTCAGCATCGACATCAGCCCCTAAAAATCCAGACTCTAATTCTAATCATAGTTATTATGATACTACTACTACTAATAATAATGATAATAATAGTTGTAGAAGTAATAGTAGTAGCAATTGTATTCCTTTGTTTTGAAATTACACATGTCGTTCCAGAAGAATAAAAGTACATTTGTTCATTGTATGGTCTCACACATCAATGTTGTTTGATTTTATTTTGGTATTGTTCTCATTTGCAACCTGGACAATAAATCTAATCATCGCTGAACACAAAGTACCTCTGAGGCAGGTGGGTAAGTCATTTGGTTTTGCAGGTATGTCATGAACCAAAGCATTTACATGAATTCGAAACTTGGCCTGATGGTGGCGCTAGAGGATTTTATAGATTAAACTACCCAGCAACAGGGCGTTATTCAATTAGCTCTAAATGCCATTGTATTACTTTGCTTGTTGTATAATTTGCTGTCTTTGATTTCAAACATTATTCCACTACTTTATCTGTCGTGTTCGTTTTTATATATTTTGCAGGATAGCGTTTGATCTCTTTGATTTCGAAATGATATTGTATTATTGATGCTGGTTGACTTTGATGGTTTGTCATCTCGTTTTCCGTTGTTCCTCTTTGCCAAGCGCATTGTAACGGCTGCTTTGAAAAGGTGTCGTACATATTTGCTCATTTGTTAATTGGTTTATTCGCAGAACTCAACTCAGGAGTTTCCTGGTGTTTCTGAGAGGGACTGCCTGGTCGTTTGCCTGATTGTTATTGTGACGCTCAGATATTTGTCCAATCGGGATTTACTTCTGGTTTTAGAATCTCTCAGGTGCGCTTTGATATTTATTGGGAAGAAAACAACATCAAGCTGAAAACAAACCGGTGGTAGGGTTTTCCCCATCCTCCCTTTCTCCTCCCCCTTCTCTCCCTCTCTCTTTCTCTCTTTCTCTCTTGTTTCAGGAAAAGCGCCTGAACACATTTTCTCCCCCCCCCCCCCCCTCCTCGTCTTTCTCGCTGGCTGCTGGGAGACACAGGACAGCCAGGCGTCCCTGCCAAGGAAAGGAGAAGGCGTAGACTTCCTCCAAACATTTCCTCCGCCATCTCCGCCTGCGAGACTCAAACAAAAAAGAGAGAGAGAGAGAGAGAGAGAGAGAGAGAGAGAGAGAGAGAGAGAGAGAGAGAGAGAGAGAGAGAGAGAGAGAGAGAGAGAGAGAGAGAGAGAGAGAGAGAGAGAGAGAGAGAGAGAGAGAGAGAGAGAGAGAGAGAGAGAGAGAGAGAGAGAGAGAGAGAGAGAGAGAAAAGTTTTCTGGGATCTTCTGTGAGCGACAGGACTTTCTTTCCTTTCCTCTCGGTCACCTGGGCGATCCGACACAGGAGTATTCCTTCCTTTTATCTTGTTTGGAAATTCCATATCCCCTGAGGTCTGGACGCTTTTCGCAGACATGGACTGGGGCACAGATCTGTGGGTAAGTTGACAGCTGAGTCAGGAGAAGTCACTGACGCACAAATACCTTCCACCTCCCTCAGGGAGCTGCTGTTGTCCTGTTTTCTGGACTCTGGGTTTTCCACACAGGGCCTGAAACAGTCTTAAGACAACAGCAGGAGTGTGTGTTAAAGCCAGAAGCCAGAGGATTTCGCAACCCCTGCTGCTGCTGCTGCTGCTGCTGCTGCTACTGCTACATACCTTATCACAAGCAGAGGGGAAAGAAAGGAGAGAGAGCTTCACTATAATCATAATAATCATCATAATAACTTTATTCAGATGGCCCTTTTCAAAATCAGAGTCACAAAGGGCTCTACAACAAAGCAGAATTTCAGGAATCGACATTTCAATACGCAAGATGAGATCATTTACAATTAAAGGCAACACTTAGAAATAAGCCCGGACGATAAAAGTGAGTGTGAAGAAGAGATTTTAAAAGCAGATACTGAGTTTGCCTGCCTGACATCTCCAGGGACAGAGTTCCAAGCTAAGGCCCCGGGTCATCTTCAGTGACCAGTCGAGATTTAGGAACTGTTCTTAGGGCCCAGGATCCCAGTCCGGTAGCCACTGGTCATTCAGAGGCTTTAAAAAAACCAGCAGTGAAGTAAATTCTATAACTGGCAGGTAACCGATGTGATCACTTCTCTTTGTGGGCGTTAAAAGCCCAACAGCAGCATTTTGAATTAATTGGAGTCTTTCAATACTTCCCTTGCATTGCAATAGTTAATGGTTATGACTCTGTTTGGCCTCTCTTTCTTATCAGGAGGGTGCACCTCCACCGCCTCTCACTCCTCCTTCAGTCCTCCTCCAGGCATGCTTGATCCAGGGCTTTGCATTTGTGACAGCACCCCCCCTCCAGGCAGCATACGGATGTGGGCCACTTCAGGCCATTATGTTGCCCTTGTGGCCCGGTAAAAAATTGATGTGAGCTCAAAGTTGCCCACAACTTTTTTTGCAAAGATGCAGTGCTCTCTGCAAAAGTGGCCCGTGTGGTAAATGTTGAAAAACAGATTTGTGCTATCTGGGCCACCTTTGGTTGACATGTGGTTTTGCTTTGGCTTAATCGTAGCCCAGATCTGGCCGACAGCATGGGGGCTGCATGACAGTGTGGCGGTTTGACAGTGTGGGTCAGGTCCGGGCCAAAACAGTTTTGCACCTGGCTGTGGCACAGATGACAGGAAGAATTTGTGAAAATGCTTGAACCTTGTCACTGCTGCCTGGTCGGTGTTAAGCTGTGAATCAGGTCAGCTCACACACCACTCTGATCCAAGCCTGCAACTTAACAATCAATTGTTTGTTGGATTTACAACATACCAGGGGTGTAAAAACAATGGCAGTCCGAATTCTTTTAAACCCCGAGATTTTCTAATTGCTAGTTTATTCTGAATAGGAGTGGAAAACCAAAAGATATTCTTGTCACAACACAGAGAGACAGGAAGTCCTCCCGTCTGAGAAGCTGGGGCCGGAGAATCGTTTGGCAACATTGCATCATAAATGATTAATCGATTATCAAAACAGTTTGTGGATTAGTGTGTGTCTCGAGTGGCTGATCGTTTCAGCTCTGCTCTGATCACAGTCAGACCAACGTGGAGGATGACTTATGTTGTGTTACAGTGCAAGTCAGCGTGTTTAACGTCAAACAAAATGTCCCGACTCGGATGGTTTGTTCCAGCTGGTTTAATAGTTGAGCGAAGAGAACACATTTTCCCTCAGATCCTGCTGTGACTGCGGTCGGAGTCAGACTACATGCCTCTGAGATTATTCAGCAGTCGAACACAGAGTGGGTGAGGCTGCGGGGCTGTTTCCTAACGCCGCGTCGGTTGATGAGGAGTTGACGTTCAAAGTTGTTCGACTGGTGCTGCTCGTGTGTTTCGTTGGATCCGAAACATACGGTCAGTGCGAGAGCTGAAACAGTTGATCGATTAGAGGTTTGACGGGCAATTAATCATCCACTGGGGCTGCAGCTCTAATTTTATCATCAATTAATCATCACAGTTTCTGGCTGATATGAAATGCTAGAAAATAAAGGTCAACATTATGTCTTTTTAAGATTTCTTTTGTCTGCGTGGCCAACAGTGCAAAATGAAGAAACTCAATTTCAGATCATATCAGTTGAACAAAAGCCGCAGCCAGTGAGTTTGAGGCATTAAGTGAGTCGACGATTCATTTTCAACTTATCACTTCACTTCTATTAGCAACTTACCATATAATCAATGATTCGGTGAAGTCGCTTTTCAAACACTACCTACTTCTATCAACGTAAATGTGAGGGTTAATGCCGGTGTTGGGGTTTATTCGTAGACTTGTAGTTTCTATCTGTGTCAGATCCGCAGCCCTGATGAAAATGTGATGCTGTTGGATCTGAAATGATCAATCAACATAGTGTTTAACTAAAATTTTAACTTTTTATAATGGATTCCTTATTGATTTTTGCCAAATGTTCCCTGTTTCCCCCTCTTTACATGTAAATACTGTTCTTTGACACTTTATCACACAAATCAACACATTTTAAAACACCGTCATCATCATGGGCTCTGTTAACTGGTGATAAACCCTTTTCAATATTTTCCAGACCAAATGATAGAAGGTAGATTATGGCGGCAAGGTGGTGCAGGGGTTGGCCGCACAGCAAGAGGGTTCTGGGTTCGAACCTGATGGTGAACCAGGGCCTTGTGGGTTTTCTCCGGCTTCCTCCCACAGTCCACCGACATGCAGCTTAGGTTAATTGGAGACTGTAAATTGTCCGTAGGTGTGATTGTTTGTTTGACTCCATGTCTCAGCCCTGTGATGGCGATGGTGTCGGCTGAGTTCTGCTCCTCACAGGATGAGTGATATAGATAACTGATGAATGGATATCATAGATCAGTACATTCATATATATTGAGATTAGTCATTAATTGCAGTCCTAAATTCAAACGCAGGATTATTCTTGTCACTTGCCGGTGCACAGTGCTCTTGACTTTTGGACATTCGACCTCTCTGTCAGATGCTTTTTGAATCAGAGCCTGAAATAAGTGCATTAAGTTGCTGGTTGTCTTTAGGTTATAGACAAAACAAGCAGTTCCTAGAAGTCACCTTGGCCTTCAGGAAATTATTACTGCCTTCTAACATTTTTCTGGAAAAAAATATTTAACGTAAGAACACAATGTTTTAAATCTGAGAATCCGTGCACATTTGTACAGAAAATACATTTTGAAAAGCACATTTTTCCCTTCAAGCAGATTTAAAGTCAGTTATGTATTCGTCCCTGTCAGACAGTACATCCAGTATCTTCTGTGTCAGCTTGTACCAGCTCCTCCTCAGTAAAGACTTCACGCTCTTCAGGGCTGCACCTCTCCATCAAATGAAAACGTGTTTAGATCTCTTGTTTATAAGTGCAAGGCTACAATCCATACAACTGCATTTTTATTTTGAAATCGGAATTCTCAAAGTAAAACGATCACTGTCCTCACAAGTGTTTTGGCTCAGAATCATTTTTATTTCCCGTCCATCCTAACACACCTGAGAACGTATATGAAGTGACTCCTGTACACTGGACATGCTCGTGCTGCTGTAAACAGGAAGGTGTGAGCAGATGCAGACACATCTTCACCTGACATCTACCAAACATACTGTATCTGGTATGTTTGGTGACTGTGTGAACTCCACTCCTGGGTGTTGGAATAGCTTTAGCTGCTGCACAGCTCGACATTACACTGACAGTGGAGAGTGGTCGGTGGGGTTTAAAGGGTTAAAAATCATTATCAGCTGTTGGCAAACATGAAGTAATCCAGCTGCCTTCAAAACAGCCGGAACACACCCAGACCCTGTTAATGATTTCATCGCATTTCACACTGGAAACGCACATTGTGAACGAGGCTGTCGGATAAAGTTGATAATCTGAGGCAGGGGTGGGGCCGGGGGTGGCACTGGTCCCAGCTGAAATCTGATTGGCCCTAGAAGTGCCCCTGTCCTCTCGTTACTCTTAAAAACAAAAGCCGTTATGGCCCCTGATTTAGACAAATCCAGGATCCACCACTGGGTCAGTTGCTGCTCCATTTGAAAAAGTTAAATTGTCTTGGGGAAGGTGGAGCAGGAGATGGACAGGCGGACAGCTGTGGTGTCAGCGGGCGTCGTACCAGTGAAGTCAGTAAAATGGGAGACGTCTTGTGTCCAGCAGTTAAAACGTTTTAACATTTTAAAATATTTGCATATTCCTCAGTTCATTCTTTAACCAATGAAGAAGGAGAAGAGATGATTTCAAGGCTTTTATTTATTTTTTTCTGAAGCATTTGTATATATCTTAAAATAATGTTGTGTTAATATTAATAACTACCTAGAAACAGGAGCTTGTAGTTTCTACTAAACCGATGTCCGAGTGCAGCTGCTCCTGTTGCTTGGTATTTTTTTATTAAGATGGATATGAGCTGGAGTCTGACCTCTGGATCAGGAAACGCTGCTGTGTGTCGTCACAGAGAGGAGGGGGGGGGCCTGTCCGGCTGGCTGCATGGTTTGGACAAGCCGTCAGTCGCAGGGCGGTGGTTCAGACCGAGCAAATGATTATCTCATCCCTGAACCCTCTGTGTCACTATCAGTATTTCCTCCTCTCACACACACTTTCAGATTTATTTCAGTGTAGCAGCAGAGGTGGGAAACTTGTACAGAAAAATATGTCAAAGGTTCTTCGAGGACCCCCCCCCCGATCGCTCTCATTCCTGGCTCGGGGAAAAATGGGCAAAAAAGTCCATTTCACTTATGTCGCTTTTCGTGTGTAATCGTGTTCCTTCCTTCCTCCTCCTCCTCCCCGGCCTTCTCCCAGCTCTCTCTCTCGAATCCAGGACATCGCTAACTGTGCTACGGTCTGATCTCCATTTAGCTTCCCCTTCCTCTGAGGACTCAAAATCTATGTCTCTGGCTCCAAAAGACCCTGCAGCCGCTACACACACACACATACACAGACCCCCCCCCCCCCCCCCCCCCCCCCCCACACACACACACATACACACACACACACTGACTGAGTCCAGTCTTTCTGTGTTATTCACAAGAGACACAACAGCAGAACCACCCTGTTATTCTCGTGTATCTGAGCTTTCACATTGCTCAGTTCTGTGGTCACCGTCTTCAGCAGCGAGCGCTTCACTGTCACATCGCGACACCGTGTAGATATAAGCCAGTGGCGACAGAGAGGACAAATGTTACCTGTCCGACCGGTTTGTGTGCGTGTGTGCGCTTGTGTGTGTGCGTGTGTGTGCGCTTTTCAAGGCATGGCAGTCTGTAAAGAGGAATGTTGAAAGGAGAGAAGAGCTGGTGTTCTCTTTTCTTTCTTCTCTACTACACCTTTGTACTTTTTACCTTTTGTGAGAAATTGAGAGAAGGGGTGTGTATGTGTCTGAGGACCATTTCGAGTCTAGACCTTACAGGGTGAGGACATTTTGGGAAAGTGAGGACTTTTTCAAAACCTGAATTGGTTTATTAAAAAGACACAACACAACAAATAATGTTTGTGCAATAAGATCAGGTTTAAAAAGGACTAGTGACACAGGTGGGGCCACGTTCCAGCTTATTATCCAGTTTCTCAGGGCTCCAATAGTCTCTCCCCCGGCTGTAGAATAGTTGTGATGTAAGGGGCTGAAGCTTAATAACAGGGTTGTGTGTCTGTGTGTGTTGTGTTTTATTGAGGGCTTGTAGTTTTGATTTGTGGCAGATCCACACTCCATTGAATATGTGATGCAAATGCAAAGGTCGAACAGTCTTGCACATGATTGTTTATTTCTTACAGTAGAAATATAAAAGAGATAAGGAGGCGGTCTGATAACCTGAATGATGTATTTGTTATGATGAAAACTAATTCAACATATATTTGATCTGCTCAAGAGAAATAAACTTAACACAATGGCTGAAAAAAGACGGACCACCTATATATATAATTTGTATTTATCTGCATCAAATTGTACACACTCATAAATAACAGCCCCCTAAATAGGCCAAATGTTTTTAGAAACAGGATCTGTGCTTTATTCCTTGAACATTTTACAGAAATGTCAGATGCTGCAATGTTAAAGAAAGTGAAAGGAAAATCCTGGATCCGCCCCCCAACATGTGATGGGTTGTTCTCAGGCTCAGGCTCCATCCCTCCACCAAATTTAGTTGAAATCAATTTTGCAGTATTTTTGCATAATACTGCTAACATACGAAAAACAATTAAATGAGTTCTTCCCTGACCCATAATGCATCCTTCCACCAAGTTTCGTGGTAATTTGTAAACCTGTAGTTTTTGAGTAATCCTGCAAACAAACACCAATGAAACAAGCTCTACTCTGAAGCCTGTGACCCGCAGACACCAGCAGCAGTTTCACTTCTCACCCCCAGTGTTTGTGTACAAGTACAAGTATGTGAAAGTGTGTTGCTCTGTGCTGTTCCCTCTCGCAGGACCAGTGTGACATCATAGACAAACACACGCTGTCGGGCCTCGACCTGGTGGATCGCTACATAAAGTTTGTGAAGGAACGGACGGAGATAGAACAGAGCTACGCCAAGCAACTCAGGTGTGCCCCGAGGATTCTTTCTCAGTGTTTATTTCTCTCCGCGTGACATAGGATCGTACGTTTTATTGTGCATTTACAGTATGTGTGTGTGAGTCATAGTTTTTCCTGTCCAACAGGAGTCTAACGAAGAAGTATGCAAAACGAGGGAGCAAGGAAGAGCAAGACTGCAAGTGAGAGATGGATCAAATGTCCAGTTTCCATTATTACTCACTCATTTCTATCATTCTGCAGTATACCTCTTGAACGTTTGCTGAACCCATTGAATTGCTGTAAACCTGACGAGCTTTATCCTCACGCAGCTCATCTATTAAAAAGATTTCCAGATTCAAGTGCCGCTCAAGATGTGAAGAAACTATATTTTTTTTTGTATGATTGTCGTTGTTGTTGATTCTTGATTAACAAGAACAAATAGAAACATTAAAAAACAAATAAAAAAAAAAACATGGCAGGTAAGAGGTGAGGCAGTAAAAAATAAATATATATATATATATATAATGAATAAATATTAGCTGGTAAATCATTCCAGAGTGTGGGAGCCCAAACTGTACTCACAGGAATACCTTGATATTCAAATATACAGAATTTGGAAGTAACACTAGTTCATTACTGATGGTACAATATCAAGGTGGTTTGTTGAATATTCATGTAAATGTCTTCATTAAAAGGTGATTTGTCTAATTGTCCCGCTGCAGATTCAGCAATCACGCATCTTTCCAGGAGATCCTGAACGAGCTGAACGACTACGCCGGCCAACGGGAGCTCATCGCCGAAAACATGATAACGGGCATCTGCGTCGAGCTCACCAAGTATCTTCAGGACATCAAATCAGAGCGGAAAACAGTGAGAGAGGGGGCAGGGGGAGGGAGAGAGAGAGCGAGGGGGGGGGTGAGGCACATGTGTCACCATGTGGATCTGCAGCACGTTCACTGAGACCTCTTCCCTCCACAGCACCTGGCGGACGCAAAGAAGGCCCAGCAGAATTTAGAGGGCAGCTTTAAACACCTAGAAAGTGTGAGTCCCTTGTTTCTGCTGCTCACAGACGTCTAAGCTGGGTCATGTGCTTCTTATTTAAAGGTTGATTCACTCAAATTATTTTTAAAAAATCACGATATCCTGTTAATGCAGGTCACAGGTTTATCATTTCCTGCAGTTTCTCAACAAATACTGAAGTGGGAGTGAATTCTCTGATTGGCAATTCGTGTGTGTGTGTGTGTGTGTGTGTGTGTGTGTGTGTGTGTGTGTGTGTGTGTGTGTGTGTGTGTGTGTGTGTGTGTGTGTGTGTGTGTGTGTGTGTGTGTGTGTGTGTGTGTGTGTGTGTGTGTGTGCTCCTTCCTGCAGACTAAGAAGCGTTTTGCAAAGGAATGGGCGGAGGCCGACAAAGCCACGCAACAAGCAGACAAGGCGGAAAACGACCTCAATGCCACCAAGCTCGATGTCGAGAAAGTAAACACACAAACACTAACTCTACAGCTGAGCAGTAATGTTTTCTCTTTTACTTTGATTATGTATCATCTCCTCCACTGTCTCCCCCGCTTGCCTCCTCGCCCACATCCGCTCCTGCATTCCTCCCTCTTTGCATATCTTCCTTTCTCCCTCTCCCTGCACTCTTTCATCCTCCCCTCCCTTTCTCATCCACCTCTCCATCTTGTCCTTCGCTCCCCAAGGCCAAGCAGCATGCCCATGCCCGCACGCACACAGCGGAGGAGTGCAGGAACGACTACGCAGCCGAGCTCCAGAAGTACAACAAGGAACAGAACAACTTCTACTACACAGATATACCACAGATCTTCAACGTGAGACACACACACACACACACACGTTGACAGTGTTGACAGTATAACGAGACAGTGCTCACGTCCCTGCTAATATGATGCACCACAAACCAAACACAGCCAGTGGGGTCTTTTTAATGCAGGGTGTGTGAACACAGACACTGTGGCTGTAATATGAAACTAAGGGAGGTCCTTGTGTGTTGAGCAGAAAATGCAGGACATGGATGAACGGAGGATCCGGCGGCTGGCGGAGGGATACTGCCAGTTCTCGGACATCGAAAAGAAAGTGCTGCCCATCATCTCCAAGTGTCTGGAGGGAATCTCATCAGCGGGATTGAAAATTCAGGAGAAACAGGTCAATGTTAGATGTTTGCAGGATTATATATTGGGCTGTGTGTGCGTTGTTTACACGAGGAAAATGTGTATCGTTTGACCCAAATGGTTAAAACAAGGAGTCGGTGAATTGGCTGCATCTTCCATGAGTCCATCTTCACATCTACGACACCGCTGACCTTAATGCTTTGAAACTTGGTCCATGTTCTGGTGTTTTTAAAGGTATAGGTTGACATTACATGAGACGGTTGATACCACTCTCATTTGTGTTAGTTTAATTTGAGGGTATCAGCTGTTGCCCGTTGTCTCAGCTTCGTGTAAGTCTGTAACAAGAAGCCTGGCTTTGTCCAGATGTAAGAAAACCTGCTTTTAACATCTGTCCTGAGTGATGTGAGTTTAGGTGGAACACGTTCATTCCCCTGACTGTCTTCGCTCCCTTGTTATGAACAAGTGTCTGTTTTCGTGCCCTCGCAGGACTCCTTACTCTTCATAGAGCAGCATAAGTCTGGCTTTGAGCGACCCGGAGACGTGGAGTTTGAAGACTACACCCAGGGAATCAAACCAGCGACCTCCGACTCCAGCCTCAACCCGCCCAAAGTGCGCACCAAGCTGTGGCCTTTCAGCAAGAAGCACAAGGTGAACGTGCGCTCATATTTACCTCCGTTTGCAGCTTCTTAATAACAGGCTGCCTCTCCCCTTCCTGTCACCACTGGGTTGTATTTGTTAACCTGAATATCCTCTCCATCCTGTTCCTGTTCTTAGAATGTGGCTGCACTCATCTGGGCTCACACACACTTTGTTATCGCGCCAAAACCTTCCTCTAATTTCTAAACCTTACAACTTGGCTCTCCAGACACAGTCTTCAAATACGGCACAATCCCATTTAAACCATATTATTTTAAGCATCATTTTTATTTATTTATTAATTGATGATTACTATGAAATGAAAACCTCACATTAAATGGACTGTAAAACTCTAAATCCTGTTCTCCTCTGGCAAATGGCTACATCCACTTTTTATACACAGTCTGTCCCTAAAATATTAATAAATCAAATATTTGCTTCCTGTGGTGACGCAAATAGCAGCGTGGCTCCGCATGAACTTCCACTTTGCTGAACTTTTTTCGAAACGTCAAGTTCATTGTGACATCATCACAACAGTCTGGACTGATTGGTCTGCCGTCCCACTCGTTTGTCTCCGAGAGCGCGTGTCACAAAAGTCCCGCCCCTTACACGGCGGCTTCCTGATCAGCTGTAAACGCTGCTGGAGCTAAACCTGCTGGTAGGTGCACGGCCTCTTTCTGACGTAGAGGACTGGAATGTTAACGCATTTCATCGCCTACAGTACTAATGTACAATAAAGCTTTTTTTATGACACACTAAAGGAAACAGGGGAAAATTGCATAATATGAGCACTGAGATCAAACTTCCTGTTTTCATTTCAAATAACAGTTACATGAACATACAAGGAAAGGTGTCACGTTACAGCTGACGGTGGACAAACCTGTATGTTTGCCGGTTTTAGGGACTTGAAAAACTACTTGAGACAAATGTTGAGAACCAACGTTCGAAGAACTAAAAATAAAACCGCACAGCGGTCGAATCGTCAACAGACAAACTCGCAAGAAGAACAGGACACAGCTGTTTTCTTATCTTCCTCCCAACGTCCACTGTAGGAGTGTGAGGTCTCATAACAATGCTTTAAAACACAGACACACACACCCACTCATAAAACTCAACACACATTCCATTCATGTCTTACCCCACCACCCTGTTGCCCTCAGGGGCCAATTCTAATTCCAGTCTCCTGCACAGACTTGCCCTAAAACACCTTTTTCTCTCCGTAGCTCTTCATCCTCTTTATGACAAACTTCTCCTTGACTCACTTCTTGTCTTCTTCTTCTCTTCCTCTTATTGCCAGTATCAATTTCTCCCTCCTCTTCCTCCTCCTCCACCTCCCCTGTTCCTCCACCTTGTTCTTCTTCCACCCCCCCCCCCCTTAGTTCGCCCCTCCGTCTTTCTCTCCCCCGTCCCCTCTCCCACCCGGCAGCCACCCCCTTTCCCTCCCCCTCTCCAAGCTGCAGCGGCGCTCCCCCCTCTCTCTCTGCGTGAGGGAGTTTAATCGCTCTGTCAAACCCAGGATTTCCACGTTAAAGATATTACGCAGATCTCGCTTGGTGAGTGACGCTGACTTTGAGCTGCGCCACCCCCTCGCTGTTGTGTCCACATCCGTCTCACTGATGTCGTTTGTGCTTTTTGTACCTGTTCACATACTTGCCTTTGGGTTTGTTTGTTGCACACATGTCTCACACTGTCTGTTTGTCTCTGTCTAGATATCTCATGCTGAAAAGCACATGGTAACACTTGTTAATGTCATGTTAACTTTAAAGGTGTTGAGGTGAATGAGAGGATTCTGGTGCTGGATTGATTCATTTCAAGGGGGAATACTGTATTTCAGGGGGAGTGATATTTAAGGAGTAACTCCGCTCTAGATCGTGCTGCACTGACCTCTGTAGATGGACAGGTGTCAAGGCCCTAAAGCTGTTGACGTACAGTTATTTAAATAGCATAGACTGTCAGTTAGCAAGCTAATAACTTGATCTATGGACTGTGTACAAAGATGGACGACAAGGCAGCGCCGCAGAAGTGAAGCCAAAACACCTTGATAGCCCCCTGGTGGCTGGCTAAAGTATAGGTCTTAAACCCCTGCCTCGTCCATGTCAGCAGATGGGCCAGAATAAAACAAATAATATATTTATTTGATGATTGACCTCAACACCGCATCTCCACTCGATGATCACTACTGCATAGATGCATAGATAGCGCAAGATAGGTAGCGCCCGTATTTTGGCTTCAGTTTTGCATAGTGGTAGGAAGTCAAGACCCGTCGTCCATCTTTGTTTACAGCCTGTGTCTTGATCCATGTACATCTGAGTCCACAGCTGGAGCGTCTTGCCTGTTTGTGCCTCTCATGTCCATGTGCAACCATCACATTTGAATCATGGCTCAAAACATCCAATTCCCCCCCCTCCCCCAAAAAAGATAATGACCCGGAAGTCTTTGAAAAACCCAGAAACTCAAGCACATACCAGTGTTCTGACGTTACTTACACGGTCCCACAAGATTCTTCTAAACATCTGGATGGTGTTTTCCAAGTTGAGAATGCATTTCCTATTCCAGGTGGAAATGACATGTGTGTCCTTGTTCTTTTTGTAAAATACAAGACAGCAATAATGGACAGAAACATCGATATATAAGAATGTAAATGAGACCATTTCTCACTAAGATCATGATCAGTCGTTCTGGGTTTATCCAAGATGGACAATTAATGTTTCTTAGCTACGTTGCTAACAGACGTTAACAGTGTTAGTTCAAAACAACACATTCATCGAATCCTGTCTCACAACTGTCTGCAAACCATTTCTCTTACAGAGGAAGGTAAAGTAAAGTCAGACAGATGATGTCGATCAACTCCAACTTTACGTTTCCACAGTGAATAAATCTGGAGGTCCCATTTCCCTCACCACTAGGTGGCAGTGCAAGCAGTGTTTATTATCCGGGTGCAGTTACTCTTTAATCAATGAAATCAAATGCATTTTTCTGATGGTAGATGGTATTTTCTGTTTAACTCAATACATCAATGTTTTAACTTTCTCCCCAGACCAAAGACCAGAGTATCAATCCCTGATTCTGTTATACCATATTGATAAATCCCTTAGTTCTCTCTGTTTAACATAAATAATGTCTAATATATTTAATGTGACAATTCAAACAAGAAATAATAGAAAGAGTTCTAGTGTTTCTATTTCTATGATTTGTTCATACAGTACATTACAGTATGCACCAGTTCAAAACAGAGCAGACGTTCCCTGATATTTTCCTTTAGGTAAATTAAACGGGATGTTACAGGGTTCATGCTTCTCCGGCTGTCTGTGACATGTGTGTGTTTTCTGCTTTTCCTTCACTGCTTCCAAATCAAGGTTTGTTGATTTTTGTCATGAGATAATTATGTGGCTTCTGCTGTTTGGGATCTTTGATTGAGAAACTCTTCACAGTGTTAAACTGAATGTAGACGTCAGATTAGCAGAGGGAGCTGAGGACTGGGAGGAGCGACATCTGGTGGTGAGCGTTGTTTGCTGTTCACTCAAGTGCTTGTGCGTGTGCGTTATGTTTCGTGCAGCCGACGGCTACAGAGGATTTCTCTCACCTTCCTCCGGAGCAGAGGAAAAAGAGGCTGCAAGCGAAGATCGATGAAATCGCCAAAGAGCTGCAGAAGGCGCAGGACCAAAGGTGACGACCTCATCAGCAGCAAATATCACAGTTGTCTCTGAAAAACACATCTGAATCCTATGAGTCTGATCTTTATATCACATTAGGGTGTTTTGGACTAAAATGGACTATGTTGCATTGATCTACAAAATACAGGGATTCAGTGAACTGTATGTTTTTGGGCTGTTAAAAAAATCTAAAACTCTCATCTGTGCACAGATCAATCAGTTGCTTCAGAGTAAAATCTGTATCTGAGTCTGGGTAAAAAAAAAAAAAGAAAGTTGAACCAGGCAACCACCAGATTAGAGCCCAACCCTTGTGGATCTTTTGGGGGCTGATGTCGATACTGATATTAGTGAGTTAAAAACTGGTACTGAAACATCGGCTGATAAATACATAATATACATTTGTATTTACATAAATTCTTCTACGATGTTCTTATCAAAACTGTAGGACAAAGAAATTTAATTGTGGCTTGATGTTTTCCAATCTAAACATTTTTATTTATAAAAGAAGTTTTCATATCTGCAAACATAAAGGATTTTTTCTGATATGTGTGTGAAAGCCTCATATCGGCCGGTTTTCAGTAGCCAATCAATAAAAACTGTCTGGTTCTGAATCAGATGCATTTTTAACTTTGTAAAAAGTTTGAACAATCACCTCTGTCTTAGTTGTTCTGAGGCTCTTTCAGACAACTTGGTCTCCCAGAGTTGACGGACATTAGATCTGTGAGGCGTTCACATACTTTTGTGTTAGGACGGGTCCCTTAGTTTCAATCTGAGTAAACTAAATGCTCCTTCATGCTTCTAACTTTGTGGCAGCAGTTTGAGGAAGGATCTTTTCTCCTCTTTTCCTGTTTGAACATGACAGTTCCCCTGAGCCATGATCTCAAAGTTTCACACTTTGATGTGGAGACACTGGACTGACCTGTACTGAGCCATGAACTCAACCCCACTGGGCCCAGCCTCTAATCCAGTATACATGTATAATTCAGAGAGTCTGCCAACCCCTCCCATCCTTATCAGCAGTGCCGCACTGGAGGGGAGCTTCCTTAATCAGTGCTCACATTTCAAAAACAATAACATGTCCTCCTCCCTGCTTGACCTCAGTGAGGCGCTGGACAAGATGAAGGGCGTCTACGAGCAGAATCCACAGATGGGTGACCCGTCCAGTCTGGAGCCTCAGATCACAGAGACCGCCCAGAACCTCGGACGCCTGAAGGGGGAGATCACCAAATATGAGGTACTCACTCCCTCACTCCCTCCCTCACTCACTCACTTCACTCACTCCCTCACTCCCTCCCTCCCTCACTCACTCACTCCCTCACTCACTCACTCACTCACCACATTCAAGTATTTGTGCTTTAAACTCTTTATTTCTCGATCGTCACAGTCGTGGCTGTCGGAGGCCGTGGGAGGAGAAGAATCCTCCAACACCATCAACAATAATATTCAACACGGGTAAGACCTGGATTTAAAGGAGTAGTTTCACGTTTTTGCAAAGTACATTCATTCACTTTCTTGCTGAGAGTCAAATGAGAAGATCAGTGTCATTATCATGGTCTGGAACAAGGGAAGTTTCTATTTCGTCTGTCAGCAGGATTATTAAAAAACTTTGAAGTGAAACCAGATAAACGTCTGGAACCGGGCTTTCACCTCACTCTTGTTCATGGTGACCCCTAGTGTCTGTGTGCCAAGAAGGTTTTACTGTAGATTTTTTTTAGAAGATTAAAGGTAAAATAAGCAACTTTGTCATTATGGCACTCATAACTTTATTAATTAATCAATATGATTATCTTAAATAATATCACCTCACTCTTGTTCACAAATTATTCTCAAGGAAAATGTTGAAATGTCTCACAAATACTAAAGAAAGTGAAAATAAAAATCCTTGTCTAAATAACACACAAACACAAACATAATAAACATACTATGTGCATTTTAAATGTGTCTTTAAATGTCTCTCCAGCCTTGTAGCAGCGGACCAGACCCACAACATCTACACAGAGTTTGACGATGAGTTCGACGACATAGAAGCTCCCATTGGCCAGTGTGCGGCTCTCTACACCTTTGAGGGTACATCTGCTTTATTTATATTTGTATGCATATACATATGATGTTTTATCTCTGTTTATACATCTTTTACTTGTGTTTGTGTGCAGGCAACAGCGAGGGCACCATTTCCATCACGGAGGGAGAAATGTTGAGTGTAATGGAGGAGGATAAGGGAGACGGGTGGATGAGAGTCCTCAGAGCCAGTGGAGAGGAGGGATATATACCGTCGTCCTATGTCAAAGTCAATCCTTAACACACACACACACACACAAACTCACACACACACGCAGTACACATTTAAAGCTTGTGATGGAGGCGTGAATGCAAAGTCAAACCAGATAATTGGAGCAGTTCTCCACATCCATTGTCTCAGCCTGTGACGTGTACAGTGAGATGATTATAGAGCTTGTTGTCACGGCCGGTCGCCACGTCCTGTCTCTGCTCGCCACGGCAACAGAGGCCGTCTCCGGACTCAGACCGCCAGTCCTGTCAGTTCGTTATAGATTTTTTTATTTTAAACCAAACTTCTGAATGTATACCTGAACTTTATTTTGTCACCTTGCTAAAGTGACGACTCGTGCAACGTGTTCAGCTTCACGGCCACTTCTCCTTCACGCTGCTGTTTCTAATCCCCTGCTGAACTTTTCCTTTTCCCAACTCCAGTCTTCTCCTGAAACCTCTTTCCTGCAGCGATAATGTGACTTTTTTAATTTTTTTTTATCATAGTGATGTTAGATGACTTTGAACTGGATGAAAACCACTACCCTCTACAGAGTGCACTAAGTATAATATCTTACAGTAAAAGGATAGACTCACATTTGACATTCTTTTAAATATCTGTCTTCAAACAATATTCAGGTCCCCCTGTATGCAGTAGAAACAGTTTTCGCTTGCTGAGACCATTTCCCTTTGCTCACGTGAAGCTTCAGCAGTCTGATACGAGACACTTCACAAGTTAGACAGCCTCCTGATTGGACTGCAAAACACAATCAGGGCGGTCCCAAGTCAAACGTCTGACAAATTAAAGCAACACTATGTAGCTTTTACTGAGCAACAGCGCCCTCTGCAGCTACACATGGTGGCTACTTCTGTTGGGATTTGTGTTCGAGTTATTAATGGGTTGTAAAGTCTCACTCGCTGAACTGAAACACAATTGAATGGTGGATATTACCCATGATCCCCGGCTTCCTGAAAGAGCTGCCACTAACAAAACCGTTTTTAAAGTTTCCTGGCTGAATAGCAGAGAAAACTCTAGTTTTTAATAACTTTAATAACTTTTTAAAAGACTTTTTAACTGATCTACAGTTGAGCTAAACTCTTTAAGATCCACACTTGTCACAGGAGGTCGTACCCACTCACCAAAGTTGAAAGAACAGACGTTCAGGGTGAAGAGGAAACATTCTCCACCTTCCAAGTCAGTGAAGCATCAAACTCATTTTAGTTTTAAATATTTTAAGGTAAATGCGTAGTGTTGCTTTAACTTCAAGTAATTGTGAGAATATATTTTTAAGGGCCAATATGTAAAAGAGGATTCAATGCAGAAAGCAAAAACTGTTTTCGGTGCGTATGTGGACATGAGATTGTTGTTAGACGTGAAACTACCTTTTTAACTTGACATGATATATCCCAGCTTCTCTTCTACATTTGCAAGAAAAACCTTCTTTGCGAATGTTTTTGTGAAATTTAAAAAAAGCACAAAATGATCAAAGTTCAAATACAGAATTTATCCTTTTTATAATTCCTGTGAACTGTCTGTATTTGAGGTCGCGGCCTCAGTGCTGCTCCAGAGATCATTACATAGCACTGACCTTATGAAATCTGATAGTAGGTGCAACTCAAAAGGTAGATAGTAGGCAATTATTCAGTTTCGCTTTCCAGTGTTGCACAAAACGTGGCTGGAATCTCGTTGGAGCGATTGGTGCTCTGACTTTTCCTTTTTGTTTTTCCATGTTTTAACCACCTGTTTTTATATTGTGAGCCTTCAGACCTCCAGCATCGCACTCCTCCTCTTCCCAAGTCCTCAGATGCCACTTAATTTAAAAACACACATTTTAAAAGAACCAGTGAGAACAGGATGGATTTCAAAAGGGATGAAATGGGAGTTTTGGAGATTTGGCTCCTCATTCAGTCACAGCCAAGGGTGACGAATTGTAAAGACATATTTAAACGTGGTTGGATTGTTTAAAGAAACACTCAAGATATGTTTTTTTACGACATGTGAAATGCTAAATGCTTCTTTGTGGCTGATCTATAATCTATAAATGCGCAAAATATTATTAAGTTTAACAGCCGGACACAAGAGGTCTCCCACTCCACTGAAAAAGGATTCCAGTGTCAAGACGTACAAGAGATTCCTCCGACTCGTCACTCTGCACAGTGAAGGTCAAACATTCGAGAGAGGCAACAAGACGCGACATGATTTTTGACTGGAGACTTCAGGTTTAAGACAAACAGTTTACACTTCTCTTTCTGTGCCATCCTGTCCTGCACTAGTAAAAGTTTTCTCCACATTTAAGGGGTTTAAATCCATTTTTAAAACCAGAAAAAATATGTATTATCTTGTATCATTTGAGTCATAAATTGGGATTTAAAAAGAAAAAAGAGCCTGGATTCTTGTGTTTTTTTTCTGTTTCTTGTTATTTATGGAAAATGCAACATGTAAAAATTGAAATATGACTAAAAGTAAACATTCATTTATTGTGTCAGATGTGAAAAAAAAAAAAAAAAACTATTTCCAGTGTGGTTCCACAGAGCAGCAGTTCTTGAACTCAGTTTTAATAATGTACATGCTGTGTCCATTGGAGCCTCAAGTATCTGAGTGTCAGAAATGCACATTTGGAAAAGTAAACAGATATTTTGGGGGTAAACAATGTCAAATTTCCTGCAAAAGGAAAATGGATCAAGCAAAGTCCTTTTCACAGTAAAGTCAGTCCACACAGTTATTACTTTTTTACAAAATTTTAACAAACATCTCAGCCAGTGAAGGAAAAAAATAACTTTTTCCCTTTTGCGTCTGGGTGATGTCAAAGGTCAGACCTTCACACAAAACTCAACTAAAAGCATCTTTTTGTCTTTGGATGTGGATGTCCCCTTTCACCCAGTGAAGCAGGCGCCTGCGGGGGTCAGGTTAAAGTGTCAGGTTGATGTGGGGTGATCTCCACGGGCTCCAGTTTATCCGAGAGAACACAGAGGATTTTGTCAAACTTCTCGTAGCGCTCCTTTCTGCCGGCAGACGCACCCGACAGACCCCAGAGCAGGCGCAGGGCGAACTCCGTCTGGAAAACCTCCAGCAGCTCAGGGACCGGCTCCCAGTCTCCTGGAGGAGCAGTGTGACAGACATGTGATGAGAGCAGACCCCACACATGATGGACTTTTCTACTTCCTGTCCGAGCGTGTTTATTTTACCTCATGCAAGAACAGATGCACAGATTCTTTTTTCTAATACTTTGGATTTGGTGAAGTGGAGTGACATAACATAAACTCTATCTACATGTGAATGGATTTAGGGTTTATGTTACTGAAATAAACAAAAACTAAATTAATTAATTCATCAATAGTGTGTTCACTAGTTTCAAAGACATATTCATGGTATCTTCAGTGGTTGTTTTGCATTTGTAAGTCCAGTTGCCTCTGTTAACTCCTAAAGATCATAAATATGTCATAAGAATTCATATTTCAATTTCAGATTGTTGTGCTGATTTTTGAAAGCAGGACTTTAAACTCTGCGGTTGAACATCTTTTTCATAATTTTTCTCTAAATGAACTTATTCTCAAAGGGAGGAGAAGAAGTGGCCTTACACAACATTAAGTGACTTCCTTGTGAGCAGGTGACATTCTCAATTTACGACCAGTTGGCACAGTTTGGTGCAAAACGCTCGTTGAGACAAGTCTTGGGATGTGATGTATTGTTACGATATTCTTGACGCATGTGTGTACCTGTGAGCAGAGAGTGTGCGTGCTCCTGATAGTCTCGTGCATGTAGTGCAGCGCTGCGAGCCGATTGGAGAACATCAAAGAGAAGCTCACAGCCCCTGTCGCTGTTCTCGACCGGGTCCTCGCCCTCCATCGTCATCAGCAGAGGAACAAGGTGTGGCACGGCGATGGGGCCCTGAACTACAGAGTCTACAGAAAAACATATGAGTCAATGCACGACATTATCTAGTTTAAAAAAAAGGGTCACAGCATAATTTTTGGGGTGAACCCTAAAGAAAAAGCCAAAGTTGTGTGTCTCAAACACCACAACTCACCGTTTCCCTCGTTAAGCGACTTCATGAAGGGCTTGAGTTTCTTCTCAAATAAGACGGCGCTCTCCGTGTGGTTCCTCCGAAGCGCTCGCCACGTCATCTCCAGTCGCTCTATCTGCACATGTGCACACAGAGACGTGTTAGTTTCCACGTGATTTGACATAAAACAAGCATTTCTCCGTCGTCATTTCACCACCTGAGGCATCTCCAGAGCCTTCATCACGGCCGAGAAGGAGTAAAGGTTGTGGGTGTGTTCTTTCAGCGCCTGAGCCAGTGAGATTAATTTATGTAAAACAGTTGCCCTTTGGCTCACGGTTCCCGTGCAGCCCAGGACGTCCACTGCGACTCCCAGTGCGATTAGATGATGTCTAAAAGAACAGGACAGATGGATAACATGAGGATTCGGCTTGACTATGTTTTCAAACAGCTGATAATGTGTTACTAATGTTGGATAAATCCTTGGTTCCGGTTTCGAAACTCTGACCACGAAAACCTGAGCTAACTTACAAAATACAGATATGAAGACAGGGGACAGATGTGATATGGTTTCAAAGGGGGACTGTTGTGCCTTGAGTAATGCACAAGGTATTTTACCATCTGTCCCTTTGTGTCACCTGCTCCTTTCCTGCGTTTGTTTTGATGAGCGGAAAACAATTTTTGACTCTAGTGGACGATAAAATTGGATTTTATTCTTTCCTATCGTCCACAAATAAAGAGTTCCCATCCTGTGACACTGATTCTGGAGTCACTTTCAAAATTGACTTTCTAATGATTTTATTACCAGAGTTTTCATACATTGATTTGAAGTTACACTGATAATCAGATGAATAACTTAAAACCTGTGGGACGAATAAAGCAAACATATCTTAATGGCTTGACACAGTAGTGAGGAAAACTTTTTTGTAAATTACAGTGAAACAACCCTTTAAGATAGAGCATTTATGAATCCATCCACTGTCATACATGAATTTTAAGCATATAAAGGGTGTCAGCTGCACGAACCTTTCTAACAGGTCCTGTCGTAGCTGGTGTCCATGTGGCAGAGTGACAAGCTCCAGCCCCGATTCAACTCCCATGAGCCTCTTCTGCTCATCCGTCACCCCAACGATCCGCGCTACCTGCATTATCACCACAATGAACAATGAGTGGTCAGTCAGGTTTCACAGCCAGTTTGCTGCAGGATTATCAAAGCTACTCTCAGTATTTGGGACTTTTGTCTGTGGAGTTTGCTGAAATCACAAAAGTATGAACGAGGCAAATAAAGTTTTTAGACTTAAAATTTAGGTAAAAATACTCCAACATGGCTGGGGCACAACAAATACAAAATAAAGTGTCTATTGATTCTCAATATGTAATCCATTGTGTGTGTCTGTGTCTGTGTGTTTGTGTCTTGGTTACATTGAAAAGCTGTATTGTACCTGGCAGTCGACGCTGAGTATGTGCAGAGCGGTGGTGTTGGCATCGGAGCGGTTGAAGAGCTCCTTGATCGTCAGCAGGATGCTGGGATCCAGAGGTCGGTTGTTCTCTGGTAAAAGCAGCGACTCAAACTTATCCAAGTGGAAACTGGACGCCGACTCAATCTGTGACAGTATAAATGACGTGACAGCATTAGTACACAACTGTCCCTAACAGTCATTTCTCAACATCTTGTTTTACCTCGTGACATTTATATTTGTATTTTTGGGTAGGTGGTTTCTTTTCCCTATCAGGAGCAATACGTCTGTCTATCTATCTCTTCTTAGAACATCAGAAAATATGAACACCACAAAGAGTAAATAAAAAAAAAAATCAATAATACAAACATGTGGTCGTTCAAAATGCCAGTCCTCCCCTTCCTCTGCTGCCTTCCTCGGCAGCTCTCCGTCAAACAGTGGCTGTGACGATTCCTCGTTCTTCTGGGCCTCCAGGAAGCCGAAGGAAGTCTCTGTGAGGCGGGCGCGGCTCTGCCACTTCTCCTCCGCACGTAATCTGTCCACGTGGCCCTTACTTTGGGACAGTGGCACCTTGATACAACAGCAAGGGTATGAACTCTCAGGATTTACAGTCGACATCACTTTCCCAAATAGAAACAGAGGCAAATAAAAATAATTTAAAAAAAAAGGGTTTTCTTACCTGGATGACCAGCTCAGTGTAGTAAGCGGAGGGGTCTTCGTCCGAGTCTGAGGGTGGAGGAGGCGTAGCTTTGGCAAAAACAGTAGAGACTCTGAAAGGTTTGGGAGGAGCTCTGGGGTGCAGCTGTCCGTCTGAGCCCCGTAAAGTTACACCACCACCTGCAGCCACAGAGAGGAGGACTATGAGTGTGAGGGGTATAGCTTACGTAGAATAAGGATGCACGTGTGCTCGTGTACACGTCGTACCTGGATGGGACGGACGTGTGTGTCGTGGTCGGGGGCTCAGCAGAGGTTCGCTGCCTGTGCGAAACACAGGGGAGATGGGGGCGGGGTCGTTGTCCTCTGACTGAGTGGTCTGTGGAACGCCTGAAGAAGAGTAACAGCAGCCAGGTTACAAATAAACCACAGAGTTGTAAAGCCCCCAGTCCCTGTTGGCTCTAAAGGAGACGTGTACTGCTCATATTCAGTTTCACCGTTTAAATGTGGGTTAATACTCGAAAGGGTTTAATCCTCTAATGTTGAGAAAACACATCACTTTCCTCAAACTGTCCATTGCTGCAGCTCCTCTTTTCAGCCTCTGTCTGAAACTCTTGGTCTGAGCTCCTGTCTCTTTAAGGCCCCCCTCCTGATAAAGCCCAGTCTGCTCTGATTGGCCAGCTGGCCCACTCTGTTGTGATTGGTCAACTGCTTCCACTGGGTGTAGGAAATGTCGTCCTCAGCTATTGCTTTTCTTAGCTTTCTTAGGGGGCGTGTCAGAATAGCTGCCAGTCATTAAAACCTGCTCCTCACAGCCCGACCAACACTGGATTTTTGAGGCTGATACTAACATCACTGACTCAGAGTTTAATATGTTAATGATCTATCGGCCAATATTTTCAAAATTAGATTTTCACAGAATAATGTACCAGTTCGCAGGTTGCTGTCAGACTGGGCCGACTGAAGAGAAGGCCTCCGGCCCACATTCTCTAAGTTCGCAGGCTGACTTCCAGTCCTGCAACACAAAATAAAGTTCATGAGCCCTTATATATGTATTTGTTTGAAGACGTGTGATTCATCATTATGCGTGTGTACGTGCACTGCACTCCTCCCACCTTAACAGAGGATTGATGAGCTGCAGTGACTCAGCATGCGTGGAGCTCAAACTGCGTCTTTTGCTGGGTTCACTGTTCTTTTCCCACCCGGCACCTCTGCTGCTTTGGCCGCTGATGCTTTGGTTGTCCGCGTTCTGCTCATTGATGACACGCAAAGGAAGCGTCCGCGTGATTGGGTGAAAGATCACGGCGCCTGAGGCCTGGGAGATGGGCCGCCGGCCGCCCACATAGAACCGGATCAGAGCGGGAACATTGTCAAAGCGATCCTCCTCGAACTGGAACAGCTCCCGAGCGCAGCCCTGTCACACAGATGGAGGCACACACACACACACATACTGAATATCAAGCAGGGACTTTAAGGAAAAATCTATATTTTCAGCCCTAAGAGACGAGCAAGGTTTCTGTTACAGGTTGTAGCTTAGAGCCACAGTTATTTAAGAAAAAGGAACAATAAGTCCATAAATATTTCTCAAACCACTCGACCCACTTGATCCAATTCTCCACTACTGGTCTCCATGCTCAGTATGTTGAGTGTGTTTTTGGAACATACTTAAAATATGGATCAATGGCAGAGATGTTTATTACATTTCAGGAGTGATTCCAGGAGTTTGGTACGTTTTCTTTTTACATCACATTCATAATTCATGACATTCTTCGCAAACAAGGTCAGGGCACAGGAATAGAAACAGAGCAGACTAAAACCTGGGTTACAAGTGCTGACGAAAAACTGTGCTGCAGACAAGTAAAAGGAAATCTAACGTAAAAGTCTCTTTTATTTAGCTTGTGTTTGACATGGGTCGTCCATCTTTATATACCGCCTATGGGACACATACAAACACACCTTTTTGGCGCGAAGAACCACTCGTATGATCTTAAAGTGCATCGGCCCGTTCTTCCAAAGGCAGCTCAGAACATAGTCGCCGGGGGAAGAGCTTGAGTCCCGGACCAGGAAATCTCCGTCCCTCCCAAACAGAGACTCTGCAGCCTGGAAACGAGGCAGCAGGATAACAGTGTTGACATTGTACTGTATATAACTGTGGCCCAGTGTAAAGTCAATCTATTACTTTAATTTGTGTGTATAAAATGTTTTAATTAAGTGTAAATGCAGTGAGAATAGTATGTGGTCCATTGAGCACCTCTCGGGTCAGTTGTCCGTGGAACCACGCATGGCTCCTCAGGTCCTCGGTGCTGAGCTTCAACTCCTCCTCCAGCTCCTTCTTCAACAAGTCCATCTCCCTCCGACCACCAAAGACCTGCAGAACACACACACACACACACACACACACACACACACACACACACACACACACACACACACACACACACACACACACACACACACACACACACACACACACACTGTGCTCACATTTTGTACTAGCTTGGCTATTAAGGGTATAAAATATGCAGGAAAAAAGTAGCTGCAAAGAGCAGGTGAGAGTGGGACAGGTCGTTTGTTTAGCCTCTCACCTTCAGCTGGCTGAAGTATGCACTGACACTCCTCCTCTTGCTGGAAAACAAGAGAGAACTAAATTAAACCCAGGGGAGCTGCAGATGAGGGTGTCATGTTTTTCCTCTGTACGTGAACGGTACAAGGACAGAAGACCACTGCCAAGGTCTGCGTCTGTCATTAACACCACACAACTGACTTTTAATAGCCGGCCCCCTTTTTTCATTCTTCCTTCCTCCCTGAGCCTCCACCTTCCTGCCTCTGTAAACACGAGGCAAACACATGCACAGCTCAGCAACAGAGCTGAACTCAATAACTCCCACAGAGATGTGAAGTGATGCTTTGACCCTCAATATTACTGTTGACACCCATGGAAACAAAATACACACATTCTGTGCGTGTACATGAGTGTATTAGGTAATAATTGGACTAATTCACTCCAGTAGGTCAGAGCTTCAAAAAGTTGTCTGCTCATTAAGGTCAGAATATTCAGGTTGGGTTGAAACTGTTTTAGAAAGGAGGCGATTACATGTTATTTGTGTTGCTGTTAGATTAAACTCCTTCTCTACTAGAGACCAACCGATAAATAAAAATCACACAGTACTGATCATCTGTATCGACATTTGCGTTTTCAGATATGTGCCGATACAAGCGCTTTTTTATTTTACTGAATAAAAAATACAGAAAAGATGTTTATACATAAAGATGCTTACATATGTGTACATTTCTACATGAAAATTGTTTATCGATAAAATTATACTTCGTTCTTGAAACGTTACTGGGAAATTGTAATATAAGAGACTTTTATACTTCAATAATAATTGTTTATCATATTTTTATCACGCAAAGTCTAAAGACAGTGGAACCAATCTAATAAATGCAAACCACCTGTATGTCTTTAACTTCAGAATGTGAAGTCCCACACGGTTGTTAAAACTATGAAACTCACAGAAAAAAGGATGTGACCTTAGTTTGCTCATTAGTACGGAAGCTGCAGCCGTGCTCACTGACCCAGAACAGGACCCGGAGAGACAGGGTCCATTTACATTAAATAAAATAAAATACATTAAATCCACTGATTATTTCAAGTTGTTTTCCTTACCTAACTCGTCATGTAACCCATCACTAAGTATCTAGAAAACCAGCCTATTAAAAACTGTATTGCATTATATTGACACGTGCCTCCCATTGTTTGTCCAAACTCATTGATATACACTCAGTTTGCAGTTTATTAGGAACACCTAGCCAATCCTACTGCAGTCTTATTCTGCAGTGCGGCAATAAACCCCAACTTCAAAACAGGCTAGAATGTCCAGTTTGGTGCTTGTATTATTTTGTCCACTCCATTTATCAAAAAGGAAAAACCAACACCTCTCGCTCTATTGCAAAGTTTAAGTGCAGAACAAGCTACATCCTTCAAAATGATCACACAGCTGAATCAACACCTTTTGACAATTGAATTAAATAATAAAATCAATCAACTGGCTCTCAGTGGAGCACTTAACTCCACCTGAACAGTCTTACACACGATTGCTCTTAGAGTAGAGATATGAAAGAAAAAGAAGAGGCATGAATAATTTATAACATAGTTAAAGATAGAAACAAATTCCACGATTTACGCCTTAATCTGCATCTACACCAAAACTGAATGGGTTCTCCTCAGGCTCAGGCCCCGTCCCTCCACCATGTCGGGTGGAACATTCGGATCAAGTAGTTTTTGCATAATCCTACGAACAAACAAGTTAACAAACCAAGAACGGCCCTCAGTGGAGCACAAACCTCCACCAAGGCCCAACAGTCCCCTAAAAGTCAGTCGAGCTGAACCCAAATATCAGTCCCCTCACTTCCTGGGAAATCACCATCGCAATGTTAAATAAAAAATGATTTTAAAAAATGACGAGTCTTTTGGCCCAGGTCTCACCCTTCTCCCAAATTTCGTGGATACACGTTAAGTAGGTTTTTTTTGCGCAATCCTGCTGAAAATCAAACCAATCGACGGGCGAAAGCATAACTTCCATTCAAGGGTCATACAAATTCTAGCGTTCATGACGGTAGGATTTATCGCAGGACTGTTGCATTACCTTTGGCTACCTAATAAACTGCTAGCGCGAATGGGGAGTTCGTTTAAAATATCCTAAGATAAAAAAAAACACGTAAATGACAATGTTTGGAGTCGAATTTGAACGCGGGTGCTTCCGGACACTTGGATGACACCACAGGAGCAGTAAGGAGGCATTTAACCTTATTTGTTTTCCTGTTGTTATTGTAAGTTTGAAGAATTGGTCACCATTTGCTTCAATTGTATTGGATTTCGCCTGCAACGCCCTTTAACCCCTGGGACTCCAGAAGTGTTCTGTGGACTCAAACACTCCCATCGGCACAGTGGTAAGTAGGTAATGAGTGGGTTTTCACTTCTCTGTGAACTGTCCCCTTAAAGTTAAGAAGGCGAACCTAGTCAAATGGAGATGGTGGCAGCTGTGCAGGACTCAGGGGCCCCAGCAGAGACACAGGACCGACACACTGACCACAGACAGATCCCAGGTGGGGTTAGCTCCGAGCTAAGAGGAGCTACCTCCTGTGTGAGGGGCGTTGGCCCCGCGCAGCTCAAAGCAGAGAAATCACCTGTGCTGCAGAGACACTGTTGTGAAATATAGTTCCACACATTAAACACTCGAGCTAAAGGCTAAACGGTCCTGACACGTGCGTCCAAAGTCCACGAAGTTAGCCAGAAGGGACACTTGGAGGATGTGTTCAGATTTGAGTCCAAAAGCAGCAGGAACGAGATCACAAGAAGAAGTTTATACAAAGTATCGTGACAAGATCTCGCGTTGATTGACGAGCTTGTCCGGGCTCGAACCCGGCTCGGTCCTACCTGTGTGTCCGCCTCAGCGCCCCGCCGCGTCCGACATGTTTTACGGTTTGTGGTCCAAAACTAAAACTACAACAACAACAACAACAACCGGGGGGGAACCGACGGAGCTTCTCCTCTCCGGTCGTCTCTCTCTCCTCCCTCTCAACCCTCCTCCTCCTCCTCTTCTGCGATCAGACAAGCTCCAACAAGCCCGTGTTCACCTCCTCCTCCTCCTCCTCCGTCTGCTCCTCCCGCCCCGGGCACCGCAGCTGAAACACCCCGCTATCTGACTCACATTCCTCGGATACCGACACATCACCTGGCCGCAGGACCAGCGGCTGCACGGAGGTATGTGATGGTAAATCACTCTCTGCAAACTCCAGCTGTCTCTGTTATCTACACACATTTGTATACAATATGTGTTTATATTGTGTTATGTATCATGTAAATGTACAAAAAATACTTTCACCAATATCAGTAAATGTTTGGGTTCAAACAATGAATCACTCAGAAATAAAGGAAGTGGTTAATAAGTTATTTGTCATTAATTATAGATGGTAAAAGATTCCGGGATCCACATCTTAATCTGTAACTGCAACCAGAACTGAACAGGTTCTTCCCAGAATCGTGTGGTTTGGATTTGTTCTCTTCGATCTGGGCTCCAATTGTCTTTATTATCAACACATCTGACAATTATTTCCTATAATAAGTTATTGATTCGTTTATATTGTATTATGTATCAGCTAAATGTATTTCCACAGTATATTTAGATTAGTGTTTGACCTCCAGTCTAAAACACACATATGTTGAGTTTACTATCAGAAAGTACAAATATTCAGATTAGATAAGATAGGATAAGTAAGTAATAACTAACATGCAATACTTAGATGTAAGGATGATAATACAAAATATGAATAGCAAGTCTAATATATACAATAAAAATATGTGCAGTGTGAGAGTATGTACAGTGACTGGACAGAATGAATATGGCACAGTTAAGAGAGTTAAACCACGAGTTCCTGCTGGAGGAAGGAACGAGCTGCGATACCTCTCCTCCAGACAGTAAAGACAGTAAATGATCTAATTCTTAACTCATAAAAAGAAGGGGAAATAAAAAGGAAGTGCTTTTATAACTTCATTAAGATATTTGTCATAAAGTATAGTTGATAAAAGATTTCCAGGATCCACACCTTAATCTGTATCTGCACCAGAATTGAACAGGTTCCTCCCAGGCCCAGGCACCATCCCTCCGCCACGTCCGCCGGAAATTCAGTTTCGTAGTTTTTGCACAATCATACTAACAAACAAACCAAGAATGGCACACAGCAGGGTGCATACCTTCCCAGGGATTACAGGGGTGAGAACATAACCTCCCTATAGGTAATTATCAAAAGTGTTGTCTGCCTTTCTTTTTTTTTGTTATGTTATATTAAACTAATATCTGATAAAACAAGACATTTGAGGACTTTTTACATTTCAAACTTTAAACCATTAATGGAAAAAGTAATCTTTTAATGCCATAAACAATGGTTGTGAAAGTGAAAGTTCTCCCTATATTTGAAATTCTCTGTTTACATTATCTGACCATGCAGGTGGGTTTGGTTTTATTTGCTTAGATTATGAAACAGTCACCTTTGAGACTTCTGCGGCCGCCTCACAACAACAGAAGTGAGTGGACATTGGTTTGTGCTCCCTACAACACTGACAAGTTCCAGCTGTGATACTCTTTATTCAGACTTTTGTCCATAGTTCCTGTAAAAGCTGATGTCTGCGGTTCATTCAGAGTAACTGGAACATGGTTTGTTGAAAGACAATTTGCTGTAAATGTTTGCAGCACCTGAAACTGAGTCACTCTCGCTTTATTCTGAGGTGGGGGAATCTTACATGTGTGCATCTCAGACCAAAACTAAATCGACACAAAGCCAAAACCATTGACTTCTCCCTGGAGTGAAGTGGGGCCAAACTTTACCAAGGTGTGCTGTTTATATTGTTAGTCACCAGAAAGCTGCTGTGTAAGTAAGACCATGATGTTTCATTTTAATAAAAGTCTTTCTCTCATTAGGCCTCAGCCTATTCACAGTTTAAAACCACTGCTACACCTACTTCAGCTCATAAAGTCTGACAGATTTTACAAGGCACCGGTTAATTATTAGCCAAACATGAGTGGACTCTCTGGAGAAATTGGATCTCTCTCTCTCTCTCACACACATGGCTGCTATCTAACACTTTCACAGACACACACTCAACACACACACAGGGGGTCGGCTTACCTGCGCTTGCTGTCCTGACAGCGGTCCGTCTCACTGATCTGAGCGTTGTCCTCATTCAGCGGGCGGAGCTGCGAGCAGGAGGCGGACAGGCGGTGTTTCTTGTCGGCACGTTGGAGGCGGGGTAGAACACTGTGACGGAAAAGATCCTTCCCAGGCTTCACCTGCGGGACAAAGGCAGAGAACAATATAGTGCGGCTCCCAGAGCTGAAGTTTGCATTGTCCAAAAGGGAAAGGGAAATTCTGCTCTGAGGGAATCAGGTGTCCCCCTCCGTGGTCTCACCAGGTCCATGGACGATCCCAGGGAGTACTTTCTGCTCACCCTGCGCTCCCGGACCTGCACAGCTGAGGGGACAGTTGTAAAGACATAGCTCAACATTATGGAAATAGATTTTATTACTTTAGGAAAGAGCCTCGTTATCAAATGAATTATCTCAAGCAGGAACTGTTTGTAAAGATGGACGACATGACAGCTCCAAAAAGTGAAGCCAAAACAGCTAAATTACCCCCTGGTGGCTGGCTGCAGTAATGTCAAAAACCTGGTCTCCTCCATGTTGGTGGGTGGGATCCCTTATATTTTGGCCTAATTTTTGCACAGTGGCAGGAAGTGAAGAGTAGTCGTCCATCTTTATTTACATTGTTTTCAACAGGGACACGTCAGCACAAGTTGAAATGTTAATGCACGATCAAAAGATGCAATATTATCTTTTGGCTTTGTTCACAAACGTCACTACACGGGAAAATATTTTAGTTGAACAACTTGGATGAGCTAAGATCCAAAATGAGCATCTGCTGTAGATAAAAACTCCAAATGAAGCCGACAATCATCCACGTGTATGACACAGTATGTAATGATTGGGTGATATGATTAAAATCCATATCTCAGTGGAAACATAAGCCTTTTTCTAGAAGTAACATATTAAGTATTCCTAAAGTAAGATGGCAAAATAAATATTACTTTGGTATTTCGACCAATACTTATGCTAAACCATACCCAGCCCTGAATATAAATAAACTATATATTATGGGATTGCAAATATATTAACTTGCTCGTCCTCCAAGGAGTAAAAGTTTCTCCTGCTCTCTGTGCAGTGCTGATTAATGCCCACTCATAACATTTGCTGTGTGGTAATTTGAATAAACATAAACAGCTTTAGACTCATGAAATGTGCAGTAAAAGCACAAAACTGAAAATATTGAAAGGATGTCCTCCAGACAGGAAGTAAACAAAGCACGACCTGCTTTAGGGCTCCTTTCTGCTGATATTGTATTTTGCCTCTACATATTTCTGAGGAATTTTTCAATTGCATGAGCACAGACAAAAAGTGAGCTTTCTGTAGCTCAGGGGCCTGGATGTTGGATTTGACTGCTCGGTAATCCAGCCTCGCACGTGACACAGAATTACATGATCGATACGACAAACTGTTCACAAAATAAAGTTGTCCCGTGGCCTTGGTGTGCATGCATGTGTGGCTGGTGTGTGTCTCACTAGAGCACGGGTCCAGTCTCTGTCTGTGTCTTAAAAGCTGGTTGATGATGGTTTCTCGGTGTGCTGCATCCTCGACCCCTGCTTCCCTCAGCTCTACGTCAGTCACATTCAACAAGCCCTGCAGAGAAACAGGGAGAGCAAATGATCGAGAGGCATCGAGGGTTGTGAGGATAGAATCGCAGGACAAATACAAGAGATATCGACCGCTACACACAAGCACAAGAAGATTTTAAACATTCACGTACCTCGAGACCATAATATTCACTTTCTAGCGTCTTGGTGTACTGGGGCAGGTCGATCTGTCTCAGCCACCAGGCGATGGAGCGATTATTCATGTCTGAACAGCAAAGGGAGAAGAATCACAGATCACATACCAGCACAGATGCAAACTCTCACTCTCACACACACACATGCTTGTACATGTTTTTTGTGCACAAGTTTGTGAGAAAAGTACAATTGTAAGAGAAGTCGGATTCAAGAAATCAGGCTGTTTGCACAGCAGCAGCAACAGTATGTATCACCTACCTGTGTAAAGGCTCCACCGAGGCACTCCGGGACTTCAACTTCTCTCTTTCTTGTTATATTTCTATCTTTTTAACACGTCTCTGTTCTGCCTCTCTCCCTGTTTGCATTCTTGCTTTGCAGCTGCTGTCCTCTAACTTGCGGCCTCTGTCATTAACTCTATTTCTTGGTCTTTGTGGCAGTGGAAGCCCGCTCCCCCTCAAACCTGCTGGGTCACTCACAAAGCCAATCAGATACTCCAGTGGGCTCCCAGTCCCCTGCAGAAGACGGCAAATCACAGCGCAGGAATTAGCATGAGGTCTCGGGAGGCGGAGAGCGCAGGTTGAGGCAAGACATGAGGGAGGGATGGAGCTCAGAAAAACAAGCAGAGGGGGTGGGGGGGGGGGAGATGTGAAAATGTAAGACTGTTAGGCAGCTGTCAACATGTCAAGTCAGAGACAGGCATGCATGCACTGTGGTGTGTGTTTCAAACTGTCTGTCTGTACAGGTGGTGTGTCAGGAAAAACACTCTCTGCAGGGATAATGGTGATGTGGGTTAGACTGACACCTGGTGTTTAAACAGAAAGTGAGGCAGGTCTGCCAGTTTTACACAGAAAGGTTCGGTAAACAGACTAAACACTCAGCATGTGTTTAAAGAAAGTTTGCAATAACCGGGCTGGAATAAAATAATAATAATTAACTATTTATTTAGCACTTTTTAAAAACTGAGTTTACAAAGTGCTGACAGCAAAGCAAGAAAAGTAAATATCAGATAAATAATCAGCAGGATGCAATGGGACAAGGTAGTGTTTAAATTAGATGAATACATATCAAGCTGTTGAACGTATAAAAGCAGTAATATGACAATAAAAATCAATAAACAAGTAAAATAAAAGGTGAAAAGAAAATGATAAATACACAGTAAAAAGTAGAAAGCGCCTTTTAATGAATAAAAATTGCAAGAGATAAAATAATAATATATAATATTCATTTACATAATATACATTGGCTGATAGATCAGTATCAGAATTTTCTTTACTCTGTAATATTGTTATTGGTAAATCCATACATCATTCTAATATAACCTAATGTCGTACATTTGCTGTAAATGTCTCTGTTTGGAGCTTACAGCATTTTTAAAATCAAAAAAGTGGATAAAACACATTTGCCACAAAAACTAATCACCTCAAATAAGATCTAAATGTGGTCTTGAGTTGTTTAAACAATGTTGTGGTCGACTTTGACACATTAATTTCATTATCTTGTGCTCTGTACTATAGTCACACACACACACACACACACACTTCTATTCTGTCTTATCTCGTGTATACAATTACCCACCATCTCACATTCAGAGCACACTGGGTTTTATCACTTTGTGCCACTCTTGGCAACACCAACTCTGTGTGTGTGTGTGTGTGTGTGTGTGTGTGTGTGTGTGTGTGTGTGTGTGTGCGCGTGTGTGTGTGTGCGCGTGCGCGCATCTGTGAGTGTGAATGCGAGTGTGAGGGTGCGTCAGAGGAAAAAGGAAGTTGCGGGCCGAAGTTAAAAGCCATCAACACAGTGCAGCTCTGCAGAACACCCACCACGGAAGAAAGAGGGCAGAGAGCGAGAGCTGAAAATGAGACGATGAAAGCAAGACGGGGAGGTGAACATCGAGAACGAAGACATAGAACTGCCAGGAGAACATTCTGAAGGTGAGACCTAACTGTAATATCATCCGGCATTGATTCATAATCAGAAACTTACGGTTTTATTGCACAGAAGTGGCTTTTTAGTTCTTGTTTTACCGGGTTACAAGAAGGCCGCAAAGTTCTACTGAAAGAACGAAGAGTGTGACCACTCAGTGTTCCTATAGACCAAATGATTTTATGATGGTTTGATCATTTTCTATGTGCAGATTTGAGTTTACGAAGAAAAAGAGGAGGCGTTACACTGAGTCAAATTTAGATGCAGAGTTTCTTCACATGTGTGAAAGCTGCTTCCTCATGCGTGATCTCAGATAGTGAAATAATCTCATTTCTAGTTTCTAGTAAACTCTAAAGAAGGCTCTTGGCTTAGAGCTAAACGATTGTCAGGAGAAGGCTGGCTCACAATCTGACTGATTCACTGCTGCGTTGTGTTGTTGAGAGCAAAAGCGATCAGTGGTTCCTGAATTCTGTGTTTGTGAGGACTTTATTTAACAGCGTCTTGCCTCCTGTCCGTCTGTCAGTGTGTCGCTCGGAGAAGGAAGATGGAGTTGTGGCGGCAGTGTACGATGTGGCTGATCGACTGCCGAGTCCTTCCTGAGAACCACCGGGTCACGTGGGAGGGTGCACAGGTAGATCAGCTGTGTCCCACATGCATACACACATCTGCATGTGAACACACATCCCGTCCTGGTTCCTGAATATGATTTGATTTAATGCATGCGTGTGTGTTTGTGTGTGTGTTTGTGTGTGTGTATGGTGTGTCAGGTGTGTGACCTGGCTCAGGCTCTGAGAGATGGCGTGCTGCTCTGCCAGTTGCTTAACAACCTGCTGCCACAGGCCGTCAATCTGAGGGAGATCAACCTGCGCCCACAGATGTCCCAGGTAACACACACACACAAATCTTTTCCTGCTCCATTTCCATAGGATATTTCCATAGTGACCAGCAGGCAGTACTGACACTCCTCTGGCAGTAAGATAGGAAAATACTGTCCATATCCCGGATCATTTGTCGAGAGGAGGGGAAAAGGAAAATACTGCATCTTATCAAGTAAATTTCACAATCGTTTAACCATTTTCTATAATAACATTGATGATAATGACGATAATTGGCTTATGCAAAGTGATTCTGTCAGTTTTGTAGTGGAGCCCAACTGATTTATGAGTTGGCTGAAGCCTCAGTTGCATTTCTTTCTTTGATAACGACTGAAATCTTTACTCTCTAATGTTAGTATTGGCGTCGGAACCCAAATCATCACCAGTACCGGTCGGGCTCTGTTTTGTGGGAGTTGTGACATTAGTTGGAAACAGGACAGAGTAAACACCACAATCATGATCATGAAAAGTGATCCCATGGACATCAGCTGAAGTGATCTCCCTGCAGGGACATGGTATTTTCTCGTTTTCCCCCATTTAGCTCTCAACAGTGTGCAAAAAGTGATATGAGGGAGATTTTCGCATTGTTTAATAGTTTTGTACCAGATTTATTTTTATTCAATTAAGATAAATAGTGCATAGATCAGATTCGATCAGATTCTGCAGTATCGGAGGTATTTCTGATGCTGGCGTCGGTATCGGAACATCTCTAATAGTTTGAGATGTGTTGGGACATCGCCAAATCAGTATCTTACTCGTGTCTGCTGAGGAAATATGGAGCCGCTGCCAGCAGACGGGTAACTCGTGTTAGATCCAGGCCCGGGTAGTTTCACCACATTTCATCAAAGTACATTCTCAAACAAGAAAAAGTGTAGTGAAAAGAATGAAAACTAGGATGGGTCGTGTCTGAGTTGACAGAGAGAGAATGAAAGGTCAGCAGAAATAGGAGGCAAAGACCAGATTAGATAAATAAAGTGTTGAAAAAAGGGAAGAGACGAGATGTCACGTGGTCCAAACTTCTCAAGGGAAGTCCTTGAATCGTGTGCGCCTGGACTCACCGTGATGTCTCAAACGTGTGAGAGCAGGAGACAAAGGGCTTCGATATGTGCAATGGGAAACTCCACTCTGACGTGCACGTGCACACACACACACATTACACTATTAAAGGATCTTCCCTGTTATCTTGCAATAAGGTTTACTACACTCTGAGTTACTGTTAGTTGCAGACGGATATATGCGTGCGTTAACAGACTCCTGGCAGAGTGATGTAATGTGTGCTGCAGTATCGGTCAACATTTCCCCTTTTTCTCAAATTAAGAGTTCCTCATTTCCCACTGCTGAGAAGAGAGAGAGTGTGAATGTCTGTGTGGTTTTCTACATGACGGCTTCCAAATGATTCTACCTTTTGTTTCAGCTTCTTTTAGGATCAGGTGTTTCTGTGTATTAATGTCCATGTGGTCTGCCGTTGGCATTCAGGTGTTTTATTGCAGCTGTTTGTGGTTG